>JAKOGI010000231.1:0-310000 GCA_029747015.1 Carnegiea gigantea
GTGTGTTTCATTTGGGCAAGATGATTCATGGGTGACATTGCATACATTTTCATTGAGATCATCTGCCGCACCTTGACGGGACTACCTTCTATGCATGATTAGCGTGATTCATCGGCATCCATCCTTTCCCTTGAAGAGGGTGTGTTTAGAGGTCCACCATCCTCCCTGATTTTTCATAGCATAGTCTTGCTTGAGGACAAGCAAGAGATAAGCATGGGGGTGTGATGAACCTCTATTTTGTACTATTTTTAGCCCCTATTTGACCCATTTCCTCCCCCGTTTTCACGTTTAATTGTGTTAAGGAAGGGTCAAATCGGCCTCCTTTTGCATACTTTTAACTCATATAATATCTTTCGATATTTTCAGGAACTCTATTGAAGAAACAGAAAGATGAACAGCATTTAGCAGAAAGGAGTGCCAAGAAGGCGAGAAAAGCTACGAAAAAGCGTCGCACGGAAGCCTCGGAGAATCGGACACACGCGACAAGGAAAAAACCCGCGACAACCCGACAAACCCGAACCGGCGCCACGTGGCATGGCCTAGCCGTGCCACGCGGCACGACCGTGCCACATGGCACGGTGTGGCCGTGCCACTTGGCACGACCGTGCCACATGGCACGGCCTGGCCGTGCTGTGTGGCATGGTTATCTTTTTTTCGCCGGGTCCCGCGTTTTTTCGCCGGGTCCCACGTTTTCGTCCGGCAGAAATTTGGCACGGGGCCCCCGTGCCGTCTGGCACGACCGTGCCACTTTAGTTGTCGCTGTTTTATCGCGTTTTGGATTGGTAATTCCGAGTTTTTTGAGGCTACCTTTTCCTCTCTCTCGTTGGAGGCGATTTCTAGGGCTCCTAGGGTTTGCTTATTGTGCTATTGAATTCAAGCTTTGGATGAAAATTTGTTGACGCTTTCGATTGAATATTGTTGCAGATTGTTCAGGGTACACCTTTCTACCCTTTTTCTTTCGTTTTAGTTCAAGTTCTATATTCCTTGACATGTTATTGTTCTTGATTGAGATGTTGTTTGAAATCATGTTTAGCGGCTAAATTCCTTAATCTTGGATTGGGCGTAGCCCCTGTGATGTAAATTGGATTGTTAATTCTAAGTTTTTGTGAATTACGCCAGAGTATAATTGAACTCTCACTTAGCATGCCAGGTGTTCGATGAATTGCCTGAGAGGGTTTCATTCATGTTCTTAATTAGAGTTTAGGAGACTAAAGAAAGTTAGGTCCTTTACTTAGAGTAGCTTTGTGAGCAATTGAATTACTTGACACGAAAGTAGTTGGGGGTGCAATTGGGAATTTAAATTACATGATCTTGTGGTCTTGTTATTCTAGTTTCACGAAAGTCGACAACTAGGTTAGTCTGATCAGTCTAATGACCTTCTAAAGTAGGCGTAGATGCTTTAAACCGGTAATAATTCCATTTCAATTATCTTACAGGCAGATTCACACGACCTAGTGTATTTTCCAATGAACGTCATAGTGCGGTGAACCCCAATCCAGGATTTTCTTCTCATTATTGTCTTAGCCCAAATAGAGTTAGAATTAGTTAAACCAACTTCACTCGACAACTGCCTAACTTGAGTTAGTCCAATTAGTTCTAGTAGTTGAAACCAAGTTCCCTGTGGATTCGACCCGTACTTGCCGGTTGCTAGCTATAGCTACGCCGTGCACTTGCGGTATATTTTTAACTCAACACATACACAACATACGCAAAAAGGGAGAAGTGCAAAAGTAGTATTGCTAGTGAGAAGAATTTTTCGAGCTACTCTTGAGAAAAGAAAAATCGAGACAAGTTGTGTTTAAGCTGAGCTTTCAAGATATTGGCATACTAGGACCTCATTGTACCTTACATCTTCTTAAATCAGAAGCACCCCCGTAAGGTGTTTTGTAACCCTGATCTTGGATCAGAAGAGTGAGTGAGTGGTCCTCAATCGTGTGGACTTTGGACGTGTCCAATCTGGTGAGATTTGGACGTGGTGTAACCCTTCTTAGAGAAGAAGGTTACGTGGTTACAAGTTGTAATAAGGTGTGTTACATTTGTAACGTGTGAAGCCCGTTAGTGAAAGTGGTTAAATCCTACACGAGGTAGGTCGTGGTTTTTCACACCTCAGTTGGGCTAGAGGTTTTTTCCACGGAAAAATTGTGTGTGCTTTATTTCCGCATTTATCTTGTTGATTTTCGCCTTTGAGCAAATTAAAAACATCTGGTGCAAACAAGTCAGAAGGTTGTTTGTAATTCAAGAACAACCTCTGCAATCAGGAGGGTGTTTGTCAGTAAGTACACGAAAATCGAACACCACAATTCACCCCCCCTCTTGTGGGTAAGTACTCCTAAATTCAACAGATAGTGAATGGAATATGATGAAGGCATAAAGGCAGAATTTTAGAGAAGAAAAACAAAACACGTCTAATGGATATTAGGGCTTAAATTCGTATCAAACATCTTAGAAGTAAAAAGATCAAAAAGAGAGCAAACATGACTATAATATGCTACTAATCTGGATCCGTGATTTGTACGGTGCATGTTAAAGTAGACACTTTGGAAAGTATTTATATATTGTGTGTTGTGTATATATATATATATATACATTATATATTATACATATATATAATTATAATATATATATATATATATATATACTATATATATTATATATATATACATATACTATATATATCATATATACATATATATAATATATATATATATATATAATATTATATATATATATATATATATATATATATATATACATACATACCTATACGTGTGTGTGTGCGGGTAGTCGAAATAATAGAGGAATGTTCATTGTTGACAAATTTAATATATAATTTAGAAAAGAAAATTCAAATTTATTGCAAAATATGAATAGATAGTAATTTCTACATAATACCCATTGACAATATATAATAGTGTATAGACAGCATGTTCTTCATGATACCCAAAAATAATTTGATAACATTGATTGTATCTATACTATTATCAATTAAAATAATACAGCTAAAGTGATTAGTTTGTTAAAAAATATTTAAGTGATTAAGACCTTTAGATAAAATAATGTGATAGTTAGTTACTAATTAATAATTATCACTTAAGCTATTTTTATTACTACTAATACATAGCAAATTTATTTTGATTAAGTATACTAACATTAATTAGTAAATGCATTGACAAGGTCCGTTCTTCAAATAGGGCCCCTTTAAGCAAAGAAGGTAAATTGATTATCGTAAATGACTTTGTATTATATATATAATAGTAAATATTATTCGTCAATAATTAGTTACCTCCTATGCTTATTAATCAATGTATTTTTATAGTGAAAGGTTTTAATATAGGCATTATTACTATATAATCAATTAAAGATAAAATCAAAATGGTTAAAAAAAGACATAAAATTGTGAAAGTATATAAATTTAGAGATAATTCATTGTTCACATAGTATGGATGGACCAAGATCAGGAAATGTACAATCAACTTTAAAAAATGATTAGTTTGTGGATCCACTCTTAAAATAATGCAGATTTTATTTCAGCATAAAATATTTTGGTAAGTTTGCAGTTGTTTAAGTGTGCATTGATAAAATAAATTTTATGTCAAATAAGAGGAACCCACAACCTTGCTAATATAATATCTCTATTATTTTAAGAGGAATTATTTTTTTGGTTAGTTTGAAATCATTGGAAACAAACATTAAAGCGTATAAAATATTGTCTTAATGAGTTTACTATTTCTAATTTAAGAATACTATATTATTTTGACTATATAATCAACGTTTCATGCGATTATCTTAATGAGTTTAGTGTACAATACTTAAGTGATTAATAGGGTGCCTTTAGATAAAATAAATGTATTTGTACCCAAATTGATAAATGCAACTAACTATTTGATACCTGTACTAATAAATTTGTATTTACTATTATATAGATTTTGACAACAACAGTGAAATAAATTTGCATTATCTAAATTACTGTATCGTCTTTTCAAACATGGTAAAGCTAAAAGTGTAGAAAAACAAATTAACCCTAAAAAGAATATAAAATTAAAAGTTGGTTTAAAAATTTATAATTTTTTCTTTCTCGCGTTGTTGTGGGCAATCCGTACATATAACAGAATTAGTGATATGAAAGTGTATCTATGGGATCAATGAAGATGTCGTCATTATTGTATTTGATCCCTATAAATTACAAAAATATTAAAAAAAAACAAGTGCAAGAAAAATGTAAACATCCTAGCAAGAAGATGAAAGAGGGGGATCAAGATGAATTTTTCTAAATCGACATAGATTAATGCAGACCTCTTTCTTATCGTATATTGATCCTTAGAAATTAAAGAAGATTAAATCGAAGCACAATGGACAACGAATAAAAAGAAAACAATATAACTGGAAATGAAGCCGTACTTCAAGAAGATCAATATTACAGACCTCGATCAATGCTTGCTTGGACAGTAAATTTGCCGACTTAAATGCACAGTAATAATAGTCTCAATAATATTGCTAAAATAATGCATATATTATTTTAAGAGGAATAGTTTTTTTGAAAAGTTTGCAGTGATTGGAAACAAAAATTAAAGCGTACAAAATACTATCTTAATGAGTTTACTATTCCTGATTTAAGAATACTATATTGCTAAGATAAATGTAAGAACAAACGGCCAGTTAAGAAACCAAAATAATGCCTATATTATTTTAAGAGAAATATTTTTTTGGAAATTATGTTTTAGAATATTATATTTAAAGAATGCAATGATTCTCATTCTCATTCTCATTTCCTTTTAATGTTTTTATAATTAATGTTTATATTTTCTTGTTAATTATTTTTCTCTTCCTTGCATCAGGATTGATTAATTTAATATGAACGGATGTGATTAAGAGTGAAAATTAATCTTATGGCCCAAAAGTTTTGATTTTTGACAATGCAAGAAAAATCCACATTATCACAACATTGCTTTTATATAATAATATAGATTTGAAGTCGGTTGAAAAAGTCGGAGACTTTCAGTGACTGTTTTACAAGAATTTAGCCGAGTGTTTAATTTATTTGTAGTTTGTATTAGTAGAGAAATTAGGAAAATGCTTTCTGGCTGTTTGCACTTTGCTTTGGTGTTTTCTTTTTATAGACAATGCCCAACTAATAATAAGGGGAATAAAAAAACTAATAAAAGAGCCAAACTGATGCGACAAATAAATCAAACTAATAAGAGAACCATACTGATGACCAACTAATAATCAAAGCATATAATATATATCATATACTCAAATGTATGTACTTCCATGTAACACTTAAGTCTGTATGACAGATATACCCATATATATATATATATATATATATATGGGAGCACGTGACCTCTAGGTGTGCAAGTGACTGAAGCCTCCATCCAAAAAAAAAAAAAAAAAACACCAAGCAGATAAAAAAGCTTTTGGAATATAGATGTTTTGAACACAAATTCTTGTACAGACTTTTATGACCTTATTCTTGTAGTAGGGATGGTAATAGGTTGGATTAGGGCTGTCAAATAACATGTCAAGATAGGTTGAATTCGTATTTATGTCAAACTTAAACGAGTTGAGAAATTTTTCAAATGGGTTGACCAGAGGTGAAATTTACTCATTAACCCGTTTATTATAAATGGGTTAGACTTAGGTTATCCGGTTACCTATTTGCTCGCTTTATATTTTGACTAAAATATGATTACCGAGTATTATAAATCATTTTTTGATTTTAATATAGCATCATAATACTAGCATTGTCTATGATTCACAAGAATCACAATCACAAAACAAATATCAACTTTATTAAACACCATATTTTCACAATTTTCCCCAAAAAGTACATGGTAATTGGGTAAACTGATCAACTTATTTAATCCATTTAATTAAACAGGTTAAATAGATATATTTTTGTGTCAAAATTCCCAACCTGAACCTAACCTAATTAATTAAATGGCTTAAATGTGTCAACTCATTTAATTAAACGGATTGAAAATCTTTATCCAAACTCACTTAATTTCATATTCGGTTCGGGTCGGTAATCGTATCGGGTTAACTTTTGACAGCCCTAGGTTGGATATGGATTGGATGCACTTAAATTCAAATTCATTCTAATGTTTTTGGGTTTGAGTTTAGACCCATTCTAGATTTATTTGATCTTGAAAATTGAGATTCATTCCTAGACCCATTGGGTATCCTAAATGGACATAGAACCTAATAAAGATGTGTTAAGAGTTTAAAACACGTAATAACTATCCAATAAATATATTAACTAAATTTTTAACAAAAACAATAGTAAAAAATGGGATATAAGATAATAACAACTCCGATGTGCCTAGTAGTGGGAAGTTGCAACTACAATACAATCTAGAATGAAGTCTCCTTAAAACCGTATTCCACTAACCAAAACACTAAAAGAAGTTCCACGATAGTTCCTAAAATCCATATAACTTACATTAGCCAACTAAAACTTTTATAGGGGTTTATAAATATGTTTATTACCCAATACTTCAAACTACCAGTAAGAGAGTAATGATGGGTTCCACCTGAATTTAGGAGGAAAATTTAACTTTAACAGTTTTGATCAAAGCTTGACTATACAATGCAAAATTAAAAGAAACTCAAACCTAAATTTTTAGTTCAAAATTTTTTCATTTGATAAACATTTATTTCTACTATGACTATTTCATTAATATTTTTTTACCGCTAAGACAATTCAGTTGACATTTTTGCTTGTAACAAAACTTCAATGGTTTTGATCAAAACTTGATCGTCTGATAGGAATGACTAAAAGAAACTTAAATTTGAATTTTGAGTTCAAATTTTTTTCATTTGGTTAACATTCATTTTCATTACAATGATTTTCGTAGTGGAGATAAATGTCAATTGAATTATCATAGTAGAGATAATTGTTAATTAAATGAAGACATTTTGAGCGCAAAATTCAGATGTGAAGGTCTTTTAATATTTTTCATCATACAATCAAGTTTCGATCCGAATTTTCAAATTTTTTGCTCCTCGGTTCTGGCCGAGCTTGTTGTCAAGGAAGAGAGTGAAAAGTGGCACATTGTAATTTTATTTATTATACAAGGGTACTATCATCTTTTAATACTACTAATGAGTATATAGCTATTATATCTTTAATGAATACCTATAGTAATTATAGTTAAACATATCGGCCCTACCCATCACCGATTGTTATTAACTACTCAATGCGAGCGGGAAAGAGTAGGTATCTATTCACAGGTTACAAGAGTTAATCTCTGAAATGGACTTTTAGCTTATGATATTTCAAGGAGAAATAAAAGAAAGGGAAGTCCAAACGAATTGTTTGTTGGATTTATAGGTTACAAGAGCAATGAGTTCAATGGATCCAACGGTCGGATCTGGATTTAAGAAATGGATCCATATTTAGATTCTTTTAAGACTTGGATCTTTTTAAGACTCATTAGATCTGAAAATAATGAATCTACACCCATCCAAATGGGCCGGATATGATGGATCCAGGTTGGATCCGAGATATTACCACCCTATGGTAAGTGTTGCAAAGTGTAGACCAAATGATTAAATGAGGAAAGGCTCCTCCCAAGTGTATCCCAGAAGCACTTGCATGGTGAAAGATCACTCGAAAATCTGAATCAAAAATTTGGAAACCTCAATTATTTTGGCTAATGATAAGGTGTCAGTATGATTCAAAAAACTTAAAGTAACACATTGAGTATGATTAAAATAAAATCCAAAATATTATACCTAAATAAAATTAATATGCTCTCAACTTTATAACAACCATCAAATAAAATGTTACAAGTCAAGCTCAAAACTCATAATTGATCCGATCAGTAAATCAACTTAAACAAAATATAACTTGATATGTAATCTTACGTACTAAAAGTTAGCTCAACTTGAAAAGATAAATTTGTGCTATTTCAATTTAACCCAGACCTAGTCTAATCTAAACTTGGCCAAATCATATTTATTCCCAATAACTTATTTTCTGATCGGTATAAGTAGTATATTTGTGAATCCAAAATGATCAATGAACATACGGAGTAACTCTTCTTATGAGCTATGACCCTTATTCTAGATTAATATGGGTTCCTTCACATTGCAATGCCATAATTGAAAATCAATGAATCATCATACGATAGATGGTATCTTTGGTTGAGTTCAAAGTAATAAAGCTTGCATGTTCTGTGGGCTTCATTCCTTTGCAACTCCTTAACATGTGTCATGTGGGCTCATGTCTTACAACCCTTAATTGCAACCATTAGTACAATTGTTTTAATATAATGCTTGTTCTTGTCATCATTTTTTCCTATAAGAGGATGCATAATATGAATGGACTAATTTTGAACCCCCCCAAAAAAAAAACCTAGTAATCCCTGCATTTAGTGTATTGATTCTTATTTCTACTCCCTCCATCCCAAAATATTAGTCCATTTTTTCTTTTATAAAAGTTTCAAAATAAAATAATGTTTTATTGTTATCAAAGCTAAAATTTTTCTCTTTCTTTTAAAAATAATAGAAAACAAAACATTAAATAGTGTTCCCTTCAAAACTTATGTTACTTAGGACAAATGTCATGGGATGGAGAAAGTTAAAATATATTCTAACTATGTCATTGGGGGGAGGGGAGTTAAATGATGCATTGATTTATGAGTTTCTCATTTTATCAATTATTGCTTCATCCATCTCAATTTGTTGCTTTTTAAACAATTAATTTTTAATCCCAAATTGACTTTCCTAAAAGCTCCTAAATACATTTTCAATTAACTTTATTACAATATCTCCACTAAACTTACAATTTATTGGTCAATAATTCGATTTCTTAAAATTTATATTTTTTTCATTCATGAAGAAAGTAATGAGAGGAAAGTAGTATAAGGTAAAATAGGTCGAACTCCATCCTCGTCAATGATACACGTGCATTAATGTCGACATGATTTTGATGCCTTGTACGAGTTCAGGGATCATTTTACCATCACGTTTTCAATTTTTGTCCCATTTGCCACTAAGCTATTTTCCCTTCCCTTTATGTCACTATGTTTAACAATTTTGACTACAACGCTACTCTATGACTTGTTAACCCGCTATAAAAGGTCGCTTTTATTTTTGTTTTAATTTTGGTAAAATACTTTAACGCTGGTAGAATAGAACTTTTAACATTTATAAAAGATAAGAAAAGAACGCGTAAATTTTAGCATTTATTAACACACACACATATATATATAATTCCTTTGCATAAACAATAGATATCAAATTCATTTTTCCAAATTGTGTTTACTCTTTGAGAACACATGTTTAGTTCTTTAGACTCCTAATTTTTGGTTTTCCAAGAAATATTTAAGGAGAAAAAAGAAAAAACCAAAAACCACCACAATCGCATACACAACGTCTCCCACCTCGCCTGTCGTCGGTATAACCTCCGGCTCAGCTATCGATGATCTATTCATCTAGGGCTGGTTTCGCCTTTGACGATGAGGAGCCCATCTTGCCTTGCCACTTGCCTAGTTCTTTTCCTATTGAATCTCCCCTTCCCCTTCATGCCCTTCATTGTTGCGAAAAGACTCATTGGCGGTCATGGACTCTAGGATGAGGTCGTCGACCACTGGTTTGTACTTGTTGACCGAATGTAACGGTCTCTTGATTATCCACATTAAGTGGACGGTTACAGATTGATTAATTATGTATTAATTATATGTATTAATCTCCTATCAGTTACTAGTATTGATGCTGATTAAAAGGAGCTAACTATGAGTCCAAGAGAGAGCAGAAAATGTGAATCTCCCTCTACTTCTCTCCGCTCTCTTTCACGTTAATCCCACCATCACTTAGGGATTGGGTTTAGGGTGTAACGCTTTATGGTGACTCTAGTAGCCACTGTCAATCCGGTTCACCATGTTCGTGGGCAGCACTCAACAGGCGAGGGCCGGGTAATGTTTCCGCATCAAGATAGGTCCTTATATTTTCCTACAGTGGTATCAGAGTCTTGTCTGGTTGTTGTTAGCCCCGACTAATTCATGTTGGCCTAAATATGACACTAATTAGTTTGATCAACAAATCTGCGTGATAGCAACATATACCCCTATTCTGTTTTGGCATGAAATTACCAAGATTGAACAAGAATAAATAAATTACATGTCTATATTTCATGCTAACATTCTTGGTGATCTGAAGTTGTGCAAAACAGAGGTTAATGCTCATATGCCAAAATTGATAATTCTCAGATTAATATGTCTATGCGTGATTTGAATTCTACCCTGTATCAAGGTCGACATGAACAATGCTAATCTACCGAAATGGTTATAACCGAGACCCCACACCTCTAACAACAGAGATCTGGAACTAAACCCCGAATGAAAGGCCCTTGACTCAGATTTACCTCAGTACCCACGGACCCATAATACAACCAAAAAAAAAAGTTCAAGAAATATATACCTGAAACCCATCAGTGCTGATGAAGGGGTGGCGCGTGTCGGTCACACACCACCAACGAAGACGACCTTGGTTGTTTTCTTCCTCCTAAACCCTGCCATTGCCGCTGACCTATGAGTTCCTGGCGCAAAACCGTGCAAAACCACGCAAAACACCGAAAATGTCACGCGTGTACATCACGCGTCACCACTGAGTGGGGCGTGGCGCGAGTGAATGGCGTCACTTGACTCGTCGAAAGTCGATCTACTCGATGGCATGGTGTTTTGAATAGATTGGGTGGTTTTCGAAGCCGTGGGTTTTGTTTTACGGCAGTGGGGTAGGGTATCATCATCTGGGTTGTTCCGGATGCTCCTCTAGGCCAGGCGTCGAAGGTCATACCGCAGGATGGCCGAGAGGGGTACCAGTTTGGTCTGGGCAGGGCAAGGCAAAGCACGGTGGAAGAACAAAATCTCTCAAGCAAACACAGATACTCATCGAAGGTTCTACGCAAAGAAAGAACCTGACGGTTCTAGAGAGAGCACGCCGGGCTTAGAGAGAGAAATAGGCCCAATGAACTGAACATGAAGGCCGAACAAACATTTGGGGGGGTGTCTCGGGTTTTTTTTCTTATTCAAAGTTTTATTTAGTTTTTAGTTTTTTTGGTTTTACCTCAATTATTGAGATTATTAGTTAAGGCATGATTTCTAATTGAATTATGATAATATCCAAGTTGATAAAGTTTCATACAGTTAGTTCATTCATTGAATTAAGATTTCAAATTAGTTTTAATTTTGAATGCATGAATTCGTTATAAAAATATTAATAAGTTTAATGTCACATATATATTCGTTTTATATGCATCAACTTTGAAATTTTCATGCCGAGTGACTTGTAAATAATCAATTGAATTACAGTTATATGAATTTGTTTCATAAATAAAATCGGTATGTATGATGTAAATTTGTTGTACTCGAATTCAATAAACATCTATGTGATACTTAGATTAATATTAATTCCCCTATTGTCTATAAATGAATATGTTTCATATACTATATTTTATAACTTATATTATAAAAATATATTTTATATAATATTCAGTTACATGAATATGTTTCATGATTTAATAATTTTATGCAAAAACATGAGCAATTATGAATCAGTTAATTGTTCTGGCATTGTTGTAGTTAAGAAAAATGATTAATTAAGCCTTACATGAATAACTTTCATGCTATTATTTGGAAATATAGGATATTTGTTCATTTTATGGATTTGTTTCATGAAATTTAAATTCGCAATATTATAAGGATACATTTTGTATAATTTGCGAGTTTTTTTTACTTGAATCCATTTCATTTTTAATTTGTATTATCTTACAGATGTGTTCTATCTAATTTCTTGCGATTAATATTTGAATATATGTCATGTTACAAATTATGTTGCATTCGATTACATGAATATTTCATGTCAATCACCAATTACTAGCGTTATATAAATGAGTTTTATATATATACGAACAACATGAGCTGTAATAAATTTATTTTCCTTGCCCAAATTGATAAATATGAATTTGTTTCATATTTCTTATTAATTATGTATTTTAGCAGTATTTTATGAATTCGTTTCATAAAATCTAAATTTATAAAGTTACGAATGTATTTTATAATTTGCAAGTGACGTCTGATTAAGTTTCATGTTATCTATAATTATTTATAAATGTGTTTTATACGATATTCTTTGGGTTTCAATGAATTTCTTTTGTAATATGTTATTATTCGAATATATTTCGCAATATAGATTCATTGTATTATATAAATACATTTTATATAATAATCTGAATTTTATGGTTGATATGTCATTGATAGAGTTGTAAATGACATATTAGTAGTTATATAAATTCGTTTTATGTAATGAGATAACTTCATGTAAATTTGATTTACATGATAAAGTTGAATATCTTTGTGATATTTCTGAAATGTTAATTAGTTTAACCATAATGTTCTCCATAAATTTTATTTTATGGGAAAATGTGATAATTAAATTATAAAAACTTCTAATTCATGTTTGTATGTGATGATTATGAGTTTAGCGAAATTTTCGATCATACGGCATGAATGATGGAGTTTTTGATAATTTAATTATTTGAAAATATGCCTAATGTCCATTTTAAAAATATATATGTCTAGATATGGCAATTAAAATGATGTTGGTAATTTGTTTACCAATGAATAATTTGATAGTGCTGACCATGACACAAAGTGTCAGAAGATTCAGTTTCTTCTCAACAAGCGTGAAATGTGAGAACACTCATCAGGATCTAGATCTCCTAAAATGGCAAAGATGGTATTGCTAGTGAGTAGTATCGAGAAAACATAAAGGCACACCAAAATGGTTCGATAATGGATTGATCAACATGTTATACTTTATCGTATTGCATCAATGATGGTCTAGTGAGGAAATTGAAAGTTATCCCGTTATTGAGTACACGTGGGATCAGCTTAGTATCAGGTTCGTCCAAATTTATTTTCTCATAAAGTTCTGGACCTAAAGTTGGTATTGTAAAAGGGAAAAGGCTAAGGGAAATTAAGAGACGCATATAACACATGTGAAGTGTTATAACTGTGGAAACAAGGGACCCTCTGCTCAGGATTGTCCTCAGCCGATTGAGGTACCTTCTTTCACAGTTGCTTCTAGATAATATGTGTGCGTCCAAGCATCAGTTGCCAATTATGATCCTCAGTGGATTGTAGACACATGAGCAACTAAGCACATAGTACATGATAGAGTTGATTTTATGACCTTTCATCGCTACCCGCTGGGTTCATAAATTGTCATTTTAGGTATGACGATGAAGAAGATGTCCTTGAATTAAGGACATATCATCTGAATCTCTGAGAAGGGATACGTCTCTTCTTCATGATGCTTTCTATGCACCTAGGGTGCGATGTTCCCTTGTGTCTTTTGTTTAAGAGATTAGTTTTCTCTTTAATTTTCGTCTAGATGTCTTAGATATCGTATACAATGGCAATTTGTTTGGCCATGACACATTGAAAGGTGTTTTCAATGTTTTAGATGAAGCAAGCCATCTTCTAACTTTGCCTTATGTTCGACTCTGTTTTTAAGCATGCTCGACTTGACCTTAAGGGTCAGGGTAGAGCTAACAAACTAGCTAAAGATGATCTTTTAAAGACAAACTCATTAGGCTTAAGTTACAAGATGTAAGTTGCGTCTAACTAGTAAGCAATATGAAATCTTTTTCCAAGGTTTTGAGGGCATTGAATCCCTTAATGTTCGTTCACTCCAGACATTTGCAGGCACATGAATGTGAAATCATATCATGGAGGGACATATTATTCATGGTATAAGTATATCTCAATTGGAACGAAGTATTAGAACTTTTCAAACCAATTGAGATCGTGAAATGAATTCCCACAATGTTGATTTTCTTGAGGATGAGTTCCCAGGATTTTGGTGAAGTTTTAAAAACTGACTTTGAATTGTATGAGTTACACCAAAACCTTTAATCATCTCTTGGTGAGGGGGAGGATTTGAATTCACACTCAGTCACCGAGGATGGCACGCCTTCCTTATTTGATAGGAATAGTGAAGGTTTGTCCATTAAGGAGAATGAAATTCATCCTCAATTTTCAAATGTTGAGGAGAGTTAGCCTAAGAATGATGTTTATCCTCAATCTCTCATTCCTGAACATGCAGTTAGTCCACACGTTCAGGATCCCACCTCTAATGAAAAGTGGGAGTAATTTTCTCTTCATGCTCAAGATTCCATACCTCCTAGAGAAAGGGGGAGGGATTCCTGGCCCCATACCTCTTAGAGAAAGGGGGAAGGATTTATAATCTAGGTAGACAAATAGTAAAGGTCACAGGATCCAAAGGAGTGGGTATGGAAGAATTCCTCGACGATATTTATAAGTTGAAAAGGATGTATTCCTATACACTTCCTTGGAAGTTGAGGAACCTATCTCTTATCAAGAGGTGATTGTTTTACCAAATCACAAAGAGTGGCTGGATGCTATAAGGGATGAGATGGACTCACTGGCAAGAAAAATGTTTGAGAACTCATTGATCCTCCATCCTGACGTAAGTCTATTGGAAACTCATGAGTTTTCAAGATAAAACGTTAGGTAGATGGTTTAATCAGTAAGTTTAGACCCAACTACTCCTAACCTTGGTTGCCCATTTGAACTTTAAGCTGTGCGAAATGAACGTAAAGACTGCTTTCCTCAATGATAATCTTAAGGAAGGGACTTATATGAACTAACCCATTGGTTTTGTATCAAAAGGACAAGAGAACAAAGTGTGTTGTCTTAAAAAGGTCCATATATAGTCTTAAGCAATCTTTCAGATTTTGCTACTCTAGATTCCATGGAGTCCTAACTCAGTTTGGCTTATCTATGGATTCAAAAGACCATCATGTGTATGTCAAAAGCTCAACATAAGGGATTATGTTTCTTACCATGTACGTTAATGACATACCATTGGCTAGGAACAACTTGGAGTTGATCGAAACTACTTAAAGTGGCTATTCTATGTCTTCAAGATGAAGGACATGGGTGAAGTTAGGTATATCCTAGAAGTGAAAATAATTCAAAACCATCCCAAGATGCATGCACAAAAAGGTGGTGGAACGATTTTGGATTTATAATTTCGAATCTCTAGGTACTTCAGTTGAGATGGGTTTAGCCTTGAGTCTTGATCAAAGGCCTAAAATAGATGACGAAATAGAGACAATGAGCTATGATAGTGTCATAGAAACCTGAATGTAAGCCATATTATGTATACGGTCTGACATTTGTTTTGCGGTTGATTTGGTACGTCATTATCAAAATACCCCGGTTTTTCCTAAGTGGCAAGCCCTCATGAGAGTCAAGCGCTACCTTCATGGTACTGATGACTTAGTCTTATTCTATCAATGGGAGACCTTAGGTCGAGAGGATACTTAAAGGTTGACTGAGAAGGTGATCCGGATGAGTCTAAGTCAACTTCAGGACATGCCTTCACTTTTGGTGGAAAAGCCATGTCATGGTGCAGTAAGAAGCAAAACTGTGCAACAATGTCAGCAATGGAGGCAGATTGTGTGTCTTGTTACCTTAGAGACAAAAGCATTGCCATGAGGTACATATAGACTAACAAAGTGATTGTGTTCCCTTGACTAAACCTTCTCCTAATGATGTATTCAAAGCTCATTTGTTGAGTCTAGCAATTCATAAGGTTTAGTGCTTAGATGTGTCTTGTGATGGGCATGTTTCCTTGCAAATGCGTAAAATGCTCATGATTCGTTGTTGCATGTTAGGTATATTGAAATGTCTCAGGTTTCTGATTGGCCTAGTCCCATAGGCAATCACCCTGGCGCTTGAGTAGCATGCAAGACGAGACTAAATTATATTGGCATTAGGTGTGCAATATTGATTACTCACACTGAAAATGTATGAGTAAAATGAAGTAGTCGCCTTAGTGAGTTTAAAATGAGGCTCGAGGGAGTCGAGTATGAAATAAGTTTTCATATTGAAGCCTTAAAAGCCGAATCTTGAGTGTCAAGATTAACATTCAGTATGTTGATCTAGTGGCTCAGGTTATATTTTTTGGGTGAAAATCTAGATTGATATTCGCATGGCATAAAGAGTAACGCACCCAGCTGAGAGGGAGTTATGTCATGACACACATTTCATATTGTGTGTGTGCTTATAAGACGACCCATATATGGACTTCCCTATCTCTTGTCACTGTGTGACCTTATGGATGATGACCCTTTGACTTAAAGCTATGATATGAAGTCAAAATTTGATGATGCTACCTTAATGTGTTTCTTAAGGGCCATGATGTATACGGTTTAGCGAGAACACGTTAGGACAGCAGTCAAGCTGAGATGGAATTTCATGGGTGTTTAAGGAAAAATCTATCCATCATCGCCGTATCAACCCAGACGATTATATTGAGTATATAATCATATGATATATCATATGACATAAAGGGATCATGTGTGCCACTGATGATGTTGAGGATGATTTGGGGTATCGTATTTCGTAAAAGTGTTATGTTAGTTAGATGGTGATTTAATATAACACTAATGGTTGATTTCTGATCGCACGCCATATTCCCAGTATGAAGCGTGAAGAGATTACTTGACACAGAGATGTGTATGGTTTATGTGACCGAGGGGGAGCTGTGGACCGAATGTAACGGTCATTTGATTATCCACATTAAGTGAACGGTTATAGATTGATTGATTATCTATTAATCATATGTATTAACCTCCTATCAGTTACTAGTGTTGATGCTGATTAAAAGGAGCTAACTATGAGTCCAAGGGAGAGCAGAAAAATGTGAATCTCCCTCTACTTCTCTCCGCTCTCTTTCACGTTAATCCCACCATCACTTAGGGATTGGGCTTAGGGTGTGACACTTTATGGTGACTCTAGTAGCCACCGTCAATCCGGTTCACCATGTTCGTGGGCAGCACTTAATAGGCGAGGTCCAGGCAATGTTTCCACATCAAGGTAAGTCCTTATATTTTCCTACAGTACTCCTGCTTAGTCGCAGCCAGTGTAAGCGAGACTGTGGCATAGCGGCAGATGGCAGTTTGAGGGTTACGTTTGAGTAGCCATTTCTTTTCTTTTTTCTTTTTTTTGCTTTCAATAGACTATTCTAAATTCCTAATTTACAACATTTTTTTGGATAAAAATTTAAAATTATGGGATTTGCTTACTATTACAGGTGAACAAGTTACTCAATTACGAATCTCGATTTTTCTAGAAGGGTAATGAAATGCTCTCCCAAAAGCAACTGAAAGCTATTCTGTTCCAACATAACATGGTAGTACAAATCTTCATAACAATTAGCAAAAACAAGGGCTCGGATCTGAAGACCGGATGCCCAGCGAATCTCCTACGCACAAATTATCAATTGGTTTACCAGCCCATCCGCAGAATACAAATGTTTTCTTTTTAGCCACATTTTTCTAGAAGTCAAGTCTTTCAGCACATCATTTGGGAAATTTGCTCCTACAACGTAAAAGCAACAGCCCCTCTGTCTCTCTCTCTGTCTGCTCTCGCTTCGCTATCTGAAAGTTGATCTATCTAAAGTTCTCTCTCCTCTACCCCGCCAAGCTACGTCGAAATCCCAGCAATAGGTACAATTCTCTTCTTCTGATAATAATTCCACATTTTTGTTCATGACTGCCTATTTGCTGCAATCATTCCAGGTTTAAGGGGCCCCTTTTTGCATTTTCTGAATTTTTGCTTTTCGTATATGGAATGTGATGTGAAGTTTTAGCATCAAATTTGGTGTGTAGGCTGTATAGTAAGAGGTTAAGTTCTTTCTGGGCATAGTTTGGCTAACTCTCCTTGATCCCATATTCAAGACCTGTTATTTTTTTTTTTTTTCTTTTGTTGGTTTTGTTGATTCGTTCCCTCGTATAGTGACTTGGGATTGATGGGTATAGGCTTCAGTTTCCAGATTTAAATCTGAGTATCTAATCTTGAGTTTTGATTGATGTCTGGTCAAATAAGTTTTTCTGGCTTTGTCTATATTTTAGGAGAGAAGCAATGGATTTCCTTCCATGATGGGTATTCCGTTGTTTATTGGTTGTGCTTGACATTTGATATGCTGGGTGGGTCGTAGGTGCCAGAGCATTTGATTGGTATGTTGGCTACTTTTAGGGGAGTATTTCTGTATTTGGCGGTTTATTGTACTTGAAATTGGATACTGAGAGCTTTGCTGCTCAAACTTTGTTCCTTGTTTTCCTTTGTCTAATGTCAACCTCATGGCACATGGGGATATAAAGGGGTGGTCTAGTGGAATTTGACATCTTCTATCTAGGTGTCAGGATCAAATCCCTCTAGAGGCGTTTAGGAGGACAAGATTATTCTTTCTACGCCTCATCCCTCCTCCAATGTGTTACTCTGCTAGAGTGAGTGATGGAGTTCCTAAAAAAGAAAAAAAGAAGGAAAAAGGGAAAGAGATAACATGGTGAGGTATAAGGAGTTGCTAGTCAATGTTACCATGCCTTTTGTTCAGGAGTTGCCTTACCTGACTAACTGGTGCACTCTTGACAGACTACTAAACATGTGCTCTGAAAATGAACCTGGGAATTGCCTTGGGTGGGCAGCCAGAGATCCATCTGGAGTGATGTCACCTTACAGATTCGACCGCAGGTATGATGAAGTGGATTTCTTTTTTCAATATGATATGTTCATTCATTTTGGGTCAAATTATTGACCAAATTTGAGGAATTTATTGATCCAATGATTTTTTTTTTATTTTTAAGCACTCTGCACTTTGTGTGGCCTTTACCTTTTATGAGGTTATCCAATGTGTTAACCTGTTAGTTGAAAAATGAAAACAGGGCTGTTGGAAATGATGATGTTTCAATTAAAATTACGCACTGTGGAATGTGTTATGCTGATGTAGTCTGGACAAGGAACTTACATGGAGATTCCAAGTATCCTCTTGTGCCCGGGTATGTAGCTTCATGGTCAAATATGACTCATTTACTTGACTGGCTCGAACTATTGTCAGTTTTTGAATCTCATAGGGTCTTGTCCCTTTTTTTTTGCTTTTGGGTATTTGCGTGTAAAGGCATGAGATCGTTGGCATAGTTAAAGAGGTTGGGCCAAATGTTAGTCGCTTCAAAGTAGGGGACCATGTTGGAGTTGGAACGTATGTCAACTCATGCCGAGATTGTGAGTTCTGTGATGAAGGGATGGAAGTTTGTTGTGTTAAAGGATCAGTCTTTACATTCAATGGGGTGGATGTTGATGGTACAGTCACAAAAGGAGGTTACTCCAGCTTCATTGTTGTTCATGAAAGGTGGGTATTATTGATTCTTCATTTTTCTGTTCCTTTTCTCTATCCTTTTTTATTTCATTTATTTTGTAATAACTGGGCGCTTAGATTTGTCAAGGGGAAGGTAGGCCTTGAGCCTAGGAGTAGATTGAGGCAAAAAGGGGTCAAGGTTGGATCAAAGCAACAAAGACCCACCCTTTGACTGGATACCCTATATTTGACTCCTAGAGAGGACGTGTGATATCTCAGAACTTGAAGTTAGGACCTCTTAGGGAAGGTGGTCCGGATGCTATCATGTCGTTAGCTCTTTGGCCACTCTTTCTTTGTGTTTTGAGGATAGACATTGATCATAAAACCCATGCAGTATCACTGCCAGTGAGTGGCTGATATGTTTCCTATTCCCTCTTCCTTCTTGATGGAATTTAATCCATTTGGCGTGGAGCGTTTTCAATTCTGCTGAGATGGTTGAACTGATTACACTCCCAAGAAAACCGGGGAGGGGGGAGGGTTGCACCAGATTTGCTTCTGTCATGTGTGAGAACCCAGAAGCAGCAGGTCGCCCTCCACTTTGTGGTAAGGTGGCCCAGCTGAGGACCCCATCACCTCATGCGGGGGCTTAGAAAGTAGAGGGATGAGGTGGAACCGTGGAAACCTCCCCTAGCATATTGGGATTTGAACTCAGAACTCCTATTTGGAGAGATGCATGGATAGACCACCCCTTATGGTCGTTATTCATTAGAAGCTACATTATATAAATGAATCACAATATGAACATTTTGAATTTTTTAGCATCATTACATGCCAAATTGCAATTATTAAAGGTCATGGATCTTCATTTGTAGCCACTTTTGCAACTCGTTGGATCCTTTGTTTTTCACATTCCTTCATGTGATTTATTTCCAATTTACTATGATGAGTCCTCTCGGATAGTTGATGGCTAGCATAAATATTTCTTTGTGGCTCTGTTGGGTTGATTCTGATATGTGAGTACACGTTGTGACGGATTCATTCAGTAAACCCATAATGTGCATAGTATCCTAAATTGATTTGAACTTATGTAACTGAGGCCTATATGGCCTACCTTGCAATATTGTTCATTTGTCAAGTTAATTTCTCTGGTACTTGATGTGTAATGTACTCATTCCTTAGCTTGGGCATTTGAATATTTTGGGTTGTCATTTAACATTTCCCCATTTGGATGTGAGGATGTTTGTTTATGAGAGAAATTTGCATGTAGGATGATTGCTTCAAATACCGTACTCTAATTGCATGTTTCAAGGTACAGTTTTAATAGTGACAATGTTAGCTTCCTTAATGTCAGTAATTGGGAATCGCATTGGCCATGAGTTGATTGTATGCTTTTTCGCTGTATGATGACTTATCCATTCCAGTCTTTCAGGGTTACATATGCACTTGTTTCTGGCAATTGCTCACCTTGAGACCTCAGAGATGAAAATGTCTAATTGATAATGTTAATTAGCATGTCGTGTTTCAGCTAAGTTCACTTAGATCGGAATGTGGTATACTTATGTGCTTAAACTTGAGATCTTGAACATCTTTTTACATGAGGCTACTGGATCTAGTGAACGCCCTGTAATTTTATAGTTGATATGATTTTGATCCTGTTTTGTTTATAGAGAAGAACTTAGGAACTTGAGCTTAGAGATAGTGGTCGAATCGTCTGATATTCTGGTTGAAAACTTGCCTCACCCATTGGGGAGGGAAGATTACAGGAAAACTTAGAATTTTTTACTGCTTAATTTGCAGGTACTGCTACAAGATACCCGAAAATTATCCCTCACATCTAGCAGCACCTTTATTGTGTGCTGGTATTACTGTTTACTCTCCGATGATTCGCCACAATATGAAGCAGCCTGGTAAGAGTCTTGGGGTGATCGGGTTAGGTGGCCTTGGTCATATGGCTGTATTGTTTGGAAAGGCCTTTGGTCTAAAAGTCACTGTTTTTAGCACAAGCATATCAAAGAAAGAAGAGGCCTTGACTGTTCTTGGGGCGGACAATTTTGTTCTTTCTTCTGATGAACAGCAAATGAAGGTATATCAAACATTCAACAAGACTGAAAAGTTGCTCTGTCCTTGTAAGTCGTGGACTTCTTGGTTGATGAGTTCTAAACTTAAAGTATCTTCTTCAGGCCCTTAATAAATCGCTGGACTTTATCATTGATTCTGCATCCGGAGATCACCATTTTGAGCCATACCTGTGGCTTCTCAAGACATTTGGTGTTTATGTTCTGTTGAGCTTCCCAAAAGAAGTGAAATTCAGTCCTGCAAGCCTTTTGATAGGTATGTATACATGTTCTAGCAAACCACTGAATTCCGTTCTAGTTGGGTTTTCTCCTTAAATTCCAATTTATAGTTTCTATGGTTTTTTCTATTTATTATTCCTTCGCAGATTAAATTAAGAAGTTCTTTTACATTCAAGTATCTTAAGATATATTTCGATTGAACTTTTGCATTTTATTTCAAGTTAAATTTGAATTTAGCTTGGTGTCCTTGTATATCATGAACTTATTTTCATATCGATGTAGGTGTAGTGAACAAATATAGTTCAATTAAGAGATTTTAAAAAGTTTGGTGTGTTTCTTCTACATTCATTGTAAGAGTCCTTGTTTCCCAATTAGTCATAGTTGTAATAAATTGCACCTTATGATCTCTGACAGGGATGAAAACCTTCTCGGGTAGCATAACTGGCGGCACCAAACTTACCCAAGAAATGTTGGATTTCTGCACTGCGCATAAGATATACCCAAAAGTAGAGGTGGTTCCAATTCAATACGCGAATGAAGCTCTTGAGAGGATGATCAAGAGAGACGTCAAATACCGGTTTGTCATTGACATTGAGGATTCTCTCAAGTGATGTCTCCTGGGGTGCCAAGGGCCGGAGTGGAGTATGGTAAACACAAAAATGCGATCAGAAGGAAAGAAAATAATTGCTTCTTGAGCATGTATTATTTTTGAAATGAATAAGCTCACTGTTACTGCGGGAACTTAGAAGATGGGAATGACATTCCTCCTAATTGAAAAAGTCACAGCATGTGATTGATATTTGAAGAGTAATATCTTGGTAGCCAAAATTACAGGTATTCTGTGCCTGATCCTGGTGTATGCATTTTTCTGTTGTATCTTTTCCTTGCAGTTCCATGCAGACAGAGTTTTGTTAGTTGGGAAGTTCATCTGTTTCTGTGCAGTTCGTCCTTGTCAATTAGTTGTAGTGATGTTGCGTAAAAATTGTTGTTTGCTTTAGATGTGGTAGAATTGTCTTAAGGGGGATGGACCTTAAACTTAATTACCTAAAAACTGATTATGTGTAATGTAGCAGCTTCACGTGATTCTGAAATAATAATGACATTCATGTGATTCTACTCCGAGCTTCCCCACAGCTGAATCATCGTCTCTTTCCGCTGGTTCATGGCTTCCTCCTCTTCACCCGGGTATCATCTATATCAATATCAAGAGTTTCATTACAGTCGTGTGGACAAAAGTCGAGGACCTTTTGTCCTGGCATATTCAATTTATAGCATTTTCAGTCACTAACTCAACAACTTTGAGGATTTTTTTTTTTGATGGTATGATTGTTACTCAACCTTTTATTCTTGATCATCATGGGATTCAGCACTTCAATCCTACTTGGGCATCATCACGTGTAGATTAACTTATTCGCTCTTCGTTGATGCCCATATTGCTCCTGATCTTCTCAGTGAGGTGCATGAATTGATTCATTCTTGTCAAATTTGGAAAAGGTTGGTGAATAGGTTTAATATTGCTAGTCGTCTTGCTAGCTATCACGGGTTGATAATTCACTCAAACTCAAATCCATGCCGCGCTAACAAACTTATGCAAAACCTTTTTTTAGTTTGCTAGTAAGTCGTAAGTGATGCTTAACTTAAGAAGGTAAATAAGCAAACACACGCTCAGAAAGAACTTAGAGGATGAAAGGAAGTTTGGGAGAATATCTTGTATTGCATTTGAAAATGCTTTTACTGGCTCGATGTACAAGTGAGTCCCCTTAGGGACATATATACACATTCACGTCCTCGATAGACGGTGAAAATATATTTGATCGTACGACTATCATTACACATCTAGAGTATTTTATAAAAATATCTTAGAGACTACACACGTGGAAAATAGTGTGGAATATTCTAGAGAGTATTCTAGAATATTCTAGTACAACATAGAAAGTTCTAGAATATTTTACTAGGCCTTAGACACTCTAGAAGGTTGTAGAACAGTCTAGAAGATTCTAAAGCGTTCCAGAGGATTTTAGAGCGTTCCAGAATGCTTTAGCATATTTCAGAAGGTTCCAGAGTATTCTGAAAGATCTTAAAATGTTCTAAAACTCTTAGGAAACTTGGCTCGTGACATTCTCCCCCATCCAGTCTGGCAACGTTCCCGTCGCCTTTGGGTCTTCATATGCTCGATTCTTGAGTTGAATCACTGGCAAGAGGTATCGCTTCCACTCGGTTGGGTTGGCATGTTGTGTTTAACTACTCAACATGTTGATCCTCTGTGCGCTTGTGTCCCTTTATCCTTCTGACCTGGTTCCTCCTTTGTGCCAACGTCTTGGGTGGTGTCCTTGGCATGACACCCTTAGGCCCTCATCCTTCTTGAGGGCGGCTAAGTAACCTACCTCCCTATTGTCTGTGAATTGAATGGCAGGTAGCACCATTTCCTTCTCAGCCTCCTGTCTCCTAGGTATCGCATGAGCTTGCTTCTCATTCTTGATGAACAAGGTACTACGTAGGGGACGATGAAAGTCTTTGCACTATCGAGGATGTCTATTCCTAGATAGAACTTTCGATCATCAAGAAGAGCGACGGTTATGTCGACCTTACCTCTCTATGGCCCAACCTAGATGTCAACATCTCAACTAACTCCATAGATTTGAAGGCTCTTTGCATTAACTCCTTTCATTTAGCCCTTCTCCTTTTTGTAAGGTAGGCTAATCACATTGGCGAGCTCCTTTACCATATACACGTCCACTTCAGTGTCCGCCGTAGCTTGGAGTTTCTTGCCTCCAACTTCGATCCCTATACGAATGCGGCCACTGGGTTGCTCCCCTACCTTAGTTTAGATGGCACTTAGGAGCAATATTGAGACAATCTTCTTTTCCTCTTCTTGCTTCTCTTCTTCCATCACAAGAGTGGCAAGCTTATCACGCTTCGGACACTCGAAAACCCGATGAGGCCCATTGCAAAGGAAGCATGAGATCTTCTTCGGCGTCTCATCCTTTTGTCCTTCCCCTTGTCCTTGAATGTCGTTGGCTTGTCTTGCATAGGAGACTTGTCCCAGTCTCGGTCATTGTCACTATCATTATGGGTCTTCTTGCCTCGTAGCTTTGAAGACTCCCTCTTGAACTCAATGAGTTACGCTACGGTGGCAATCACCAATGCGAGGTCTTGCACCCCTCATCTCATCAGCTCCATCTTAGCCCATCCCTGAAGGCCATCGGGGAAACAGAAGAGTGCATCATGCTCTCCTATGCTTGGAATCTCCCAGAGTAGCTCCTGGAATTGCTTGACATACTCTCGAAATTGACCCTCTAAAGGCGTCGACGCTTGGCCCTAGCTTCGTATTCAACATCCTCTAGATAAAACTGCTTCTTGAGTTCCCTCTTGAACCCATCCTAAGTGTTAATGGGATCAGATCCCCTCCTGATGTCGTCACACATGCGATGCCACTAAACAAATGCAATATCCTTAAGGGAGAAAGTAGCATTGCTCACCTTTTAGGCATCATCCTCGATGCCTATTGCCCCAAAGTAGGTTTCGAGTTCCCAAAGGAAGTTGTTGATCTCCCTTGCACTCCTTGCCCCGTGGAAGGCATGAGGCCTTGGTGCATTCCCCTTTAGAGAGGTGGATACTTGGCGGACCCACCATTGGCAACCGCGGCCAGGCATACCTTGAGTTGAGCTTCAAGTGGCTCGATCTATGCCCTGTATGCCTCAACCTCGGCCTTGCAAGCCTTGACTTTGGTCTTTCAAGCTTGGAATTTGCCATCCTTGGCAGCCTATGATGCTCAAAGGGCTTAGATCTCCTTGTTAATGTTGGCTACCATAAAGTTCGCCGCCGCTTTCATCTTCCCACGAAGCTCTTCATGTCCCCTATGGACTCGAGCTCCTCAATGCGTTTGTCTATACCCTCAACTCTACCCATTAGGGTGGACTTGATGGTGTTGAACTCCGCAAGCCTATCCTCCACAAGGGTAATCACGTCCTTATTTTTGTCCTTGCCGGTCTTGCCACCTTGTTGATGGCTGTCGGCATCGGTCACAATTGAAACTATGGTCTTCCCAATAAGTAGGCTTTGATACCAACTGTCACGGATTGATAATTCACTCAAAATTCAAACCCATGCGACGCTAGCAAACTTACTCGAAACCCTTCCTTAGTTTTCTAGTAAGCCTTAAGTGATGCTTAACTTAGACTTAGGAAGCTACATAAGACACACACACAGAGGCACGCACACGCACACCCGCGCGCGCGCACACACACACACACACACACACACGCACACACTCAGAGAGAGCTTAGAGAGAAAGTGGATACAATGAAGTTTGGGAGAATACCTTATGTTGCATTTGGAAATGTGTCAATCGCTTGGTGTACAAATGAGGCCTCTTAAAGGTATATATACACATCTACTTCCTCAATGAACGGTAAAGATCTATTTGATCCTACAGCTATCATTACACATTCAGAATATTCTACGCTAATATCCTAGAGATTACGCACATGTAGAATAGTGTGGAATATTATAGAGAATATTCTAGAATATTCTAGTACAGCCTAGAAGGTTCTAGGATACTTCGTACACTCCTAGACACTCTAGAAGGTTGTAGACCAGTCTAGAAGATTTTAGAGCATTTCAAAAGGTTCTAGAACATTCTAGAAATTTCTAGCATATTCTAGAAGGTTCTAGAGGATTCTGGATGATCTCAGAATGTTCTAGAACTCTTCGAAAACTCGGCCCATGACATGGGGTGAATCTTCCTAAAGATGCCAAACAAAGTATAGTGGATTATTTACCGAGAATCAAACACAATGCTAATTATCTCGCTTCCATTGGCTTTCGTGTTTCAGATATTAACTTGGTATAATTAACTTTAAATGGTTTGGATGAGTATTATCACACCTTGGTTACTACTTACTACCTTGTCTTATAATACCAATCTACTTACTTTTAATGATCTTAATTCCAAGTTAATTCACTATGAGCTGTGTCTGAAGTTCATGAAATCCAGGATCAATTGGGCTTTTAGCATCAGACCTTAGTCTCTACTATGACCCCTTCTGATTCAACTATGGCCAAACCACCACAGCAAAATAACTAGAATCGTGACCGTAATAAAGGCGGAAATAAGGGCAAGGGTGGGTTTAACAATCATAAGGGTGGTCAAAATCATGGGGCTGGCAACCGCAATAATAATCAAACTTGGAGTTCCACTTTGAGTGTACCTGCAAGAGCTACATGGAAATAATTTTTTTGGTGCTCACGTATTCATGGCTCAGCTCGTTCTTGCACTAACTTTACTCCTGCGAGTAACAATTTATCCAGAGTTGTCTTAGGATCTCATCTGAATGTTGTGTGTTAAATTTGTTTTACCCTTGGACATGCAACCGCAGGTTGCCCAAATCGATAGTTACCATAACAACCTAACCATGTTCCTACCTACGCTACTTCCAAGGCCATCAGCACCAACGAATTAGTGTGGTATCCAGATTCGGTGGCAACTTCTCACATGACGTTTAATAAAGGTGACTTGCTCTCTAAACCTTTTTGCAATGGCACTGATCAAGTTCGAGTTGGGAATGGTACTCTTCTTCTGATAAAACAACTTCGGTATTTAGCTTTTCCACATCCTCTTGTCCACTTGCTTTGAAGGATATCTTGCATGTTACTTCTTTAAAACCTGATTTAATTTATATTAGAAAACTATGTCAAGATAATAATTGTATTGTTATTTTTGATGAGTTTTCTGTTTATGTCAAGGATAAAATCATAAGTAATATTTTGCTTCGTGCAACTTCCACTGTCAACATCTACCCCCTAGCTGTGTCGCCTTCAACCCAATTTTTAGCTTTTGCTGCTTCTGTTGATTCGGCTGTGACCTGACATCGTTGTCTTGGACATTGTGAAGCCAGACATTATCTACACTTTGAAGGAGGAATTAGTTTCTTTTCCGAATAAATTTCATGATTTTTGTAATTCTTGTTTCCTTTCCTTTTCAATTAGCTGAACATCATTGTTAGAAACCTTCGGGATTAATACATTCTAATCTTTAGCAATATCCTGGTCCTTCAAATTCTAGTTATCAGTATTACATTTGCTGTGTATATGATTTTTGACGTTATACATGGATTTATCCTCTAAAGTAATGATCAGAGGTTTATACTATTTTTTTGCAATCTTCAGAAATTAGTTTAAAACCTTTTCAATACCAAAATCAAAATGTTGTGAAGTGATGGGGATCGTAAGTTTCATAACAGTTCTCTTGGTACTCTTTTTTGCAAAATGGAATGAATTTTCAAAAATCGTGCCTAATACTCAAGCAAAAAATGGGGTAGCTAAACATAAGTATAGACACCTCAATTAGATGACTCATGCCCTTCTTAGTAAAGCTTATATCCCTACCACTTTTTTGGTAGATGCCATTTATATAGCCTTGTTTGCTATAAATAGGCTTTCTACACCCACTCTTCAAGGTAAATCTCATTTTGAAAAATTATTTCAAAAATCTCCTAATTATAATTTTCTCAAAACTTTGGATTGTTCGTTTCCCAATTTTTCAGCAACTTCTACAAAAAAATTAGCACCCTGATCTATTCGTTGTATTTTCCTGGGTTATTCCCCTCATTACAAAAGATACAAATGGTTGGAACATATTACAAGAAAAATTCATTTAAATCGACATTGGGTTTGGCTCGAGCTTGGCTCAGCTAGTTAAAAGCTCAGTTTGAATCTCTTTCAGCTGGTAAAGTTTAGGCTCAAACTCAGAGTTCGAATGCACCGTGCTTGCCTTCAAGCTTGAATTGGTTCGGCTCGATATTCTTTTTTTTTTTTGGGTTAAAATGTTTCCAAATTTAAGGGCTATAATCCAAGCTAAATTGTAGATTTTTGACCTAGACTCAAGAAATAATGATCGGAATAAAATTTCGTTGATCATAAAAGTAATTTCATACTTTCTAGAAAGGCGCATAAGAAAAGATGAACTAATTACACTAAACCGAGCTGAACTAAGTCGAGCCGAGCTAAGTCTTGCTGGGTTCAGTATGCTATCAAGCCAGCTCAGACTCGGCTCAAGTTCGGTTTGACTCAAGCACGAGCCGAACCCAAGTGCTTGACGAGCTGACTAGATTTTCCTACAGCACTAAGTCGGCGTGTCATTTTTCACAAAAATTATTTTTCTTACTGTAACTTGTTAGATAAAACTTCCTCCATGGTGTTCGGAGTCTCCTTGCCTTCTCCTTATTGCTTTTTTACTCTCTCCGGCTGCACTTTCACAGTGCCCCTCTTTTAAAGCCCGCCGAATCCCCCATGTCCCCGACGCTAGTGGTCTCTCCAAGGCGGCCCAGCTTAGCTAATCAACCAAGTAAGCCTTCTTCTCCAAGCGTGGCCGTATGTTCATCGTCTCGGCCCAATCTGTCTCACCCTATAAGGGAACCACCCAGTCCACCTAAGTCGCCTGCTTGTTTTCCCATTGCTTTTGACCTGCCACTTATTTCTTCATATGGGCTGGATCACACAAACCCAAATGGCCACGCCCTATTTGTTTTAGTTGTTGTGGCTCTCTCCAAGCCTCGGTCCACTTTCTTTACAACCCAATTCTCCTCCTTTTATTGTCACGACCCAGCCTATTACTTCCTCTTCTAACATCCATCTCATGCAGACTCAGGAGTAAAAGTGGAATTCGCAAGCCGAAACAAATTTTTAACATGGCGCGGACATTGGGAGTCTTAAGCCAATCTCTTTTAAATATGCAACTAAATATCCCTAGTGGAGAAAGGCTATGGCCGAAGAATATAATGCATTAATTGCTAATAATATCTGTGACTTTATACCATCTCCATTAGGACAAAACTTGGTAGGCTGTAAATGGGTTTATATATGGGCTCAAATAGACTCCTCATGCTTGGTTTCATAAATTTAGCAATTTTCTTCTATCTCATGATTTTGTTTGCAGCCAAGCTGATGCATCTATGTTTTTTTATCACCATAGAACTGCCACCATGATTTTGCTACTTCATGTGGATGAGGTTATTCTCACTAGTAGTTGCTCAACGGTTCTTCATAATTTTATTCATCTTCTCTCTAATTAGTTTGTCATGAACGACTCAGGTGACTTGCATTATTTCGTGGGTGTTCAAGTGGTATGAACTTCTAAGGTCATCGACTCAGCAAAAATACGTCTTAACATCTCATTGGTATGTTTTATATGCATATTGCTAAGGCTACTCATCCTCCGTGTCTTTCACGAACCACCTCTTTGACTCTGACGGGTGGACAAACCTCTAGGTCCCTCTCAGTATAGAATTATGGAAGGTGTTTTGCAATATTTGATCATGACTAGAACCTCACATTGCCTATGCAGTTTATGTGGTTTCCCAATATGTGCATGCTCTCTGTGTGCTCATTTACATACTGTTAAGAATATTTTAAAGTATTTATAGGGCGCATTGAGTTATGGATTGCATCTTAGACCTGCAGCTTCTCCATTTATTATTGTGGCTTATTTAGATGCTGATTGGGCTGGATGGAAGGGCTCCTGCTGCTCCACCACCAGACAAAAAAAGAGACAAATGAGACAGTCATAACTAAGAATTAATAAATGTAAAATGAAGCTCGCTAAGTGTCTGAATTTCAGTCAATTAATATAATGCAAGGCATCAAGAGCACACAAGTACATATCATATCCATAACATAACTAAAATTATTGAGCAAATAAAATCAAGCAATTGTAATAGCACGTGACAATTAACAAAGCAAAGCAAAGCAATTACAATAAGGAATTTGAATTAGTATCCATAAATTATTGCTAAAAATCATCAATCCAAAATGAATTTACGATAAAATGAGTTTGAATCATGATACAATGTCATCAAAAATCAGCACCAAAAGCATGATAAAGAATAACAGACAAGGGAGTAGCCACATACCTTGGACTTACGAGCTGTAGGATAGACAGCCTGATGGAAGAGATGGAAAGGTCTGGTGGTGCCCGTTGGCTCTGACAGAGGAATTAACTGAGCCCGGAGAAAATTGGGGAAAAAGAAAACAAAAAAGCTCTAACATTGAAAGCAAATCAAGAAAGTAAATTGTGTTCAAAATTAGAACCCTCATGTTGTAAGCAAGACAATGACAGCCTTTAACTTAATGATGGGGGTCATGGATCTGCAAACGCCAGTGGTTGTGGCCCAATGGCGAATCTAATGCTTGAGTCTTCAGAGTTCAACAATGAGAATTTGGATTTCAAAGCTTGTCTTCCTTTCCTCTTCTTTCAAGAGATAGTCACAGAGGCTAGAGGTCAGTTGAGTGAGTGAGAGAAAGAAAAGGAGGGTTGGGCAGATAAAGTTAGAGCAAAAATAATAGTGAGCTATTTTTTGGCTCATCAGATGAGCCCTATCACTGCCATATCAGCTGTCTCTTCAATTTTTTTGTCTCATAATCCTCACTCTCTGCAATGGCAGACTTACCACTTTGTCTCACCAAATAAGATAACACCTATAGACCTCACACATAATCATATTTAATTGTTTGAGTTTTATTAATTTTGTTTGGTTGGTTATTTGGTGTAATTATTGTTGGGGAAAATAAGTTGGATATGATAATTTGGTAACCAAAAAAATTGGAGGGTCATAAATTTTTTAAAAAGAACAGTGCAAGAGCTTGAATTAAGAAATTGACAGATGCCTAAATATAGAAACTCTAAGAGTTCGATAAATAAATTAAAAAAGATGCATTGGTTGACATTAAACGAAATAAAAATTACAATGCATGAACAATTTAAAATAAATTACAATACAATGATGAATGAAGACAACTAATAATTAACTTGCTGTCAATTTTTTTTTTGAGTTAGTTATTTGGGTTTAACTTGGATTGGGAAAAAAATATTGCGCACGCAATAATTATCCTACACAACTAATTAGAGGGTCATAATTATTATTAAAAAAACACTACATTTAGGGGGGGGGGAACGCCCACATGCATGAAATTAGAAATTAGAAGAGTCCGATAGTAAAATAAAAATAAGTTAAATTGGTTGACATGGGACAGGAAAAAAAATTACAATAGTTGAACAATTTTTAAAAAATGATAACATCAAGATCAATAAACTATCTTCTCTGGCGCGGACCCGAATTTCACTTCCATATTTCCTCAATCAAGTTCGCTTGAAGAGCTAAATGCATATTGGAGTTGCGAACTTGGCATGATCGTTGAAAGCACGTCTCATAGCATGGATGATGATCATGGTTAACATATTCAATTTTAATTTTTTTAACATATAATAAACAAAAGAAAACCATTCACTTCATCAAGTAACATGTTTATTTTAATTTTTAATAACTTGTTCATTTTAATTATCATACACATTACCATCTTCATTTTAATAACATATATGGAAAATAAAGGAAACCATTGATTTTATCAACTAACTTGTTCATTTTAATTACCATACACATTAGCATGTTCATTTTTAATTTTTAGTAACATATAATTAAAAAAAGAAAGCCATTCTACTATATAAAATTTTAATTATCTTACCTTAACAAAAATAACATTTAATCATTTCATATTATTCTACTATATATATCATCTCATATCTATTACATTAGTAACATATAATCCTCATAACATTTACCATATAAACTACCACAAAATAATATTTTTCAATAAATTATACTCTGAGTTGAATACATATCTTACAGTATGTGCAATTTCATGAACATTGCCCTCCATTTTACCAACACATTTCAACAATTAATTTATAGCTACTATATTAAAAATATATACTCATTATAAATTTTAATATATCAACAAACACATAACAATAAATTAAATTGCTACTCACAATTGTCTTCACTTCTTCCTTGACAAAATATAACACCAACAACTTATCTACAAATACAAAAATAACAATATTAGTCAAATAAAATCTCAAATTTAATATACAAATTAAGTATTTAAGGAAATTAAAAATAGAAATTCTTACTATTTTTCTCCCTTCTTCCTTGAGAAATTAACTCAACAAAGATATAAACAAAATGACAGATTTTATGAAGAGGATGGGAGAGTAAGTGAATTTATGAGATAAAACTTGAAATACAATTGTATCAATTTATAGAGTAAATTACCACCAAAAATTTACCCAAAAAAAAAAATTGAAATGGGCAGAAAGACGTTGGGCCAACATCCCCTTGCCCAACGGCTACTTTGCCAGCCTTTCTTGCCTCTTGCTTTGCTTTTGTCAAGCTATTCCAGTCCACAAAAAAAAAAAAAAAAAAAAAAAAAAGCTCAACCCCCCCAAAACGACGTTGTTTAGGGGGAGAATAGGACAAAAAAAATGTCACGGGGTGCCTCGCGCCCCGTAGCCGCTCGCCAAGCCAACCAATGCCTTACCTCGAGCCAACGTGCGCCGCTCGCCGTTCTCTCTCTCCTCGCGCGAGCCTACCTTTGCGTCTACTCTTAGAGCAAATCACCATTTTTTGGCTCACCACTTGGGCCCTACCACTGCCACATCAACCCTCTCTCTAACTTTTTACCTCACAATCCTCAGTTTCTGCAATGGCAGACTCACCACTTTTCCTCACCAAATAAAATAATACTTATAGACCCCACACAAAATCATATTTAATTGTTTGAGTATTATAAATTTTGTTTGGTTGGTTATTTGGTGTAATTATTTTTGGGGAAAATAAGTTGGATATGATAATTTGGTAACCAAAAAAATTGGAGGGTCATAAATTTTTTGAAAAGAACAGTGCAAGAGTTTGAATTAAGAAATTGACAGATGCCTAAATATAGAAATTACAAGAGTTTGATAAATAAATTAAAAAAGATACATTGGTTGATATTAAACGAAATAAAATTACAATGCGTGAACAATTTAAAATAAATTACAATATGATGATGAATGAAGACAACTAATAACAACCTTGCTGTCAAATTTTTTTTTTTTTTGGGTTGGTTATTTGGGTTTAACTTGGATTGAGAAAAGAATAATGTGCACGTAATAGTTATTATACACAACTAATTAGAGGGTCACAATTATTATTAAAAAACACTACATTTTGGAAGGGAAAAAAAGCCCACATGCATGAAATTAGAAATTAGACGAGTCCGATAGTAAAATAAAAATAAGTGATATGGGACGGGAAAAAAATTACAATAGTTGGACAATTTAAAAAAAAATGACAATATCAAGATCAATAAACTATCTTCTGTGGCGCAGACCCGAATTTCACTTTCATATTTCCTCAATCAAATCCGCTTGAAGAGTTAAATGCGTATTGGAGTTGTGAACTGGGCATGATCATTGAAAGTACGTCTCGTAGCATGGATGATGATCATGGTTAACATATTTAGTTTTAACTTTTTTAAACATATAATTAACAAAAGAAAACCATTCACTTCATCAAGTAACATGTTCATTTTAATTTTTAATAACTTGCTCACTTTAATTATCATATGCATTACCATCTTCATTTTAATGACATATATGGAAAATAAAGGAAACCATTGATTTTATCAACTAACTTGTTCATTTTACCATATACATTAACATGTTCATTTTTAATTTTTAGTAACATATAATTAAAAAAAAAAAGAAAACCATTGTACTATATAAAAGATAATTTTATAATCTTACCTTAACAAAAATAAAATTTAATCATTTCATATTATTCTACTATATATGTCATCTCATAGCTATTACATTAGTAACATATAATCCTCATAACATTTACCATATAAGCTACCACAAAATAATATTTTTCAACAAGTTATAATTTAATTTCCACTCTCAATTGAATACATATCTTACACTATGTGTAATTTCATGAACATTGCGCTCCATTTTACCAACACATTTCAACAATTAATTCATAGCTATTATATTAAAAACATATACTCATTATAAATTTTAATATATCAACAAACACATAACAAACACATAACAATAAATTAAATTGCTACTCACAATTGTCTTCACTTCTTCCTTGACAAAATATAACACCAACAACTTATCTACAAATACAAAAATAACAATATTAGTCAAATAAAATCTCAAATTTAATATACAAATTAAGTATTTAAGGAAATTAAAAATAGAAATTCTTACTATTTTTCTCCCTTCTTCCTTGAGAAATTAACTCAACAAAGATATAAACAAAATGACAGATTTTATGAAGAGGATGGGAGAGTGAGTGAATTTGTGAGATAAAACTTGAAATACAATTGCATCAATTTATAGAGTAAATTACCACCAAAAATTTACCCAGAAAAAAAAAAATAATTCAAATGGCCAGAAAGACATTGGGCCAACGTCCCCCTGCCCAACGGCTACTTTGCCAGCCTTTCTTGCCTCTTGCTTTACTTTTGTCCTTTTCAGCTACCCCAATCCACCCAAAAAAAAAAAAAAAAAAAAAAAAAAGCTCAACCCCCCAAACGACGTCGTTTAGGGGGGGAATAGGACCAAAAAAAATGTCACGGGGCGCCTCGCGGCCCGTAGCCGCTCCCCGAGCCGGCCAATGCCCTGCCTCGAGCTGACGCGCGCTGCTCGCTGTTGTCTCTCTCCTCGCACGAGCCTACCTTTGCGTCTGCTCTTAGCTTGTCACAACGCTTTCACTGACATGAGAGGAGGAGAGTGATTGACAGGGTCAGAGACTCATATAGACATTGAAAGGGCAAGCCCTTCGGTTTGGGCATGTCCTCTTTACCACTGTAGTTTTTATTTAAAAAAATTCAACAGGTTGGTACTTGACTACTTGGGCCGGTTGAATATTACCATGTTCAAGACCTTTTGAGCCTTTTATATGAGTGTCCATTTATATTATTTTCAACCCTTTAAAACTGCTCATGAGAATTTGTTGGGCTAGGGTGTTAAGCTCTTCTAGGATTTGAGTTAATTTCATGTCAAATATCAATTTTTTCGGGTGTAAAACAACCTCATGAATTGATTCTTTCAGACCAAATTTCTTTGTTTATTATTCTACCTCTATTTTTATTAGCTCTTTTAACTGAATTAAACTAAGTTAGTGTCACTCCCATAGTCAGTAATGACTATTATATGTGTATAGTTAAAGAACAGGATGTACATCATATTATCATTTATGAATGATTTGGAATTGCATCCAACCCAAGTTTTAAAAAAGGGGTATACTTTGGTCCTGTTTGGTAAATAGTTTTTTGAAACCAAAAAGAGTTTTTTTGGGGGTATTATTGTTGGATCTTGGTCAAAAAGCTCTTTAAATTATTTGGTTAAATAACTATTTATATTAGTTTTTTGTACCAAAAAGTTAATTTGTAAAGAGCTCTTTGGATGAGCTTTTTGCAATAGTTTTTTACTATTTAATATCAAAATTATCATATGCTCCTTTCTTTTTGTCAAAATTACATTCATTGACATTCAAAACAAAAATCCTACCCTTCTGCTAATATGATTCTCATTTGTTTATTTTGTTTGTTCTAACTTCTTTCTCTCATCCATCACCTCCTCCTTCAACTCAAGAACTCAGAGAAGGTGGCTATCCTTGAGGATTTGCATCCAAGAAGTTGATAATTTTAATTCAAATATTTTCTTCAACTTAATAAATAATATAGGTTAATTAGTCTTTTGAGATGTATGATGTTCTAAATATTATTATGTCATATAAATTTCAATTATTACTAAAAAGGAAATTAATTAAATGTTAAACAAAAATATTGTGATAATAAATATCAAATTTTGGTGAAGATATAAATGTAATTCTATATATTTTATAAGTCACATTTCATAATTCGTAATTCATGCTGAAAAAAAATAAATATGCAATAAAAATAATTGTATTGTTGAAAAAATAATAAAATTATATTATTGGCATAAGTGAAATTTTACCAAGTATCCATATTAGAAACGGCTAATTTTACCAAACACTTTTCAAGAAACGACTAATACAATATGTTAAGTCAAACAACTAATATAAATCAGCTAATAGTTAATGCAATCATATAACAACTAACACCTATTAGCTGATTGTCAAACAAGACCCATATGTTTATATCGAAGCCAAATCGAGCAAATTTGAAATTCCAATTTAACCAATTAAAAAATAATAATATTTGTAAATATTAATCAAAGTTTTTAAAAAAGCTTGTGAAACAAGCCAGTAGTCACAACGGATCTCTATACAAATCTCAATTCAATCTAAGTGGTGTTTGGTAAACAGCTTTTTGAAGAGTTTTTTGGCTAAAAAGAGCTTTTTTGACCAAAATTAACTATTTGATCAAGTAAAAAAGTTAATTTAAGTATTTAGTGAAAAAGCCTTTTAGAAACGCTTTTTGGGTTCAAAAAGTTAATTTGAAAAAGCTAATTCCATGAGTTTTTTTGGAAGAGCTTTTTGAAGAATTAGCTTTTTATCTCACAACTTTATCAGAAACAGCTAATTTTACCAAACAGTTTTTCAACAAATAACTAATTTAAACAGTTAATACAAATAGCTAACTCAAACAGCTAACCGCAGTTTGTCAAACAGGGCCCTACTGTAGTTTTGGGTGGGCTGAAGTAGTGGCTTGAGCCACGCGAAAATTAGGGTTTCGCATTGCTTTTTCCTAAGCATTCCCCCTTTTTAGGCTAACTCTCTTTCTGTGGTCATCTCCTATTTCTCATCTTTCTTCTCTCTCTCTCTCTCTCTCTCTCTCTCTCTCTGTGTCGAATATACCTTTATGCTATGTTTTTTAGGATGATGATGAGATTGTAGAATGTCATGCACCACTCTGATGATTTCATGTGCTGATAAATTTCTTTTTCATCCATTTTTGTCTCTGAGCTTTGTCCTCCCTAATCTTTGAGATTGATTGCGAGGATCAATTCAGTGTTTTTTTTTTTTAAATGTTGAAAGGAAAGAGGCCAAATGATGGGTCCTTATTCAGGATCGAACCATGATGCGAACCGTCATTAGGCTTGGGCTTTTGTGGATATCTTTTTGGTTTCTGATGGTTCTTCTTTTCCTTTTCATTCTTGACTAAATAATCTCTTTATGAATTTCATCCTTGACTTATGAACAATGTTAAGTTTCTAATGTGAGTCACGATTTCGAAAATATAGAAGATTGTTAATGATGGTCCTATACCTAGAATCTTGGATAATAGTGTAACAAAGGGTTGATTCAAAATAGCATTGAGATTCTTTTGAATTTTAGCGTGGTTATGAAACTACATAGCCATCCTGAACCTAGGGCCTATGTGGTTCAAAAAGTTAGAGCCAAATCCAATTTGAAATAAAATCAAGAAATATGGAGTAGTTTTTGATTCCTTTCACAACCAGTTTAAGTACGCCACTAACAAATGACACCAAATTTACACCAATATATTGTGCCGCAATCAGATAAAAAATATAACTGTGAAAATTCGAAATTTTAAGGATAAAAATTAATGTTTTTCTGAAGTGCGCCACAAGGGCATATGACAAAGAAGAATCTACATCAATTATTCTTTTAGATTTCAAGATTTCCTAAAGTATTTATTATCCTGTTCTCTCACCTATCCTTCTCTTTCTCTCTTCCCAGAATTATTTTTTTGATTTCAAGACTTCCTAGAGTATTTATTATCCTGTTCTCTCACCTACCCTCCTCGTTCTTTCTCCCCAGAACATGCCACCACCACCAGGAGTTTGCCGGCAATGCTGATGTCTTGGCCGGAATAATCATGCTTCCCCATGGTTGGGTTGATCTTGCCCCATCTTTTCTCTTATTTTCTATTACGCAGACGATGCAATATTCACATTATATTATGCCAATATTTTGTAATATTCTCTTGTAATGTTTTTAGATATTACTTTATTCTTTTAGGTAGTAAATATTATCACTTTCCTTATTACTCCTAAAATCATGGGAGGTATTTTACAGCCACTAAGACTTTGTAGAATGTATATATTGGAGAGGAAGTCAATGTATGAGAAGGCTGCGATGTACACGGCTATTCAGCACACACACATCTCTTGTCTCTGGCTTTCCTTCCCTCTTCACTTTCCTTTATGGTATCAGAGCACTGTCGGAAATCAAAACAAACTGCTTGATTAACCACATCGTCTCATGCGCGTCATGCCTAAGGACGGAGAAACAAAGAGGTTTGTGGTGAAACCACACTCACCCTACTACCTCCATCCATCTGACCGACCGGGTGTGTTAATCACAGTGGAGATATTTGACAGCGATAATGACGATCTTTGGGAAAGGGCTGTACGAACAGCCTTGAAGTCGAAGAACAAACTGGGCTTCATAGATGGGACCCTGAACAAACCTGAAGCCAAAGAGGGAGACTTTACCGAATACCATGCATGGGACATGGTAAACTCAATGGTGTGTTCGTGGCTTTTGAACGTCATCGATCAAAAGCTACGAACCAGTGTAGCCTACGCCGAAACGGCAAAAGCAATGTGGGAAGACCTACACAAGAGATATGGAGTTGCAAGTGCTCCAAAAGTCTATCAACTAAAGACTAAACTTGCAAAATGTAGACAAGGTGAGATGACCGTAGTCGAGTTCTATTCTAAATTAAGAGGAATTTGGAGTGAGCTCGACAACCACATTAAAATTCCCACGTGTAGATGCAAGGGATGCACATGTAAGGGTTGTGAATGCAATGTGTCATCCAAAATCATGGAGATGCTCAACGTCGAAAATCCTACCAATTTCTTCTTGGATTAAACGATGATTTATATTCTCACATTCGCGGACAAATACTTGCCATGGAGCCACTACCCTCCTTGGAAAAAAATTTTAATATCATCAGCCAAGAAGAGCAACATAAGCGACTCATGGTCAGGGGTGACGACCAGTCCGAGAATGCTGCCGCATATGTTGTGAATCACGCTGGCAAGCACAAGGGACTGAATGACAGAGCAACCTGTAAGCACTGTGAAAAGTTTGGTCATGATGAAGCAAGCTGTTACAAGATCGTTGGATATCCTCCCGGTTGGGGTACCCGTGGGAAGGACAGGAACCGAGGAAGAGGGACCCGTGGAGGGCGATCCACCAGTAGCCGTGGGGGACGAGGAACAGGCCGAGACACAGCATACTCAGCAACTGAGGCGATCAGTTCTGGGCAGCGGTAGGGAGTCAACCAAGAAGAGCAGAGCAGTAATGTTGTATCCGGTTTCACAAGTGATCAAATTCAGCGCCCACTTAGCCTGATTGAACCCTCAACACCGGGTTATGAGAAGTTGCAAGGTAAGTCCTCTTGGATTATTGACTCTGGGGTGTCACAGCATATGATAGGCAAGTTAACAATGCTTGGAGACAAAACAGCCATGGCCCCTATTCCCATCAATTTGCCAAATGGTGACAAGGTTGTAGCAAACATGTAAGGGAGTATAAACTTGAACTCCAACATATACTTGGATAAAGTCTTTTATGTGCCAAATTTTTCATGCAATCTTGTCTCTGTAGCACAATTAATTCGAGAATTACGATGCATTGTGATATTGACGAGGATTTGTGTATTATACAGGACCGTATCATGAAGAGCCCGATTGGAGTGGGTAGATTGCGGGAAGGAGTCTACTATGTCGACAAGCTCACACCATCAGCAACACAAGCCAATGTGGTAGGTACTTACAATCTATGGCATGGGTGACTCGGGCATCCTTCAGATCCAATTTTATCTTTGTCAGCTACCAGTCTTAATGTTAGTAGTGATAGGAATGGAGAACCTTGTGATATTTGTTTTCGTTCCAAACAAACGCGCATTCAATTTGCTACTAGTCAAAGTCATGAAAAAGAGTTATTTGGTTTGATACATTGTGATATTTGGGGTGCGTATAAAATTCCTTCTTTGTGTGGTGCTCAATTCTTCTTTACTATTGTCGACGATGCTAGTCGGGCCAAGTGGGTTTACTTGATGAGAGAAAAAGGGGAAGCTTCAACTTTGCTACAAAACTTTGTGATCATGGTGAAAACCCAATTTGGAAAAGATGTAAAAAAAATTCGTAGTGATAATGATCTCGAATTTCTTTCTGGATCAATGAAAACTTTACCTGGAAAAGGGTATAATACATCACACGAGTTGCATCGACACTCTACAACAGAATGGACGAGTTGAACGAAAGCATAGGCATATTTTTAATGTGGCTAGAGCTTTGCGTCTTCAAGCTTCTTTACCCATTGAGTTTTGGGGTGAGAGTGTCCTCACTGCAGCCTACCTGATCAATCGGACACCTAGCAAAATACTTGATGGGAAGACCCCCTATGAGTTCTTGTTCAATGCTTAACCTACGTATGACCACATCAAGATGTTTGGATGCCTTTGCTATGCTCATGTTAAACCAAGAACTAAGACAAGGTTGCCTCTCAGAGTCGGAGATGTATATTCATTGGCTATCCTTATAGGAAAAAGGGTTGGAAGGTCTACGATTTGGAAACCAATGAGATTTTTGTTAGCCGGGATATGGTATTCCATGAAAAAGTATTTCCCTTTCACCCACCTAAGGATGGACAATCAGAGGAGATTAGATCACTAAGCAATGGTAGAGATCTTGATGATCTTTGCTTGCATGATTGGAGTGTGCCTGAAGATGCCAAGGGTGAGGTTCCAAATGTTGAACCTGATGAGGAAACAGCGTTGCCAACCAGTCCCAGGCAAGAAGCGGACCTGCAGTCCACGACGCCCATACCGACTGGTGTACCTGGGCCGCTCGATGTGAGCACAAACCAACCAGCCACTCTTGCTAGGCTATCTCATGAACCTAGCCCACTGGCCTCTGTACCAGACTGCGCAGTTAATAAAGGCCCGTCCTCTCCTCACTCAGGCCCAATGCCGGGCACAATGGATCGTGCACCTGAGTCTAGTGGGTAGCCACTTTCTACTAAGACGGGGCAGTCTCCAGACAGGGGGAGGACCGAACAGCAAAATCCATCTCATAGTCATGTTCAGCCTACTCGATCTAAACGGGCTCCATCGCATTTAGATGATTATGTTTGCTACAACGTTCAACATTGTGACTCCTCTCCCGCATCTTCACTCCAACATGGCTCTTCAGGTACTCCTTATCCTCTTGTCAATTATATTACACGCGCTAATTTTTCGAATAGTCATCGAGTTTTTCTTCCCGGCATTGCACGAGTTGTTGAGCCCAGGTACTATCATGAGGCTGTTAAAGATCCTCGCTGGCGACGGACTATGGCAGACAAAATTTGCGCTCTAGAAGAAAATAAGACTTGGACACTTGAAGAACTGCCTCCGAGAAAGAAGCCCATTAGCTGTAAATGGGTTTATAAGGTAAAAAACAAGTCCGATGGGACCGTTGAACGATTCAAGGCTCATCTTGTAGTCCGAGGCGATCATAAGCTTGAGGGTTTTGATTTTACCGAAACTTTTGCTCCAGTGGCCAAGCTCTCTGGTGTGAGAACGTTTCTATCTGTTGCAGTGGCCCGAGGATGGGAATTACATCAACTAGATGTCAATAATGCGTTTTTACATTGTGACCTCGACGAGGAGGTATATTTGTGCCTCCAACCTGGCTTTACTTCTAGTTCCTCTACCTGCGTTTGCAAACTCCGCAAGTCTCTCTATGGATTGCGCCAAGCTCCTCGCCAATGGTTTGCCAAACTATCTTCTACACTAACGGCTTACGGTTTTGTGGGGTCCTATGCAGACTACTCCTTGTTCACATATCGGAAAGAAGCAGTGTTCCTGGCACTGCTCATGTATGTAGATGACATTATTTTAGCCGGCAATGATTCTCCGGCCTGTCTTGAGTTCAAAGCATACTTAAATGATTGCTTTTGCATTAAGGACTTAGGTCCTTTAAAATATTTTTTGGGTATCGAAGTGGCACGTGGTCCACGTGGGCTTTTCTTATGTCAACGGAAATATGCCCTAGAAATAGTGGAGGAGAGCGGCCTCCTGGGAAGTAAGTCTTCTACATTTCCCATGGAAGCCAATCATAAGTTGGCTCTTGCGCAAGGTAGAGTATTAGATGATCCGGGCTGCTATCGTCGCTTAGTGGGACGTCTTCTTTATCTCACCATCACCAAACTCGAGCTGTGCTATGTCGTCCACATTTTGTCCCAATTCATGCATGCACCAAAGGAAGAATATTTTGAGGCTGCTCGTCGAGTTCTCCGGTACCTCGAGGGTATCCCAAGTTTTGGGATCTCACTTCATTCCCAATGTGACCTTCACATTTGTGCCTATTGCGATGCTGATTGGGGTGCCTGTCCTGTTACCAGGAGATCTATCACTGGTTACTTGGTTACCCTTGCCGGTTCTCCTATCTCTTGGAAGACCAAGAAGCAGCAAACCGTCTCCCGCTCCTCGGCCGAAGCCGAGTATAGATCTATGGCAGCAACAACTAGTCAAAGCCCTACTCGCCTCTCTTGGGGTTTTTCATACATCTGTCGTGCAACTGTTCTGTGACAGTCAAGCTACACTTTACATCGCCAAAAATCCCGTCTTCTACGAGCGCACTAAGCATATCGAACTCGACTGTCATTTTGCGCGAGAACGGATAGAAACAGGAGACCTTGCGTTTTCTTACGTCCCCACCAAACACCAACCTACTGACATCTTCACGAAGGCTCTTGGTCGGCAACAGTTTACATATTTGCGGGGCAAGTTGGGCATGATTGATCCCCACGCTCCAACTTGAGGGGGAGTATTATGCAGAAGATGCAATATTCACGTTATATTATGCCAATATTTTGTAATATTCTCTTGTAATGTTTTTAGATATTATTTTATCCTTTTAGGTAGTAAATATTATCACTTTCCTTATCACTCCTGAAATCATGGGAGGTATTTTACAGCCACTAAGACTTTGTAGAATGTATATATTGGAGAGGAAGTCAATGTGTGAGAAGGCTGGGCTGTACACTGCTATTCAGCACACACACATCTCTTGTCTCTGGCTTTCCTTCCCTCTTCACTTTCCTTTATTCAAACGACTTTGCCACCGGAACTATGCTTGTCAACAGTTGCCACTTGCCACTCCAGCCACCCTAGACCACCACGCTCATCAAAACATCAAGCTGTCTCATCGGTGGGTTTTTCTTTTAATTTTGCGGTTGGGAAATTCGTTCATCAACAGATGCAACCATGAAATTGAGTAAATCACATTAGTACATGGCCGGCAGAATTGCGGGAAGCTGATGACCCTTGGTTGATGTTTGTCGGTCACCGGTGATCAACAAGCATGGTGGTGGTGAATCAGCAAAAAACAGGAGTTGTAGCAGTAGAAAGGGTGAGGAGAGAGAAGGAATGGTAGGTGCAAAAATTCTGTGGTAGATACCCATGTACCTAACTATGTACACACCTATATAAGAAAGTGTGTACGATACTAGAATATATACGTTTGTATTTAAGAATTTTTAAAATACAGTATACACCCTCTTATATATGTATGTACATAACTCGATATATGTAGAATTACTGTGGTAGGTGTGCGGTTAATTAGGGCTGTGTTATAATAAATCCTGAAATTGAAATTTGGAAGATATTAAATGCAGATTCTCCTCTATCATATGCCTAAGGACACAATTTAGAAAAATCCAAAAATTAAAAGTAACTAATTACATTGAATTGGTGTATTTTTAGTGTATTTTCATTGATGTAAATATAATTTTTTTTTTAATGTTACTTATTTGGCTTGCTTCCGCAATAAGAAAATTTGATGTTAAGGGGTGTAGGAAGAGATTTTTTTAATACCAATGCGTGAGGTAGATGAAAACCTGTAAATCAAATGCAGTATCACGCATGGACATTAATTATATCACACCAAAATACACTGAAGCGAAGAACCTACTGGAAGGTTCATCTTGCAATGAGGATTTGTCTTTCAATGTATGTGACTTATGAATTCAATAACATTTGATTGTTTTCATCCGAAAAATATCTAGCATACGAACTGAAAGTATCTCAAATTCTCAATGATAAACCCACTGGTTCAAGAGCTTAATTATTATGAGAAGGGCACTTAATCTCCTGATAAGAAAACGAGAGTGAAACCGAAAGTACTTGGCAGGGAACTGATACACGCAGAAGCTTACTGCGATGATTATTGCAATCAACTATGAATGCATATAGTAAGTTGAGCACACCCATCTTAGTCCCAGACCACACCTGTGATGGCTTGTTATTTCTTTTGCTAACATTTCTCAGTGGCATATGTTTACAAAATATAAATGGACATCAGGGGAGGATCTTGTTATTGAAAACAAAGCTGTATCAGCTTCGGCAGCTTGGATCACAAAATGGCTTCAAATTTCCATTTGTTCGACCACATTTCTTTTGGGCTATATACCAAACACAGTTTGGTGAACATTTCCTAACACGAAAAATAAACGGGGAGAGGGCTTCAAAATCTGATCATTACAATAACCAGGTGAACCCCATCACTATACAAATCCCTGCAACATAAATTTTGAAAGTATCTATATGACCGCACAACACCCTTGAAATAAGAATTGGTGCTGTAATACATCTCTATATTTCCTCCACCATGAAGCAAATCAAAGAAGAGGTCTACTTGCTGACATGGAATTTTTCATCTTCTCGGCCTAGAAATTGATCTTGGAACATCAAGTTCCTGAGTTTACAGTGTACTCTAATTTTGATGTATAGTCCGGATTAGCAATACATGGTAAAAAGGGTGTAACTTCACAAAACAAATATGCTAAGCCCATGGGAGAGGGCCGCTGTAAAGGGATGTGCCGCAGTATCTGAACAGGCCTTCCATTTCAGGACAGCCATTAGGGTAAGGGATTGACCTGTGAAAGGGATCACGCCGTAATTTCTTGGGATGGAGAGAGCTGAGGCAGCCATATGGGTCCTTCTCAAACTGGAACCTCACCAATGATTCACCTTTCTTGGCGGCTTCTCTAGAAGTTTCTGATGATGGGGTGCCCACATAGAAGAACCTCGACGCAGGAAACCTGATAGCTGAACGGTGGAGGTTTGCAAACCTCTCCTCTTTGAAATCGTAGCTCACAACCTGATTGTAATTTTACAGCATTAATCATTTCTCAAAGGGATGCCGTTAAGGGCTAACTGACTAAAAGAAGCAAACAGATCTTATTGGATGGTATTAGCTTTGCCCGAGGTCAGCAGCAAAGTTCTTTTAGATAAGAAAGTGGATAAGACATTACAAATGCCCATTACCAGACCTGGCAAAAACCACCTGTACCCAGTATTATCCCATCTAAACAACCCCAAACCAAACAAAAAATAGGGTAACCTGATAATGATCATTACCCAAAGCCGATCAAATATTCGCCTGACCGGTATTAAATCGCTTATGCATTTAGTTTTCATGACAAAATTATTGGGAAAGCCCACAGTATGCAGAGGCAAATATGGCTTAGATCCGAAATGACCCAGTCGGAAGTCAGTTAACCTGTTTGTCAATTTTACTTCAGTATGCCTGTACAAGTTTGTAGTAGTGCATGAAAAGAGTGCATGAAAAGACAGTAGAAAGATGCAACAATGACTTTTCCTCTTTCATATCTCAACACAAAATGAGATATTTATGCATGCAAACTGAGGCACCCCACGGAAGACATTTAGAGAATGCAAGTTTTTATCCCTACCATGTTTCATTCCAACACATGATCCATCTGAAAGGGAAGCTCATCCAACAATTCAAGGTATGCCATAATCAGATATGATATGACAACTATTAACCTCATGCCCAAACATGCAGTTTTAAAAGTACCCATTATCGCAGCTTTTGTGACTTCAAAATACTCAAGAGCAAATCCAGATTCAAACACATTCTCTCTTCCATGACGCCTTCCGGAAAGGCTCAACGGAGGAGGCGAGGGATGTTTCTCTTTGTTTTTTGGGGGGGGGGGTTGAGGGAGGAGCACAGGGGACATGACTTCTGTTCAATGATAACAGAAGAACTCACTGTTATATTTTGAGGATATGAGCCTGTCAGCTCACGAAATCGACACACACTAAAGAGAAGATTCTCATAGCTATCCCTTGCATGCTCTTCTGTGAGCGCTCTGTCTCTCACATCTTCTTCTCCTGCAAAGATAATAACCCAGAAGCACAAGCATCAACAACGTAGTAAATACAGAAAGTTCAAAAGGCATTGATGGTTTGTGGGAAATATTTCTGCTTTCTACCCACAATCCACATAATGTGACACCAACTACGTCCAGTGTAAAAAAAGCTCCGCCCGGAAAGTTGAAATGACGGAGGAAAATAGGGCAAAAATGATGTTTTCAATGTGCATTGTCCAATTCAGCACTTTGAAATGATATAACTTTTCTTGGTTCACACCCACAAATGCCAGTGCAAAACATTAAGGCATGTGTACTAGAACGGAAAGAATAATAGACAAGAGGTTCAGGGTGGTTATTCGTTCAGACACCTTAATTACATTACTTAGTTTTAAAAAGCCCGCTTGAAGCAAGCCTAGGCGTGCCTCAATGTGAGGCTACTGGGTCAGCGCCTTGGAGGGAATAAGGTGCGCCTCAATGATGCGAGGCTATATCTTCCCCCTTTTTCTTCTTTTTCTTAGCCTTGCCTTCACTTTTTTATTCTTTTCCTCCCTTGGGAGCTAAAAGGTGAGCTAAACTTGTAACGTAAGTACATGCATTGGGGAACTATGATGATAAGATAACATATCTTAAGGTTATTTGCGGTGTTAGCAGTCATATTGATGTCTAATCACATTTTTAATGCATTTATCTAACTTGTTTTTGCAAAATATGGTTTGTGAAATATAAAATACTTTTAAAAAAAATTGCATAGAAGTGTGCCTCGCATCCATGATGCATGCGCCTTCGCCTCGCGCCTTGCGCCTAACGCTTTGGGACCCTATGTGCCTCACGCTTTTTAAAACTAAGATTACATAAGAATGCAATCAGCCTACACTAGCTGGTAAACTTTTCATATCCTAGCAATGAAATGAAGTCATTACACAAATTTTCCGTTTAGAAGAAGCCAGCAGTCTCCAAGATTGTTATGAGCTCTAATATGTTATATAGAGAATAATAAACAAGATGGCGTAATATCTCTAATATTCCATAAAGAAATTCAGATCCTACACAAAAATGTAATTTGATAGGAGGTCCACCATGAATTTCATTTTCAATATTCTTCACCATTCAAATGATACCATTATGAAGCCCATCATATTGCATAAGACGCTATCTGCAGTCTCAACCACTTCTAATAAAGATCAACAAAGGATTTCCTTGTGTCCATTCACCATTAAAAATCCCTTCTCTCCATCCAAAAAGTGGCATAAGGACTAACATGAATGACCTCCTGCTCGACTTTTCTTTTAAAGGAGCTTCGCCAAGCCCACTACTCGAGAGAAGTCTTAATTAAAAACTGACTCCCAAAGAGTTTTATTAAAAGATACTAATGTAAGCAATAAATTCGTAATGAATGGATCTCAAATTTCCTTCACACACGAAGCACCTATTGACCAAGATTTCCCCTTCTTACGCAAATTCTATATAATGATGTCAAGGACACTTCCACAAGAGTTGGACAAAATTAACCTTCTAAGGGAACAGTTATTTGAAATAGGGACTTGTAGGAGGATAAGAGGCCCATACGCGATGAAAAGGATAGACTTTTAACAAACCTTAGCAACACTCATGGGAAAAAATGGATTGGTACAATGGAAGCTATCCCATTTCCCTCTATGTAAGTTAAGATAGGTACTAAAGTAGAAATAAGATTGTAGAAGGAGATGACACATTTTATACAGAAAACCCTCCAAAATGAAGGGAAGAACCACGCGATAATATCTCCACTATTATGATAGCAAGATTGCAATATTATCTTCCCCAAACAAATTAGGGGAACACAATCGCAAGCTATCCCACCCTCTCATGATGGATTACAATACGACCTTACACTCTAAGGCGTTGATGACAATAAAATCTCCTCTCATCCAAATTTGGTAGAGCACTCTAATTTTCTCTCGCAGTTGCTCTGATGTGAGGCTTTGCTTGCGATGATTTCAAAGTGCCAATTGATGCCACTATTTATAGGATTTTTTGGGACATAGCATTATTCAAGATTCATGTATTTCTCAAAGTCAATTAAGATGCTTTGGGAAAGATTACTCAACTTCCCAATATATCTTGGGAAGGATTACTCCTCTTCCCAACATGCTTGGGTCCTACCCAAATAGAAGGGAAAACACAACAAATCTCCTCCTTCCCGACTCAACTGAGGAGCACCGCACTAGCACCTCTCGAACAATCTTCGAATTTCTTGGTCAATAACACTTTATGCTATTATATATGATCAATTCTCATTTTCAATCTGCTGGAGTTTTTCTTCCAATACCTCCCGAATCTAGTAGTAACTAACATTGACATGCTTTGAACAGGTGCGTAATTTTGGATTCCTCGCTAGATGTTTAGCACTTTGGATGTCACATTATATTATATATATATTTTTCCTACTCGTGATCCAAATCAGAAGAAACTTTTTGTCTACAAAATCTCCTTGCAAGTGGCTTAACATATTTGTCTGTAGCATGTAGTGGTCAAAATGGCTACATATTTGTAAATCGAACTAATTTCATCGGCCATATGTGCCTCCATGTAACCTTCCAGCATGGGATTTCCTTTTCCAAAGCACAAGCACATTTTTGACAGCCCCCTCCCAGAGATATTTCAGTATCCATTTCACTACTATCACCATTAACAATTGTTCTTTGCTGGAATTGGTTAAGAACCGACCTACTAGCAGAAGCAACATCAAGCCTAGTACATATCATGAGGTATATTAGGCTCCCAGCAGGAGATGAATATGGAATGTTTTTCATCTTTGCCTCTTCTGCCTTGATTGTCAGACTTTACTTTGAGCTCAAGTTGAAATGTCCTAAGAGTGGTGTACTATCCTACGAATGGTGCACTACTTGGCTTTCTGCATGTTGAACTTTTCAAGCGCTTGTCAATGCATTTCTCTTGGGATAACCACAACATCTTCTTCGACCAATCCTGAGTTATTTTAAATTTTTATCCCACGGCTATGCTTTGCTATCAAATCTTTCATGGAAAATGACTTGCTTAACACCTTCTTCAGAGCAACACTACCTTTTTTGGGTCGCGCCCAACAATCAACATATCATCAGCATAGAGTAATAGTATATTGACAAAGATGCAATAGTCAATGAGGCAACAACTCCTCCTCCAAATGTGGGTTCCACTTGCATAGGGTCTAGGGGAGATCCAAATCTAGATGCCTCATCTATGCAAGCAGTTGGTAGAGACTAGAGAAAATGATTTCAAGAGACCCTCCAAAAATTTTAGGAAAACATTTTAAAGTTGAAAATTTTTTGACAAACACAAGGTAGCAAAACAATAAATACTAAAATCCAATAATAGTATATAAATAATAAAGATAAGTGTGGTACATGAAATAATACTAGTTTAGATCATCACAACCCATGTCAACATCAAAATACTCTTAGCATATATAAGCAATAGCCAAAACCATACATTAACTATCCCTATGAATTAAGGAGCTAAAGGAAAGGACAAATAGCAAGCTGCCTAAGATCAACAACCTTAATGGACTTTCAAGGACTCGTATCTTAAGCCACTCAAGAAAGAATAGAACGTCTTGTACCATTGTCTCAACGCTTGCTTTAGACCATAGAGACTCTTTTCCAGTAGGCATATGAAGTTTTCTTTACCTACAACTTCGAAACCTTAGGTCAACATGCAGAAACACCATCTTGACCTCGATTTGCTCAATTTCCAAGTCTAGAATAGCAACCAAACCAACACAACTCGAATAGATGGCATTTTTACCAACAACAACGAGAATATTTCTTCACAATCAATCCCCTTCCTCTGACCAGACACCTTTAGCACCAACCATGCCTTGTACCTTAGTTTTGGGTTGTTAAATTGTTTGGCTTTCCCTCATAATTGGCTAGGCCCAAACATGTCGGGAAATAGAGAAATCCTTCCCAACATATTTTGAGAAGTAAAGCAATCTTTAACCATCTTGATTGACTTTGACCTTCAGTGGTTAGCAAATGCATGGACCCTGGATAGTGCTAGGTGCCAAAAAATCCTACAAATAGAGGCATCAATTCACACTTTGGGATGATCCCAAGCAAAGTCTCGCATTAGAGCAAGTGTGAGAGAAAGCTATAATCTTCTACCAAATTTGAGTGAGAGGAGATCATTGTAACCCAACCTAGAGGGTGAGATCATATTGTAATCCATCCAAAGAAGGTGAGATAGCTTGAGTGTGTATCCCCTTAATTTGTTCAGGGAAGAAAATATTATAATTCTACTATCACAATATAGGAGGTATCTATCAAACCTACAGCCTTGTGCATTTTTTCCTTCACTTTGGAGGGTTTTCCATGTCAAAATTGTGCATCTCTCCTTCTACAATTTGATTTCTGCTTTAATGGCCATCTTAACTTACACAAAGAAGGAAAAGGGATCACTTACGCTATACCAATCCATCTTTTTCCAACGAGGGTTTCAGAGCCAGGCATAAGGAGTTCTATACATGTGAGAAGAGGATCAGTAAATGGGGAGAGATGGTTTGCTGCACAGTAGGATGTTGCCCAACAATGTGATGTGCCTCAATCAGATGGATTAAAAAAAGGCCTGATTGGATTAAAAAAAGGTCTGATTGGATTAAAAAAAGGCCTGATTGGGAAGCTTCTAGCAGCATTTGATGAAATCCTTCCCTTCATTGATCTGCGAACAGAGAGTTGATGAACTCACATGTAAGAGGGAAATTGCTAGGATATTCCACATGAGTCAATGTCCCACATGGAAGTTGAAAAGGTGGAGTGAGGTATTTATATATGAGTTGGACCAAGACCCAATAGCTTAGGTTTTTGGGTTAAAGTTGCATTCAACTCATACATGTATCTCATTATCCAACAAGCATCATGTGAGGAGAAGAATCCCTCAAACAGGCCCATTTGTTTGCTCTCTGCAAGGAACCAAATCATCGCTCATGCAGGTATCACGAAAAACGATCGATGGCTGGACAAATGGGTGATCTACAGCAAGCATAAAATTAAAGGGGAAGGATGGGCAGATCACTAAATTATACTTAGAAACGGATCCATAGATCCTCATTCACCTTTGTTTGCTCTCTGCGAAGGTTACATTCACAAAGACCAATCAATAAAAACATCAACCATAGTTTGCAACAGAATATTGTCACAATTTGGCCTGTCCCTCTCATATTGAAAATTTTACTTACAGAACCACTTTTTCCACTACATAATGCCTCCACAACTTCATTCGTATTGTACCAAATTCCCACAGAATAACCATACGCCCAATTTCTTCTGCATTCAACCAACACATTATTACTTAAATCACCCAATAACTAGTAAATCATAATCCCTTCATCACTCAACGCATAATGTCAGTTTTTTCTCCAGAAATCAACATAGCTCGTCGGTTCTTACTCCTGAATCGACCAAGCTACAGCAACAACTCCCAGTCAATAATCCATTGTTCAAGATCTTAGGAAGCCCATTTGATATCTCTAAATAGGAACCATAAAGTATCACCAAATTTCCAAGATTTTCATGGATACCAACATAATTTCTGCTTTGTCTAGAGACATACATTCAAATATAACCATTGGAACCCTTGTTCACACCCAAGTTCACAGAAGAACAGCTCTGCCTGACATTACACGTCACTCAATGCCTTATTAGGGGCTCAAAACACACTCACATATCCAATACAAGATGAATTTGCCGAGGCAATTATGCAGGTTGACCAATTATGGCACGAAACCCCAAAACCAGGCCCTTAAGTAGTCCAGGTAGACCATAATGGGAAACGTAAGTCACTAAGAAGCATGATAACTCTTACAAACATTAAAAGCTTGCAAGGTGCACTCATCTGCTATCAAGCAGACTTGCTATTGAAGGTTAGATTAGGCCTCATCAAGAAGGTGAATCCCATTTTATTGAACAGTGAAAAGTAAATGAGCCTCTCCCATAGGCCTGGTCGGCCTGATTTCTTCAAGAAGAAAAAGGGCACAGAATAGTACCAAGTTAAAGGGAACCCACACAATAAGAAGAAACAATGATGAGTAGGTTATCATAATTTATGAACTACAAAGTTCCAAGCATTGACATGCACGATGATGCACCTTAAATGCTGCAAGTTTTTAATCATGCTCTTAAGCTTCACAATCTCAATCATGAAGTTGAGAGCATGCTTATCCACCACACAAGATCCATTCTTTTATAGTAGCCAAAAGAACCAAGACTAACTTCCAAGGCTTGGTCTCTAACTCTCTATCCCGCTATCCATCTAAACTCTAAACCTTTGATCACTACACCACACTATTAAATCAAGCATCCACATCATATACTTCCCATTGGTCACAGTTGCACAAAGTGCTAGCCGATCAACCGCAATTTCCGTTTATTACATAAAAGCAAACCAAAACTAGACCCTAGGGTCCCATGTACAGTAGGTACAGGAAACTCCAATGTATTCAATCATACCTTCAAGAGTTACATTACAGCTGAATTGCAAAGAAGATGTTCCTGTTTTATACTCACCCTTTCTCCTCTACATACCATCAATAATTATAATGAAATTGGAAAGTAGCATGCTTATTTGTGTTAACCAAATAAAGTTGCTTCCTCCATCTCATTTTCCTAACTTCTGCCCAGCCAACCCCACTATTCCAACCAAGCCTTATTTAGCAGCATGGAAGGCAGCACCAATAATCAATCAACTTTGCAAGCAAGCACTCAGTGGGAAAATCAAACATGTGGCAATTTACAGGTTGCTCATTGTATTAAAGTCAAGCAAAGATGACATGGGCAAAGACAATCATATAGAATAATAGATATACTTGATTTTCAATATGTACATGGTAAAGTTATGTTTGAATAATAGAATTCAATCATTATCCTTCTAATCTTAGGGGATGAAAAAGAAGTAAAAATGGTGGTTAATCCATACATCTGAAATGGTCAAGCCTGACACTGTAGAACATATCAGGAATTCAGCAAATGGAAAGAACCAAGGGAGAGCAAGGAGGGATGAAGAGAAGAAAACAAAGCCTAATATGCAGAATTTTTCTTCATTGATAAGTCAGAGGTGGCAATATTGGTGGCCTTCTTCCTTTGTTTTCTTTTGTGGGTTGGGACCGGGGGGGCCAGTCCCTAGACAAGCTGAGAGTCGACTGAGCTCAATCAGAGTAATTGAGGGCAGCAAGAGCAGCCATCCGATTGTCATCACGGATCCTACCATTCGACAAAAAAGATATGACGTTTTTAAGGCCCTCTGCAGTGCAACCCGCCAACCCCAACAACTTGCCAAATATGCCACACCAGAAGTCTGCAACCTAAAATATGGCAAGAATCTTCGCTGGTTCACTTTTGTCTGACAATGACCACATAATCCTTACTACATTAAGCTTGTCAAACATTGAAACTAAAGAAAATATGGGGACTTCATTTATCATGAGCTGGCCACTGTCTTCCGTTTATCCATCATGAATTAGAGCAGTTGCTTCGATGGGACTTACTTCATTGGGTCCCCTCCCCCCTCCCCCCCAACCCGGGAAACCTTATCACCACAAGTTAATGTTATTTGATCTGTAATTTCACTTGTGAATGCGCATTTGATCCTCTTTAAAATTCGGCTGCACAAAGCCCTGTTGTCACCCTGACTTTCTCATAGATTGTGGATGATTGTATGCCGGTGCATGTGAAAGAAAGAGGAACAGCCCAACAGGTTTGCCAGAGACTCCCTTATACCTATGACTGAAGGATCAGAGGGGGCGAGGGAAGCTGTCTTCAATTTCCATGGATCTTCTAAACATTGCCCTAAGACATTCTTCCAAACAGGGACTTCAACTTGGAGATACTTTTAAACTCAGTTTTAAACAAAATTGCCTTTTATATTCCCTGTCCAAATTCAAAAAAATTACTGGCAGGAATTTTCGGATACGGACACAAGGGAGCCATATTAGTGCTACCAAAAGTTAGAAAGAAGAAAAACCAGAATATCAGATGGAGCTAATTCTGAAAGCTTAAAAAATGGAGCCTCTGCTAATATCCTCTTATGAATGATAGCCTCCAAAAAATTTAGAGATACTTCCCAAAACGTAAGACATGAGAGGATAGACTTTGGGGACCAAGACCTAAGAAAATGCCAATGGTGAATAGCTGCAAATTCCAATGCCTCAAAATTCTTCAAAAAAAAAAGGCATAATTCAGCTTAGTTAGTAAGCACAGTTTATGTCGACATGTGATCACTCCTTCACATATTGATGAACAATGATACCTAGCATTAACGCAAAGCAATGAATAACTGTGCGAACATCATGATCGGGCTAAAATAGCCTAGATCAGTTCATGTTTCAAATGAAGATGAAGAATGCAATAACAAGCAGGCAATAAGATGAACTTACCGAACCATCCTTTTGATTCAGCAACGAGCCAGTAACTTTGGGCTTCACTACGAGGACCGGCATCCTTCCGAGTCTCTCCCCCACTAAACAATAGCAAAGCTTCATGATCCTTTGCTGCAACTTCAACACCCTCCTTTATGTGCGACACAAAGGTAGCAGCTTGGCCAGGATGCTTTTGGTATGACTCCAAATACCATGAATTGTCATTGTCAACTTTCCCACAACTACTACTTGTATAAACTGAATGCCCCGCAACCATCACAAGGTTTTTAAGCCTGGGAAGCGGGTAAGACCTTGGCGGTGCATCGAAATTCTTATAGCTACTCAGCAATCGAAGCCGGCTCTCATAAAATGAAATAATACAGAGAACCATTGCCCCAAATAACAATGACAGGCAAAAGACCATAACTGGGTGCAACTTGTAAAAGTACTTAAAACGATTAGCAATTGATTTTAGCATTCTAGTGAATTTCAGTTCAGAAATTCTCAACTTTCTGGGGTTTCTGAAGCTCAAAGACTCAATGTCAAATTCGCCTCTAGGGTAGGCATTGAAGGACTTTGGACTACTCGCTCCAAAAGAGCGACCACTCATCCTACCAAGGACAAAATGTCATGAGATGACAAAGACTTAAATCAATCACACCCAGATGGAGGTTCAAAGAGGAGAACACACAATAGCATCACAAATTATTCAGCCAAAAAAGGGGCCCAAAATAGGGCAAATTCTCTCTCCAAAACTAACAAGTTAGCAATACCTATACCCCAAATTGCGAAATTAAGCAAAGCTGGGAATACAAAGCATCAAATTGATCTAACAAAAGGGTACAACAAGATCGAATTAGAAGGATTAGGTCGAAATCGACAGCGCCCAGATGAATTCCTACATAAAAGAAGGATTTAGGAAATGACTGGGGTAGATCATGAAATAGTAGAAAATTATTGGCTCTTTTGAGTAAGATTAGTTGGTAAAAGACCTTAGATACCTGGAATTATAGAGGGGGTGTTGATTTTTCCCTTCACGATGAGAGAAAAGACACTGACTGGATACATTGACGGGAATTCATAGGCAATTTGGTGAACATCCGGGTTTAACCGATCGCATTACATAGCGGAACGCGTGAATAGCAGTCGATCGCTTTCGGCTTCAAAAGTGACCCGTTTACTTCGTTCTCCTCGGTCACTTCATCGAGATTCCCGCCCCCCCCCCCCAAAAAAGAAAAAACCGAAAAAAAATTCACTAAATGAGACCAATGGGTAGCTTAGTGTGTTAACATCAAGTACCCATCGTCCCGTGGATTCATCGGTAAAAGAAGATGAATTTTACCTACAAAGTCAGGGATTCGAATTGTCTCACTGTTGCGGCGCTTGGAGAGGCATCCCGTTGAGGAAGCTCTCAGCTGAAGCCCTGCCCTTAGCTTGGGGTGAGACCGACCCCCTGTCTAAAATTTCTGCACCAAAAAAAAAATCTCCAATGCAAGTTCTAAATTTTAGAACTCTAATTCCTTCATGTCATTCAAGTTTTAACTTTTAGAGCTTGTATTTTTTTCACCTTTGTAATTTATAAAATTCAGCTTGAATCACTACATAAAACATTTATCATTGAGCGCACCATCACCCATATTTAATTAGTTGATTCATGTATCTGCTGACAATTTGGCTAAGTATTTGTCTATCCACCGCCACTTGTTTCGATACCCATCACACTTCATTTTTGTGCTCCACGGTCTCTTTGGGTGTCGCTCTGTTATTCCCTTAATAGGCTTGAGTTGAGGGATTGCATCTGTTGCTGTTTCGGCCAAGGCGGTGGGAGCAATCAGACAGTTTGCCTTTGTGAGTCCAAACTTTTTCCAGCGGCATCACGGGATTCTGGCCATTTAGCAGGCAAACCTCCCCTCTCCTAGAGTTGCCCTATTGAGTCGTTGGTGGCTTGGTTTCTGGGGCCTATTTTCTCTTTTTTGTTTTGGATTTTGCTTTCTTTGTGCTAGGATTTGTGTGGGAACCAAGGTGCTGGCCATTAGACTTTAAGGTGGGTTGGGTTGTTTTTTAGTGTAATTTGTTACTCATTCACTTTAGGTATCTCTTAACTTGTATTGATTTGATTGTTTATATATTCACTCTATTTAGTGTGTATTGAATCTCATGTAATAGGATATCCTTGGTGGGTAGGTACTTTTGTTTTTTACCCTGCCCTTACGTTTATTTTGTTATTACTGCTATGAGTTTTATTATTACTTTTAGAGTTATTATTAGCATTTGTATTGTTATTGGTATTATTGGTATTACTATTACTATTAATACTTCATTATTACTTTTTAATAATTACTATTATCATTATTATTATTATTATTATTAGTAGTAGTAGTAGTAGTAGTAGTAGTAGTAGTAGTAGTAGTATTAGTAGTTGCCAGTTTTAGTATTGTCTTGACCTTTCGATTGTAGTTGTATTCGCCGCAGTTGTTCTCAGGTGGTTGTTACTGCTAGTCCTATTTTAGTATTTTTACTTCTTTTCTCGAGTGGCGGATAATGTAGTACGCAATGCCTGTCCTTTGGGGAAGAGGGGATATGAGGAGAAATGGGTTCACCAAGATGCGTTGTGCATCCTGGAATATTGGGATTCTCACAGGTAAGTTTATAGAATTAGTTAAGATTTTGCATAGGTGTAAAATTAGTATAACTTGTATTAAGGAAACTAAGTGGATAGGCGCTAAGCCAAAGGAGATTGATGGGTATAAACTTTAGTACTCATCCCTTAATAGAGCCAAGAATGGAGTTGGAATTTTGGTCGAGAAGGAGCCAGTGGAACTAATCGTCGAAGCGAGGCATAAGAGTGACCACATTATGTCCATCAAGTTAGTGGTGCATTCATGATCTAATGTAATAAATGTTTATGCTCCTTAAATAGGATCGAGGGGGGTACTAAGAGGTTTTTCTAGAAGGATTTAGATGAGGTTATCTAAAGTATACCTCCTTATGATAAACTTTTCATTGGGGGTGATTTTAATGGACATATAGGAAGGGAATGCGATGCTTATAGTCCGGTACATAAAGGTTTTGATTACAGGGAGAGAAACAATGACAAGGTGTCTATCTTGGACTTTGCAATTACTTATGCACTAGCGATTGTTAACTCTTATTTTAGAAAAAAAGAAGATTACTTGGTGACTTTCAAGAGTGGCAATACTAGGACACAAATTGACTATTTTCTAGTGAGGGCGAACAATAAGAGGTCGTGTAGAGATTGTAAAGTAAAACTTGGTGAGGGCATCTTGACACAACACAAGCTATTGGTTATGGATGTGGATGTGGAGATTAAACGTGTTAGGAGGAAGAAGAGGAGTTTTAGGGACTTTAGAGGTAAATGGTGAGATTTGACGAGCGACAATGCGGCTAAGTTATCTGAGAAGATCAAAAGAGATAGTAATTGGAACCTAGTAGGGACTGCGGACATAATGTCAGGAAAAATGGTAGAATGTATTCAGATGTCAACTAAGGAAATATTAAGAGTATCTTAAAGAGGCAGTGGGAGAACCAAAGGAGCTTGGTGGCGAAATGAAGAGCTAAAGGAGAAAGGTAAGGCAAAACAAAAGGCTTATAATGCTTTTGGGAGTAGTGGCAATGAGGAGGAAAAAGAGGTCAATAGAGTGAGGTATAAGATTACAAAAAGGGAAGCAAAGAAAGTAGGTGCAATAGTAAAGAATAAGGCGCATGAAAGGTTGGGTCACAATTTAGAGTCTAAGGAAGGTGCAAAGGAGGTCTTTAAGCTAGCAAGGGTAAGGAAAAGAAAAACCACAGACCTAGGTAGCGTAAGGTGCATTAAAGATGAAGACAACAAGGTCCTAATCGAGGATACCGAAGTTCAAGAAAGATGGCAAAGCTATTTTTATAAGCTCTTTAATGGGAAAAGGTTTGACTTATCCCAAGGTAGCGAGCAAAGGTGTCGTGAGAAGGAACTACACCCCAGGTCTTGCCACTTATTACCAAAAGGGATATTGAAGAGGCAATAAGAAAGATGAAGGCCGAAAAGGCAATCGGCCTATATAATATTCATGTGGAAATCTGGAAGTGTTTGGATGAGGAGGACCTAAAATGGCAAACAAAGTTATTTCATGTTATATTAAAAATGACAAAGATGCCTAATCAATAGAGTTCTAAGACAGTTATTCCCCTACATAGGATAGACCTGATCAAATTAGGGGTAGGGTTAGGTTAAGGGTTGGGTCAAGAGGGTCGGCGCATAGGATTTTCTCGACCCTGACCCTACCCAACACTCATGCGGGTCAGCATACCCCTGATTCAGACCCTGCGAGTACACTTGGGTCATCGGATTAGACCCGACTCTCAAACCTCCCGATGTAGAAAATACGATTTTTCACTAAGTTTTCTTTTTATTATAAAGGTCAACATTAAACATTTTACAAAATAAAAAGTCAAATGATAATATAATGCTCCGATGAAGCGTATCACAACTACAAACACTCTAATGTGTAAGTTAGTCATTAAACTAATAAACCGATTATTTTACTAAAATGACTACTCAGTCTACTCTAAACATCAGAAAGGGAGCATTAGAAGATTACGAACCAGTGAGATTTGATGAGGTGAATGGGGGGATGATGTTAAGGGGAGATGGGACAGTGAAAGCGAAAAAAGTTTTTAAAAAATGAAATCGAAAGTATCTTATTTTTATTTTAATTTTTATTTTCTTTAAAAAAGTGAGAGTCAGCGGGTCGAGTCAGCAGGTCAAGGCCTTTACATAAGACCGACCCTCATCACAGTCGGGTACCCTCAATTTGAGGGTCGGGGCAAGTCGGAGATCAGAAAAACCTGACCCTGACCCTCATTTTTGAGGGTCATGTCGGGGCGGGTTCCCGACCCATTGAGCAGGTCTAATATAGGAACAAAGGTGATGTACAAGACTGCAATAACAATCGAGGTATAAAATTTATTAGTCACACAATGAAGCTGTCAAAACGGGTGATTTAGGGAAGGTTAAGAAGGGATGCAAGGATTCAAATAACCAATTTGGATTTATGCCAGGTAAGTCTACTATGGAAGCTATTCATCTTTTACATAGGCTCCTAGAGTTCTATAGGGGTAGGAAAAAGGATCTCCATATGATGTTCATTAACTTAAACAAAGCATACGATAGAGTATTAAGGAAAATATTATAGAAGTACTTGGAGAAGAAAGAAGTGTCTGGTACCTATATTAGAGTTATTCAAGATATATATATAAGCGAATAAGAGCTCTAGTTAGGACACTGAACATGGGAGATAGACGACTTTCATATAGATATTGGGCTTCATCAAGGATCGAGATTGAGCCCTTTTCTTTTACTATGGTTATGGATTTACTCACCAATGGGATTCAACAGCAGGTACCACAGTGTATGCTTTTTGCTAATGACATAATTCTTATCGATAAGATTAGCAAGGGAGTCAATAATAAGTTAAAGTGCTAGAGAGATACCCTAAAGACTAAAGGGTTTAGGCTGAGTAGGTCTAAGACGAAATACATAAAACGTCATTTTAGTGAAGGGAGGATGGTATGGAAGACAAGGTAGTCTTAGGGGGTGTGGTTATACCAACAGATGAAATGTTCAGATATTTGGGATTAATCAAGAAGACCCAAATTTAGAGGATGTTAGTAGTAGAGATGAGGATGCTTGGTTGGATATGTGGCCACAGAGACTGGATAGGATTAGGAATATAGTTATTAAAGACAGAGTCGAAGTGACATCCATCGAGGATAAGATGAGAGAGGTTAGACTTAGATGGTTTGGTCATATAAGGAAGAGAAGTACGGATGCACCAGTGAGGAGATGCAAGAGGATTACTCTCCTGGAGTGTAGGAGGGGTCGATTAGGCCTAGGAAGAGTTTGGATAAAGTGATTAGAAAAGACTTGAAGACTTTAGGATTAATAGAGGACATAACCCAGGATAAGAAACTTTGGAAGTCTAGGATTATGGTTGCAGACATTTCTTAAAGTACTACTGGATCCCCCTTGGATCTGGAGGGCATAGGTTTTGCGGATGTGTAGGTCTAGCTTTCATCTTTCTTGCGATGATAGTGCCTATGTATGCTAATATTTTTGTACCACCATGTTTATCCCTTTTTACTTGTTGATAAGGCCCTGTTCTTTTCATTAGAAAATTGTAGGTGTGGGATGAGTGAGAGTGGGAAAGAGGGGAAAGAGTGGGTGGGAGTGGATGAGAGTGGTATTTTTTTTTTAAGTGTGGGAAAGGAGGGAAAAAAGTGGGAAGAAGTGGGAAAGAGTGGGAAAGAGTTGAATGAAGTAGGAGAATTGATGTAAGTTATGTATCTTTTTTTTAATATAATCTTTTCTTTGTGATAGTAATTACTGATGATAAAAAATTTTTTAGACTTACAAAATATTTTTCTGTATTGACTCAGGTACGAAATATTATTTCGTGGCCATTGTTATCCCAAAAAAATTGTAATTTTCATTATTCGTAATACAAATTACGGATATATTTTTTTTCATATATTAACCAAATATGAATAACCAAAAAAATACACATATGTTCAAGCCTTGTTTTTTTATTGGTAAATCCAAATTTACTAACCTCAATCCACATCAACCCACTTCAAGAAACTTCAATCAATGTTCAGTCCACTTCAACCAACTTCAACTCACTTCAGCCTACTTCAACCAACTTCAATCTATTTCCCATTATTTTAACCAATTTCTACCCACTGTACAAAAAAAATTTAACCAACTTCAACCAACTTCAACCAACTTTAACTCACTTCAACAAAAAAATACCCACTTTAACAAAAAAATACCCACTTCAATCCACTTCAATAAAAAAAAAATACCCACTTCAACCTACTTTAACCGATTTATGCCAATCTCAATCAAATTCACCCATTTACCAACCCATATTTTCCAACGAAAAGAACGGACCCTCAATACATGGAAAACAATCATCTGCAATTTGTATGAAGAACTTCCAATATTTTGTTACTAACGCATACGAAAAAATATCCACTCAAAATACACGTACAATACATGTGCACTTCCTGTCATGAATTACAAACAAGGCCAAAAAAATTTACTCATCCCTTCATTATGCCGGAAAAAATATCTGTAAATTTAGCCCCAAATTACAATGAATGAAAAATAAATCTGTTACACATATAGCAACAATCATCCATGCTTTGATGGCTTATAACAAATATTTCATAATCAACGCAAATAAAAAATTAAGCATCTCTTCCATATACAGAATCAAACCCAAAATATCTATCAGTCACAAAAAACTAAGATTTGCTTAAAAAGCCAAAAAAAAAAATTATTTCTTCAATATATATAACAAAGATTACGTCATCTACAATTTCCGACACAACTAACAAATATTTTCATAACATCCGAAAAATAAATAAAACTTTTCATAATTATTATCAAACTATTCACACACAAATTACACAAATTATAAAAGTTTTCAAAATATGAAAAATAATAGTTATATCTAAGAGTGGAAAGAACTGGGTGAAAGTGGGTGAGTGTGGGAAGGAGTGGTATTTTTTTTAAAGTGTGAAAAGATGTGGGAAATGGGGGAAGGAGTGGGTGGGAGTGAAAAGGAGTGGGTTGGGTTCATTAAACTATACAAAGAGCAGGGCATAAGTCTTGCTTGTTCTATGGTTTGGCCCACTTTGTATTGAAGTTCTTCAATTCAAAAATGTTTTCTAAATTTTTTTTTTATGGATCTATTGGAACCAGTTCTCTTTGTAGGTAGTGATATACCTACAAAAATAAGGCCGCTTACATCTGGATCTCCCCAGATCTCATTCAAGCGAGACACATATTAGAAGTTGTTGTATTGTTATTTATTTTTATAAGTTGTAAACAAATTAATTTGAAAAAAATTAAATAATTAATTTACCATAACAAAATAATTTCATAGAGATGAAATTGAGTTAGTAAAATTAAATAAAAAATATAGTCAAACTCCTCCTCCAAACGTCCATCGCGAAATGTAGCCAAATTCTTTGGCCACTTCCTCCCCCTCCCCCACAAACTCTCTTTTCTCCTCCGATGACTTCATCACCAACCATCCCTGTCACTAACCATCCACCTCCTTCCACAACAACCATGGGCAGAGCCCTTCAACCGACCTCCACCAATCCTCCCTGTCACCACCCCCTTAACTCGCCTCTATGACCAGATAATGATTACTATTAAAATGAACTCTAAATTCATAGAAAATTAGTTGGTGTACACTGAAGCAAATAAAATCAAATAGTTTCATAAAATCTAAGAAAGTTAAAAGAGTAAACCCCTTGAATATATTTTATGAATTCGCCATTAAAAGCATTATACTTAAAGGTGGACAACAGTTAGGTTGCTTGGGATTGGGGTTGACTCCTTAACATAATAAGTTTGCTTGAGAGTGAACACCTCTTGAATATATTTTATGAATTCGCCACTAAAAGCATTACACTTAGAGGTGAACAACAGGCTAGGTCGGTTGGGGATAGGGTTTACTCCTTAACATAATAACTTTGCTTGGGTTATGGGCGATCTATTAACAAAGTGGACTGGGTCGGGTCAATCCAGGATCGGCCAACTTTTGTCCAGTTTTAAAAGTGAATGCACTTGTATTTAAAAAAAACCTTACACATGGTAATTATTGTTACATATAAATTGTTCGTAACTTAATCAAATATGTCATGAAAACTAGTCCGACATGTGAGTTGAAAAAAATTATTGGATCGCTAAATAGCAATTAATACGGTGACCCATAATAACCAATTAACATGATTTAAATCGGTTGACTCGTTATTGAACGGAGCTATTATTGACATAATCTTTTAATGACCTTATTTTAAATGGGTTTTCGCGCTCTGCCTACCTAGGACCTTATTCATCGCCCACCCTGAATCATATTGGTTTGAGCAATTGACATATACCATATCCTGTACAGAAAGGTATGGAAAGATAGCAAGAGATATGTTTCTTTTACTGATAATTAGTTGTCAAAAATAAGTTAGGCACAAATAAATAGTTACATACACCACATATTAGTACAAACAGAGAGCAAGAGATATGTTACGTAGTAGATCAGTGCAAATTCGCATGGGCATACAACTCATTAAAAACTAAAGAGAAGGAGTTTTTACTATTTGATATTAAATGCATTTTCTATTTAATACTAAATGTAGTTTACAATGGTGTTTGCAGTTAACTTAATAGAGGACAGGATATTCTATTAGATTTGGACATAAAGTTTTTTATTTTAGCCTATATTAAATAGATTAATGGCGTAACTAAATGATAAACTAGACTAACCATATATCATTTTTACATTCTTCTTTAAAACCCATCAATGGTTCTTTTTTTTTTTTAAAAAAAAAAAACTCTCTAAGTACTACTTTTCTAAGCTTTAACCCCTACTGATTATTTGTTTTCCACTATATTGTATTAGTTGGTTCCCTTTTTACTTTCTGCTAACATCTATACTAGGCAAAGGAAGAAGTGGAGTAAAAGTAGCACAAGTCTAGTAAGTGATATTTGTTATTCTTAAATTGTACATTATCTATTTATAGTTTATACTTTAATTCTTAAACCAATCAACTTGACGATAATAATAATAATACTAATAACAACAACAACAACAACAACAACAACAACAATAACAATAATAATAATAATAATAATAATAATAATAATATACCATATATCATTCCTATAGAGTAAAAGACTGAGTTTAGTGAATTTGCATCATAAAAATCTCCACTTGTAATTAGTATATGGTAGTATATGCAGTACCTACTCCGCGGAGCTAAAAAATAGAAAATAAAAACTTCAGCCACTAATGGTCACGTAACTTATACACTGCATACACATCCAAACACATCAACTTAACCCAAATTCTCTCTCTACAAATCTACGCTTTATTTCTTTCTCTCTCTACCAAATTCGAACAAGTGATGCTCTGATCCAAAATTTGAGATCATCTTCACATATTTGACTAGAGAGCAATTCATAAACTGGAATAAAATGAATCTCGCGCTGAGTTGAAAAACCTACAAAATCGAGTATTGAAAGAATTGCAAAAAAACTAAAATTGCACTATGTTTTCGATGAATGGACGACATCTTGTGACATGCATTGAAAGTTCCTTCAACTCAATTGCAGAAAGGTATATAAAAATTTATAGTAATAATTTACAAATTGACAACAAATAAAATATTTTATGTTCTAAACAATTGATGAGTACAATTGTAGGTTTTGCGAATCTAATATTATAATAGTTGAATGGAGATGGTTGAAGCCAAATAAGAATTCATCAAAATGGAAAAAAAAAAGTTAAGTACAATGATTGTGTATAGATCTTCTTCTCTATTTAAGAGTAATATTTTCTGATGCATATAGATGATGATATTATGAATATGAATGCAATATTATGTTACTCATAAATTCATTTAATTTAGTTTAATGCTGATTTGATGTATTTTATTAATGAATATTCATATATGTTGTGATGTATATAATTTTGTGGTGAATATTGACAATAATATGAAAATATTAAGATTGCACTCCTCTACTAGTCATAATTATAGGATGGATATTGACAACAATCTAATAGATTGATGTATGCCATGATGTATGTGTATGTCTTTCTTTTACTTTGAAAAAAATAAAAATTTACACATCAAATTATGATGAATAGTCATTAATTTTTGATAAATATGATTGGACATCTCTGCAAGTCATGATGAATGTAAATGTTATTCTCTCATTTTCAATATTCATAACATTATAATAAGTATTTATTGATATTATGATGTATGTGGATGTCCTTCTCTGCTTTTGAAAATTATATGCTGCTACTGATGTATTTTGTTATGTTATGAAGAATATGAAAGTTTCTTTTTGGTTCTCTTCTTTTGAAAAAAAAAAAAGATAAAATGAACATCATGTTCTACAAGTGATGCATTTTTTGATGAATATTGATGAAAAAATTTATGATTATGAGTGAACTCATTTACTAATCATAATAATATGATGAATATTCATGACAACTTAATAAATATTTATGCATATTGTGATGAACATTGGTGATGTTTTGAAAAAAATAATCAATATTATGTCATATTATTGATGTATTTTATGATGAACATTGATGGAAAGGTTAGAATTATGAGTGAATTCATTTGCCAGTCATAATAATGTAATGCATATCCATAACAATATGACGAATATTTTCTACTGATATTTTGATGTACGTGGATTCTATTATGATATTTCGAAAAAAAATTAATACCATTTCATATCATTGATGTATTTTATGATGAAAACATTATGATTACGAGTGAACTCATTTGCCTTTCACAATAATCTGATATATATTCAGAAAATCTAATGAATATTGATGCATATTATGATGCGCAAATCTCCTTCTGATATTTTGAAAAAAAAATTAATATTATGTCCTATTATTGATTTATTTCATGATGAACATTGATGTACATTATGATGTACATGAATCTCCTGCTCATCTCTTGAAATAAATAAATAAATAAATAAACATCATGTCTTATTGCTATGATTATGAGTGAACTCATTTGTCATTCATAATGTTGTGATGAATATTTGTAAGAATATGATGAATAGTGATATGTACTATGTTGTATGTGAATTTCTTACTGATATATAAATTATGCCTGAAATCAATATCATGTCATACTATTGATGTATTTTATGATTAATATTAATGAAAAAAATTATGATGTATATTATGTTGCATGTGGATTTCTTGTTGATATTTAAATTATACCTGAAATTTAATATTATGTCGTCATATTATTGATGCATTTTACAATTAATATTAATGAAAAAATTACGACTATGAGTGAACTCATTTGCCAGTCATAAAAAATGGGATGACTTTTCATAAAGATATGATGAATATTGATGTACATTATGATGTACACGAATTTCCTATTCATCTCTTTAAAAAAAAAAAAAACAGCATGTCGTACTAGTGATGTATTTTATTATGAATACTGATAAAAAAGTGAGCAACATGACTACAGTTATTTTCCAATAATGAAAATGTGATGAATTTTCTTAACAATATGGTGGATATGATGTATATTTAGATGTATGTGAATTGCTGACTATTTTTTGAAAAAAGTGAATATCATGCATGTTTTGCTAATATGTAGTTTATGATGAAATTGATGAAAAACTGAGGAATATGATTGCAGTAATTTGTCAGTCATAATAACATGAATATTCATAACATTTTGATGAATATTGATATATATTTAGATGTATATGAATTTCATACTGATATTTTGGAAAAAAAAATGAATATGTGCTATTCGTGATGCAATTTTTGATGAATTACACTTCTCTAATTTTCATGATGAATGTTAATACCAGTCTCATGAATATCCATGTATGTTATGATGTGGGTGAGCATCTTTCTGTTTTGTCGATAATGATATGTTGTAAGAGATGTATTTGAATATGTATACTATTCTAAGTCTGTGATAATAATGTATTTGTTCTAATTGACTATTGTAATGCCCCGTACCTAATCCATGTTAATTACTTTAGTTAATCTAAGTTTGAGAAAGTTGATTAGCGCATTTCAACTTAGCATTTGATATACTTACGCAACTATAGGTTGAGACAATGAAGTGACTTCAAACTAAAATCAAGTTATGCTTCATATAAAAAATCATTTAGAACTTGTAAATAAAATGATAAATAAATAAAGATCGGCCTATTTATAAAAGTGGATAGAGGTTGTAATTTCCTGAAATATAGGTCAATAAAACCATACTATGAATGGCGTATCAATAAATACAAAAGTGTATGTTAGTCAAATGGGTAAAGTTTATAATTTTTTTTGGAATTAACCATAGACATATTACTAATAGCCCGAAATTTAGCCTATATTTTGGCCAAAAGATTTATTAGTGAAAGGGCGAAAAAAAGAGAAAAGAAGGCTAAAAATGTAAGAAAACTCTAGATTTGTAAATTATAATTAGATCACAACAATAAGAATTATTTTTAACAAAACCTTTCCCCCGTTTTTAGTCAGCCATGAACCTCCCCTTTTGATTTCCCAACCACGCACGCACTTATCCTCCCCCTTCTTCCTCTATTCTGCCTCTAACCTAGCACCGCCCAACTTCCACACCTACCGCAGTCTCAGCCACCAGTGCGCCACTGTCGACCTGCTGCAGCCACCAGCACCAACCACCCTCTCCTCTAACTCCTCTTGTAGTTAATTCAATGGTTGGCTGGGAAGGTGAACTCCAATTTTCCCCTGCTCATTTCCACTCTTTTTAGTTGTTAATTTGATTAAATAATTGTATTTTTCTAGGTTGGATAAGTATTAATTCATAAAAAATTATAGTATTTGTGGTGATTTTGAGGATTTGAATGAGTTAATATTGTGGGAGTTCATGGAAAAATTAGGGATTGGATAGGGGTTGCGGGTTTATGCTTGTGTATGTTGATTAAATGAAGTTTAAAGCAGTTTTTGATGGTGTTGAACGAAACTAAAGGTTGATTTTGGGTTGGTGTCGGATGTTGCCATAGGAGGCTTGAAAAAGTGCGAGATGATGGAGGAGAAAAAAGACAATTTTGGGAATTTTAAAACCAATTAATTTAACATGACTTTTGAAGTTTAATTTGGGAAAACTTAATGGTGTTTTAATGGAAATTTGAGTAACAGTAGTGAGGCAATTTTGAAATTTGATTCTTGTAGTTCGAGTTAAATGGTGAGATAAATGGATTAGAGATAGTGTTGGTGATTAACTAAGTGTTTTGCAACTCAAAGAGGAGATTGATACATGCTTGAGTGATTGAGAATGACATATGTTCTTGTCTCCCAAAATGAATAAATAGAAAACAAAGTGCATTTCAGGCTTTGAAAATAAAACTTCTCGATTCGAAATCGGAAGGATGTTCTTGACACCAAAAATAAGCGCAGAACTGCAAATCGAATTCGGCTAATCCAAACTTCTTTACAGATATGGGCAAATCGCTAAAACTAATAATGATATCACATAATAATAATAATAATAATAACAACAACAACAACAACAACAACAACAACAACAACAACAATAACAGTAATAATGTTATTAATAATAATAATGGTAATAGTCATAGTAATGGTAAATTGGTAATGATAATAACATCGATAACAATGATATTAATAAAGGAAACAAGTATAAAACCTATAACAAAATTAATATTATTAATTATAAGAACAATGATGATATTAAAAAGGTAGGGAGAATAATGTAGAAAAGGAGAACCAAAATCGATTTGTTGCTTAAGTAGACACTTGTGAGTGCATTGATAATTAAGAAAAATGCCAAAGAGAATTGTGAATTATTTATTAAGTGGTAACTAATAAAAATTAATTGAAACTTTACTAACTATCAAAATGTGTATATCTGGAGTAGTAACGAGGCTATTTCCTTCATCATCAAGCCATGAATAACTATTTTATAAAAAGGAAGGGATTTTAAAATATTCTAATTACATTCACTGCCCATAACTTTCGAAAATTTACACATCTCTATATGTATCAAAATCTCAAAATTTACAATGATTTAATGGATCATTTGACACAGCTACAACCATACACATTCATACATGATCAAACCATATATAGTCAACTGTTAATCAATATAAGGTTTATACTCCTAAGTAAAACAATTCACCATATAATCTACACCTCTATCCACTGAAAATTTCAAAATATAGCTTCAAAATATGCATGTACTATGTCATTGTTGATCCATCCAGATTCCCTTGCTCAACTTATTTTCTTCAACTGGTTTGCTAGCATGAGGGTGATTCACTGAGTATTTGCCTAAAACAAAATATGAAAAATATTTCGAACTGTGAGTCGAAACTCAGTACATGCATTCTTGTATTGATAAAAGATCTCTGCTTAAATTGATTGGACGCCCGCTTTGCAATTCATTTTAAGCTAAAATACTGAATGAGATAAATGTAAACTGCAATTGCTAGTTATTATCTGATAGTGAATCCCTTGATACTGTTACGATCTATGGATATGTGTACACCTGCCAAGCCGACTGGAGGACCTGGTCTGAAGCTGCGCGGGTAGCTGAAGGGCAATGCCTTGTAACTAATAACTGATTGGGTCACTAACTACATGACAAATCATTGATTAAACTGATTAATTGATGTACTTACCAAAACATTATCATTTTGATAAATGCATGTTGATTTCTAAAGATATAGGCAATGAAAGTACCTGAAGTATTTAAAATACAATCTCATTTGATAATACTTATGCACAATGAGAAACGATAGACCAGGCCCCGTTTCTGCTTAAAAAATATAGTTATAGGTAAATGCACTTAGTAAACAACTTTCACTCTCATAATTTGTAACTTTATAGAAATTGATTAATAAAAAGGGAATCCATAGTTCAAGCAATTCAACATAAGATAAGTTATACTAAAATGATTTTGAAAAATAAGTAAGTTAGGGTCATTGAACTCGAAGTAAAACAAATTGAAGCAAAATAGACCAAAATGAAATAATAAGATGATAATGGAAGTATTTTAATGGACACAAATGGAATATGGGTTTTTGATATTTCTGAAATGAATAATAGAAGGTTTAATAACAAGAGGGATGTCGTGAGGTTTAGGAAAGCTTATATAACCTTAGCTTGTGTCATTACCCTCTTTACTTCTCCAATTTCATTCTCATCCCCATTTAACTCGGTTTTCCAACCCAAGTAAGCTTCTATACAAAATAAAAGTTGTTGAATTCACTAAACTTTGTAATTTCTTTGCAATATCCATAATAATGTAGAAACTCCTGATAATATTCCTAAATGCCATGATTTCTTTATTCCCTCATATTACCGTTTGAAGGTCTACTTTAGAGAATCTATATCTTTCACCCCCGACCTCCAATTGAGCTATAAAACCCCAACATGAAAAGGTTAAAATGTCCCTCAAAACTTTCATTCATAGTGTAAAATATGATTACCACAAAAGGTTCTTAAAATTGGGTTAGAATATAACTGTGCACAGCTTGGGTCCGTCCTGCGCAGTCTTGGTAAAACGACCATAACTTTTTCTATACAACTCGGAATGAAGTGATTCAAAATGCATTTGGAAGATAACATACTGATCTATCTACCACCATACATCATAATTTTGGTTGGGCTGATTATTATCAGTTTATTGGCAAAGTGACCCCTATTTTCTACCAGTTCACAGCCACACTGCTTTTGCTTTCCCGTTTCTTTTCACATAAATCCCCATCTAAAATTATTCCTTAAAATTATGTAATAAAGCTTGTTCCTTCCCACACCTTACAAATCAATATTACTCAATATCACTACATGGTCATCTTTATATATTTTACAATCATTCTTTCCATAAAAACACTTAGAATGCTTCCATAACCTTACTTATTTGCATTAATAATTCGAACAAGTTCTTTTTGCCACTCATGGAATTTTCCATAATCCAATAATTTTGATAGAACTTACATCACATCATCCTTTAAGTCAATAACGCATCCAACCTTTAAATTGCATCTAATTCAATCTAAATAACATGCTTGATTCCAAAAATCAAGTTACACCATGTATAATCATGAAACCCTAGGTCATGCCCCATTCAAGTTTCCATCCACATCACCACAAATGGATTTAATAAGATCAACAACAACTTTAAATCCATTTTTCATGCCAAAGAACACAACATTAAGTACAAAACAATCCAAATCCATCACTTCAAACTTAAGCTTGCATGATTATGAACAACCTTAACCCTTGCATGCTTTTAAGCTTAACCAATAATTAAAACATCAAAATAATTCTTATTTATATGAAGATAGCATGGTCCATAATCAAATCCAACATAAAACCAAGAATCAAAACCAAGATCAACAAGATAGTGATAGAGTTACTCACTTTGAGCTTGAATACAAGAGGATGGAGGTCATGTTTGATAGTGGTAGGAGTTGGGGATAGTGGCTAGTGGTGCTGGGGGTAGGGACTGGTGGCTGTTAGTGGCTGGAAGTGGCGGAAACCACAAAAAAACAGCAACAATAGGGGCTAAAAACAGGGATGGGCAGCCATAGCTTGGGGAAGAAAAGAGGAAGAAGAATAAGACTTTATGTTTTGAGTGCTTACTTGAAGATTTTTGCCTTATCTAAGCATGTGGCTGACATTTATGCCTCCAAAATATCTTTTTGCTAATTAAAATTAGGCACAAATGATGGTGATTAACTTAATTTAACAACACCAAAATTTTCGGGCCACAATTTGAACCCAAAGTGAATCGAACCGCAAATCAGGCCCAAATGAATTGAGCGAAACTTAATGAATTTGGGCCCAAATTTTTGCATGGTTAACAATTAAATTTTTGTTACACTATGAAAAATAATTTATCACCTAATTATATTTATCGGGACCTCATATCGATTTACCCGAAATTGTTACGGTAAATGAAACTCGAATTGCGGGGCCTGAAATAAATTCTCCGAACCGGGGTGATTAAATAAGATAAATAAATGCGAGAAATTAATAACATGGCTTAAATTAAATAAATAAATATGATTTAGGGTCGGGCTATTGCAATTTTCAAGTATTCTTTGGCCATATAATCAAGAGACCCACAGTATTCAATTACGAGGGCTTACGCCCTTCTATTCATCCTCGCAGCCTCAGGTCAAACTTTACAATCGGCATAACAGGTGTACACCTATTCAATAATCACAGTACACATGTGAGCTCATTAGTTTGGATTCCATTTTTAGATAACAAATGGTAACTTTTTACATAGAATCTCTCTCTCTCCCATATTTTCGAACTAAAATGAATTAAAATGCAGGCATTCAACTAAGTTGTTATGAAAGTTTATTTCACATTATTGGGATGAAAGCACTGGGCTTCGACTCACTTTTCAAAATATTTTTGTGTTTTCTATTTTAGGTGAGGAATAAGTGGACAAACCTGTCCTAACAAGCTGAGGAAAGCAAGAAGTGGAAGAAAGCTCATGACATTTGCAGTTTGATGCCATTAGATGCTCACAGTGGATTTTGGCATGACGTGAAGAGTTAACACAACTCAAAGGTCATGTTGGTTTATATTGAGCATGCCTGATATGGAGTATTATGAGACACTCAATATAGTTATTTTCTAGTTATGCTAAAGATACATTATAGTTTGAAGTAGTCTTGCATGCATCCAGCATAATAGGACTTGCAAACATGGATGTGTTTTAGTTAAAGATGTGTAGTTGTTAGATAACCTTGTGCAACTTAGGAGGACGGTAATGCCTGCAGTCATTCAGACTTTCATTACAACCATGACATTAAATAACTAGATTAAGCTACTTAAGTAATCAGGGGTTGGGGGCGTTATAGTTGTAGTATTAGAGGTAGGTTTTAAGGGCCATTGTAAGATGTAGGGTGCATATGAATTGTGTGGACTAGTTAAATGAGATGTTGGGCTATGAGTTTATGCATATGCATGCATCATGAGGATGCTTTAGTACACATTTACCTAGCCTTCAACCTTTGGCATTAAGGCCACGGACATAGTTTGTAATGTCTTGGAAATTCAATTGTTAACAAAGTAGAGTGAGGAGGCATTCCGTTGACCTTTTGGTGACATATGTATCCCAGAAGTTTACCAAGTCATTGCGATAAATCTGTGGAGTTTACGGGTTACTGGTTTGTTTGTGAGGATGATTCTAATCTAGAGATTTCATTAATAGACTCAGACATACACAAATATTTGGGTATAGAGATGTTCAAGACATGACATGAAGATGTCATTCGTAAATTCTTAGGTGATTAATGTAGTATCAGACTTCATTTAACTCGCGAGAAGGGAGAAAAACATTATGTAGCAATATACTTAGGTTAGATCAATATGAACAGTCATTACAATAGTGTACATGTCTAAGGGCCTACCACATTGTTATAGGTGATTTGCAATAACAATTTACTATAAAGAATCATGTGTTGGCATTCTAGTAGCTGATCGTATGCTACTTGATATTATACGAAATGTATGCAGTGAGATAATGTGTCCCACAAAGGAAGTGTTGTTATCAAATGAGTCTCCAGATTATGTGAACTTATGTAGGCTACTGTATGCTAGGTGTATGCAAGTCATTGCACCTTAAAACATGTTTTATAATTATGGAGGTAATGAAGAGGTGGAGGATATTCAGAGGTTGGTTATTAGTTGACATTATGAATTTTGCCCATTAACTCAAGTTATATAAATAACTATGCCTCAACTAAGGCGATAGTGGGTATTGTACGCTTTGAAATGTGTAGAGGAAAATTCCTTTTGAGGTTCGAGATTGCATGAAGTGGTTGAACCTATAATATTCGCACTTATTATGAGGCTAAAACACATCCTAAAGGCACATGAAAATTACTAAAAGTGGACCTTAGTAGAAATATATTCATAAGAGAATCTAATAAAATGGTATCAATAATTCTCTATCAGATTCTAGTGGTCTAGGTGATGGGTGTTGTGGGGTCAAGTGTACTCATTGGATTATGCAAGATAAATTAGGTAGTGAAAATTTTATTTTGTAATGCATAAGGTGATTTGATAGGAAAACTCTTTAGGGTTGACAAGGATTAGACAAAAAGGGTAAAAACAAACAAAAATAAGAGAATGACATAAGTTAAGGAAAGAAAAAGTTTTTCATTTCTCATCTTATCAAAGGTAGAAGGCTCTAAATTATCATGATCAGAGGAGCATGATGACGTTATGTGGAGCGATAATCACAAGGGGTAATTTGAGAATGGTAAATTACGGGGGAAAAAGGGAAAAAGGACAAAACAAAACAAGGGAAGAGAAAAGAGAGAGTGAAAAGTGAAGACACCTAAACGTTGGATTTATCAGAGAAACAAGAGTGGTAGTTCACAACTTTAGCATACTTATTTGGCGGAAAACAATTATTCACATTGGAGAAACCATAGGAAAAGACTCGAGGATGTGATACATATATTTACAGATTCCAAATTTTTATACGCCAGAAATTCTGGAGGCTATAATTTATATTGTAGCTAATGGGTGGACAAGGTTCATTCATAGATAAGGTTTGATGGATGAATGATCTATAAAGAAGTATGATACAGGTAGAATGGTTCTATGGGTTGAACTCAAGGGAATTGATGTTTAGGCATGACAACCTATGATTATATACAGTTGGAAGTTGTGACTTGAGTATATATTGCATGAACTATATAGGATCATAACTAGTGAATTTCTAAGAGTGAGATGTCAAATTCAAAAAGGTATCATTGAGACAACCCTGGGTACAATAACAAATAAGATATAGGAAGTGTCAACATAAAGATTAAAAACCCAGGCGACCTTCTTTTAAACATATCAAGCCCCTGCAACGTTGTCTAATGGGTCTCTGTATTGATCTGGAAGAGTCCATAGTGACATTTGGCCAACTAACAATAGACTTTCCTTGTAAGATACCATTACCTAAATGTGTATCCTTTGTTGGGAATCCTTAATCTCTTTGATTACAACCAGAGCTAGTCACTCCTCTATCATGCAATAACTAGGGATAGCAATATAACCAGAATTCGATGCAAATTCAATTTGATCCGAGCTAAAATAATCCGATTCGAATCTAATAAAAAATAATCTAATTCGAATCCGATAAAAATAATCCGAATTCGACTCTAACCTGATCATTTGAGAAGGGCCCATCTAATCTAATTAACATCAGATCTAATATCTTTTTTTAATAATTTCACCTTTTATTTTGAAAATAGAAAAATGCTAATATCATAACCCTAAAAAAAATTTACGTAAGGTCCGAGATCTAGGTGCAATATACTCTTCTTTGTTAACTAATTTCTTCTTTCACACTGATCTGTTTCTTGATCTCTCCTCTTTGTCAGTAAAAGTGGTACTTTCTTTCCTTTCGTTTTCGGTTGTTGTACTACTATCTATCCATTTCCTTCCAAAGTGAATTTGCATTCTCTTTTTCCAACACTTTTTTACTTTAACATATTAAAATGTTTGATATAAAAAGTTATTTGACATTAAAGAGGCATTTAACATTCCATTTACGACTGAACAAAATCAAGGTTGGAAATAATAAATTATGCAAATACTGAATAAAAAAGTATAATCGAATTATATCCGATCTAAAGCTTATTCGAATCCGATCCAATATCCAATCCGACGGTGTTGGACTTGGATCGAATTTTCAAATCCGATTATTAATTGGATTAGATTTGGACGTTTATACATTCGAACCGTTGATATCCCTAGCAATAACACAATTAAAACTCTAATTCCTTTTTGAACCATATTAATCCTCTTTGCTTCGCGAAAATTGCTTGAATGCCGCAACAGTACCTTGTTGTATGTCTTTTCCATCATTGAATTATCTCATGACATCAATCTTTACGTGAAATCCCGATCATCAAGGTGAGATATATTGCTCTTACTTTCACTAGTTATCAATGCTTAGCTTACTTCTTGCAACCATCCTTTCAGTAATAACATTACCTTTCTTGCTCGTAATTCACTTCTTGCAAAATCCATCCCTATTTGTAATGCTTTGAACTCTTTTCTGAGCCCCTTGCAAGGTTGCTAATTATGTGTTTTTGTGAGTGTGACTTGAACTTTTATGGCAATGTCTTGAATATAGGATCACCTTGTTGCTTACGTCATTTGTCACCTTCATATTTAGGCTCTTCCAAGCTCTTCATTCAACTCTATAACCTTGATCTTTTACTTTGCTCTCCTAATCTTTAAGGACAAAATTAGGAATGATTGTGACCTTTTTTTTACATCACACAAACTTACATGTGAATTCCTACATAATTGATGAAAGGTACTTTTGTAAAAGTCCTATTTCGTGTATCTACACCCTGATTTTTGTAGATGGATAATTTCATTGTTTGAATTTGGATAATCCTTTGTGTATACTATCCTTCACAAATAACGTTACTCGATCTGCCTTGAACATTTGATCACTACTTAGATTGTGTATTTTTACTGTTAGTCTGGCTTTCAAATTAATATTAAAAATGTTCTTATTTCTCTGTAAATAATGTTTGGAGCTATTTGACTCTTACAACCCTCTATTCTTGAATTGTTTATGCCTTCAATTGTTTTCATACTAATTGCCTTATAGCATCATTTTCTATACCCATCATTTCCTAATTTGCCATTTGTTCTTTTCATTAAAATCTTACATCGACAATGTTGTCACTACTTTTAGTCAATCATTTACTTTTCCCTTAGTTATCTTGATTTGTTTATTGGCATCATCTCTTTCGTATTATACCTCATCTTGATCCAGACCATTTTTTGAAAAGATCTTAACTGACATCTAACCTTGCTAATTAGAATCTATCTTTGATATTAATGCTATATCTTAAAACATTTGTTGTATATGTTTAGATTGCCTTATCTTAAAAAATTACTTCTTTCTAATGTTAATTTAATTTTCCCTTTTCATTCCAAACCTTTGGAGTTTTACAGATAGTCAAGAGTGCTCAAACCTTCTTTCTAATATGACCCATCATGTCTTTGAAACTTATTGCCAAATATGGAATATATTCCTATTTGATGTTAAATGGTTCTCGACATTTCAATACTTCTGATTTTCATCTTCTTTTTCTACATTCCACTGAAAACATATTTATACAATATCCTGTACCCCGTTTATTCATAGTGATAAGCTCGTATAGCTTGTTTTGAATTAAAAAAGCAAAGCAACCCTCACCAATGTAGGTGAATGTTGATTGTTACAGCTGCCATCATTCTTCTTACTACTGAATCTCACTTCTCATAAGTGAACTCCACCCTTTTCTATCCAAACTCGATGCTTTACTTGAACTTGCTCCATATTGATTGTTCTGTACTCTGGTTGTCCAAATTTATCTGTTGCCCTCATCATATTGATTGTGGCTAGAGAGACACTTAGTTGAAACTCCATTACTACTACGTTGTTAGTAACTCAACTGCTGAACCCAAATGTAATTGAATCACCTTTCTCTTCTGAAATGGGTTGAACTCTTTCTTTCAAACTCTCTTTAGTCGTTATCTATTGCCCTATGTTGGACATCATGATTATCCTTTACGATATTAGTACTATATTTATGATTTTGACATTTAACCACATCTTGGTGTGATGATTATAACAACAATCCACCATCTTATCTCTTGTATGGATCGAATATCCCCATTTCATTTCCATTTATGTGGTGGTCTAAACATCTTGATTTAGTGATGAGAATTTCTATTAAAGGTTTTTAAGTGAACAACATTGTCTTACTATTTTGGATACTCTAATCTTGTCTTTTTTGATAAACAACACAAGTTGGTCTATAAGTCAACCTTCTGACTGCCCATCCTAATTGAAATGGTCTAGAATACTTATCTTTGCCACTGATATGACTCAAGAGATGTCGAATATCAGTTGGCTTCTCTTGTGATCCAAACTTGCAACCCATGATTCTTGTGGTCCTCCATTTTTCAATTTTTAATACATTCATAGTTGTCTTAATTCTAGCTATCCTATGATAATCCCAACAGTATCAGTCATTTGCAATTTGCAGTTTATTTCTATTTGTGAGTGATGACTCACTTAGTTACCATTTCCATCACTCTTATCCTTGGTGTTCTTCATCTCCAATGTTGAATTTAGACCTAGCAAACCTTTGACTAGTTTGGTGAGGAAAGGTTATGTAAACAAGTCAGTCAGACTTACACAAAAGAATAAAAAATATCCCTTTAATACTAGCAAAAAGGGACTATAGAGTCCGGTCACAGGATGACACCATATCTTAGGACATAGCTAATTATTTGTTTCTCAATGGGCGTCTAATACAATTAAGAACACAAATGGAGGACCCTTCTAATAAGAGGAAGAATCTCAAATGATGTCTAGTTGTATTGAATTAAGTTAGATGAAGCATTAATTATTAAGGTCGGAGTTAACCCAAGTAATCAGTAAGGAGATAAGAAGGATTCAAGAGCACCTTAAAAGCTACTTAGAGGCAACAAAAGAGCTATACCAATAAAAGGAGGAGACCATTAGAACTTCAAATGGGGATAAAGTATTCTTAAAAATTTTTCCAGCCAAGGGTGTTAGGACGTTCAATGTCCATAGAAAATTGAGCCCTAGGTATATCAGTCTTCATGAAATCATTGAAAATCTAAACCTAGTAGCTTGTAGACTGACTCCACCAGGCACCAGTAGAACTTAAGCATATGCATAGTGTTTTTCATATCCCACAGTTAGAAAGTATGTTTTAGGCCCAAATAATGCCATTGTGACAGACCCTATAGAGGTTACTAAGAACTTCATTTATGAGAAGTGTCTCATGCAAATACTAGATTATAGAGTTAAACAACTCCGTAATAAGAGTGTCTCTTTAGTCAAGATTGTATGGGCTAATCATATCTCATCTGAACCCACATAGAGATGAAAGAGGATATGAGAAACAAGTACCCATACTTGTTTGCGATAAATCTAAGACTTCTATCAAATTTGCAAATTTCGAAGATGAAATTTATTTTAATAGGAGAAGGCTATAATAGCCTGAATCTAATCCATGTTAATTACTTTGGTTAATCTCAGTTTGAAAAAGTTGAGTGCCCAATTTAAATTGAGCATTTGATATATTTATGCAACTGTAGGTTGAGATGATGAAGTGACCTCGAAATAAAATTGAGTTATGCTCCATATAAAAAAAATTATTCAGAACTTGCAACTAAAATGATAAATAAATAAGGATCGACCTATTATAAAAGTGGATAAAGGTTGTAGTTTTCCTAAATATAGGTAAATGAAATGCTAATATGAATAAATGAAGTATTAATAAATACAAAAGTATATGTTAATCAAATAGGTAAAGTTTATAATTTTTTTTAAAAATAAACCAAAGACATATTATTAATAACCTAAAAGTTAGTCTAAATTTTGGCCCAAAGATTAGTTAGTGAACGGGGGAAAACAAAAGAGAGAAAAGAGGGCTACAAATAAGAAAAATCTCGATTTTTGGGTTAGAATCAGATCAAAACAATAAAAACTATGGTTGAATTTTATTTTTTTTTGGACAAAACCTTTCACCCATTTTTTAGTCAGCCTTTTCCAGCCACGCACACACGTCTCCCCCCCCTTCTTCCTCTATTCTACCTCCAATCCAATGTCGCCCAACTGTCACGTTTGTCGGGCTATTACAGCCACTAACACCGGCCACCCTCTCCACCAACTCCTCTTTTAGTTGATTCAATGGTTGTTTGGGAAGGTCAAGTCTAATATCCCCCACTCATTTCCACTTTTATTAGCTCTTAATTTGATTAAATAATTGTATTTTTCTAGCTTGGATAAGTGTTACTTCATGGAAAATTATAGTATTTATGGTGGTTTTGAGGATTTGAGTGAATTGATATTGTGGAACTTCATGGAAGAATTAGGGATTGAATAGGGGTGGTGGCCCTTGTAGGTTTGTGCTCTTGTAAGTTGATTAAATGAAGTTTAAATGGTTTTCGATTGTATTGAATGAAACTAAAAGTTGCTTTTGGGTTGGTGTTCGATGTTTCATGGGAGGCTTACAAAGTTACAAGATGAAGGAAGAGGAAAAAGGCTATTTTGATAATTTTGAAACCAATTAATGTAACATGAATTTTGAAGTTTAATTTGGGAAAATTTAATGATGCTTTAATGGAAATTTGAGTAACATTAGTGACTAAAGGCAATTGTGAAATTTGATTTATGTAGTTTGAGTTAAATGGTGAGATAAATGGGTTAGAGATAATGTGGATGATTAACTAAGTGTTTTGCAACTCAATGACGAGAATAAAGATTGATACATGCTTTAGTGATTGAGAACGACATATGTTCTTGCATTCCTAAATGAATTAATAGAAAACAAACTGCATGTGAGACTTTAAAAGTAAACATTTCTTGATTTGGAATCAAAAGCATGTTCTTAACATAAATAAGCTTAGAACTACAAACCGAATTCAATTATTCCAAACATCTTTATGGATGTGGACAAGTCGCAAAAACTAATAATGATGTCACATCTAATAATAATAATAATAGTCATAGTAATGGTAATGGTAATGATAATAACATTGATGATAATAATATTAATGAAGGAAACAATAATAAAACCTATAATAACAACAATAACATTAATACTATTAATTTTATGACCACAATATTAAAAAGGGAGGGGGCAATAACATAAAAACAAAATTGATTTGTGCACTTAAGTAAACAATTGTGAGTGCACTGATAATTAAGAAAAATGCCATAGAGAACTGTGATTATTTACTAAGGTGATAACTAAAACAAATTATTTGAAACTTCACTGATCATCAAAATGTGTATATCTAGAGCAGTAATGAGGCCATTTCCGTCGCTGTCAAGCAATGATCAACTATTTTATAAAAGAGAAGGGATTTCAAAATTTTCTAAGTACGTTCACTGCCTGTATAAAATCTCAATATGTACAATGATTTAATAGATCATTTTCAAGCATTGTTTTAGTACATAGTCATGTAGACCTATGAACATTCAATTGTCAGGGCTTACGTCCTTCAATTCACCATGCTACCTCAAGTTAGGCTTCTCAATCGACTTGGCAAGTTACACCTATTCAATGATTGTAGTACACCTATTCAATGATTACACTTTCAGATAACAACTGGTAACGGTTTTACTTATAATCTCTCCCTATCCTTTTTTCGAACTAAAATGAACTGAAATGCTAGCTCCCAACTAAGCCGTTTTAAAAGTTAAGTTCACAGTCTAGGGATGAAGGTACTGGACTTCGCGCACTTTTCACAATATTTTTGTGTTTTCTATTATAGGTGAGGTATAAGTAGACAAACATGTCTTTAATAAGCTAAAGGAAGTAAGAAGTGGAAGAAAGGCTCGCTGATACACCTCTATTTCGACCCAATTTTAGCCCATATTTGACTTCTTTTCTCCCACGTTTTTACGTTCGATCGTGTTAAGAAATGGTCAAATTGACCTCTTTTAGCATACATTTTACTCATATAGCATCTTTCTGTATTTTCAGGGACTTTATCGAAGAAACGGAAAGATGGACGATATTTAGCAGAAAGGAGTGCTAAAGAGGCGAGTTTAAAGCCACGAAAAAGGCCGCCCAATGTCGTATGGAAGTCCCAAGGATCAAGCACAGGTAGCATAGCCGGGCCACGGCACGACTGGCCGGCCAGCCAAGTGGCACGGCCAAGTGGCACGCCCGTGCCACGTGGCTAGCCCGGGCTGGCTGTGCCAGTTATTTGGCACGGGCCCACCGTGCCTCCCCTGTCCCTCCTCGCGACTTAAATTTTCCTCCGGGGTTATTTTGTGGATTCATTCAGTTTTCTATCCTCAGACTTCATTTTAGGCGATTTTTAGGTTTTCGTTCAGAGTTTTTACTTTGCATCTTTGGATTACGCTATTGGATTGAAGTTTATTTCATGCTTTTGGATTACGATATTGGATTGAAGTTTATTCTGTCTTTAATTCGTTCGATAAATTCCAGGTTCTCTCTCTCCATTCTTCCCTTTCCTTGTTCTTGATTATTTTAGGGTTCGGTTGTCATGATTATTGAATTGAATGTTGTGATTGTTGTTATGAAGATGGTTTTAGGCTACATCGCCTAACTTGGGTCGGGATTAATGCTGACTATGTGTTGTTGAATTATGGATTAGTCCCAACCCTTACTTTCCCCTGGTTTGTTTGCGATTTCTACTATGCACGCCACATGCTCGATGAATTGCTTGAAAGAGCATTCATCCATTTTTACTAGGGTTTAGGGGAACATTGAGAGGTGAAACCTTTACTTAGTGCGACTTAGTAGACAATTAGAGTTTTAATATAAAAATAATTAAGATTCTAATTGGGATTCGGGATTGTAAATCTTGTAATCCTTCGACTTTTAGTCCCATGAGAATAGGTGACTATAGTTGTAGGATTAGTTTTCGACCCTCGAGAGAGGGAGTAGATGGACCTAACTGATGACCTATCCACTCATAATGCATGCTTGGGTTTGTTTGGCGGGGTTAATAATTGATTCACTGGCGCAGTCGTGCTGTTAATTCCAACCTAGGTGCTTCTCATTCTCCTGTTTATTTCACTACTTAATCGTTAGAATTTTCCTTAGTTTAATTCCCAATCAACAATTGTGATCACCTAGATTGAGTAATCTAATTAGTTCTAGTAATTGGAACCAAGTTCCCTGTGGAATACAATCTGTACTTGCCGTGTGCTAGCTACAGCTACGCCGTGCACTTGCGGTATAAATTTAAGACGCACAAGTTTTTGGCGCCGTTGCCGAGGAGCTTGTGCCTTCCAATATTAGAACCGATTCGAATACTCTAGACTAGGCATTTCTTTTTTTTTTTCTTTTGTTTTAGTTTATAATTCTTCCTCTTCTTGCTAGAAACTATTTACGCCGGGGTATTGTTTGCTTTTATATGCGCAGGAGGAGTCAAAGGGATTAAGACCTTATCCCATTGGACCTTGAGATAGAAGCAGCAGCATGCCGGCGTAGCAGAGAAGTGAGAATGAGGAAGGAAGCAGAAGTAGCAATGGCAGGGCAAGACCAGAGGGTGTTGCGCGATTACGCCCTGCCACAAGTATCGGGTATCACATTGTCTATTGTGAACCCGACAGTCGAAGTCAACAACTTCGAACTCAGTCCCGCGCTCATCATCTTCGTAGAGCGGGATCAGTTTGGTGGGCACCCTGCAAATAACCCCAATGCACATCTTTGCAAATTCCTTACGAAGTACGACACCATCAAGATAAACGGGGTGTACACAGAGGCAATTCGACTGCGGCTCTTCCCTTTCTCACTGAGGGACAGGGCCAGCGATTGGCTGCAGAATGAGGTAGCAAACTCATTCACCACTTGGGAGGGTCTTTCAAGTAGGGGTGCTCAAAGTCGGTTAACCAGAACCGAAAACCGGTTAACCGTTTTTTCGGTTCGGAAAAAATGCGAACCGTGAACCGAACCGAAATTACCGGTTAACTGAAAATCGGTTAACCGAAAAACCGATTCAACAAAGAGCCAAACCGTAAATCAAACCGAAATATCCAGTTAATCGGAATTTCAGTTCGGTTAACCGAAATTTCGGTTCGGTTTATAGTTAACCGAACCCCATACACCTAAATTTATATTTTTTTATGGTTTAGAAATTTAATTACTATTTAGTATTTACTATTTATTTGCTGCCATTAAAAAAAAATTCGGTTCGGATATTAACCGAAAAATCTTTCCCTCGAACCGAAACCGAACCATGAACCGAGGAAAAAAATCGGTTCAGTTAATTTCATGAAATTCGATCCGGTTAACCGGTTTTTCGGTTCGATTTTTCTGGCTTTTCGGTTCGATTTTCGATTTCGGTTTTTTTTGTTCACTCCTACTTTCAAGGGCATTCCTCAGCAAATACTTTCCACCTGGGAAAACTACGAGGCTGAGGACTGAGATCACCTCTTTCACCCAGAGGGATGAGGAGTCCCTCTATGAAGCTTGGGAGAGATTCAAGGATCTCCAGCGGCAATGCCCTCACCATGGTGTGCCTGACTGGCTTCTAGTCCAGACATTCTATAATGGACTAGAACAGTCAGTCAAGACATCAATAGATGCCGCTATAGGAGGAGCTCTTATAGGGAAATCTATTGAGGCAGCAAGGGCTCTATTGGAGGAGATGGCCTGCAACACCTATCACTGGTCAAGTGAGAGAGCTACCCCGAGGAGAAGTGGTGGTAAGCATAACATCGATGCTGTCACACTCTTAGCCAGAAGAGTGGACGCATTAGCCCAAAGGCTTGACAAGATATAGACTTCTTCCACTCCAGGCAGTTCCGCAATTGCAGGTGGGATCTACGCGGTCTGTGAGACTTGTGGTGTGTAGGGGCACACATCCGCCGAGTGCTTCAATGGTCCCTTCTCCATTGAGGACGCTAATGCCGTACATAGCTTCAACCCCACACCACAAAACAATTCCTACGCGAATGCTCAAGCTTCGGGATGGAGGAGTCACCCCAACCCTCTCTATAAAAATCCCACCCCTCCATCTCAACATGCTATGCAGCCACCGGGATTTCAGTATAGAGCTCCCTACACCCCGCCCCGGCCCCTCCACCTCCTCAACCCATATTACATCTGGAAAATCTCATGGAGCGCTTCATAGCGACTCAGACCAAGACTAATAAAAGTCTTGGTGAATCAATCAACCTACTGACCTTCAGGCTCGATGCTATGACCACCTATCAGAAGACGATGGACACACAAATCGCCCAGATCGCCTAACAGGTGAGCCACCTATCCCGACCTCTAGAGCATCTGCCAGTCCAGCCCGAGACTAACCCCCGAGGTCATGTCAATGCCATCTCCACAATGAGAGAAGGATTAAAGGAGAGCCCGGTGATGGTTCTCTAGGAGGTGGTTCTAATTCCTTATTCTGCAGGAACAGAGGGGAAGAAGAAAGAAGAGAATCTGAGTTCTGTTGGGGACCCTAGTCATACACCTCCCGCTCATACTTACCAGCCCCCAGTGCCTTTTTCTTAGAGACTAGCATGGTCCCAGCTTGAACCTAGATTCGCGCGATTCCTGGATACCCTACGCCGAATTTATATCAGTAGCCCCTTCATGAATGCTCTCAAGGACGCATCTGCCCATTTGAAGTTTTTGAGAGAGCTCCTGCCCAAGAAGGGAGAACCTGGGGAAGTTTCAGTGGCTCCCATTGACGGGTCCTGCAGTGCACTCTTACAGAGGCGGTCGTCATCAAAACTGCAGGATCCTGACAATTTCTCTATCCCATGCTGCATGGGGGATTTACAGATTGAGAGAACCCTTTGTGATCTAGGCTCCAGCGTGAGCCTTATGCCGCTCTCTCTCTGTAAGAAGTTGCAACTACGGGACCTCTCGCCCACTAGCATGACTATTCAGCTAGCAGACTGCTCCATCAGGTAACCTGTCGGCATTCTAGAGGATGTCTCAATCCAGGTGGGCAAGTTTCTTATCTCCTGTGATTTCGTCGTTCTTCACATGGATGAGGACTTCTCAACCCCACTCATCTTAGGTCGCCCATTCCTTGCGACTACTGGAGCAGTGATCGATGTTCAGGCAGGCACTTTATCCTTCCAACTGAGTGAAGAGAGAGTGGATTTCAATTTCCCTCCTCCCGCACCGCCTTCAGCGCTTGCCTTCCTTTCACCTTCTGAGAAGCCTATCCCGATTCCCCCTTCGATGCTGTTTCTGGGGTTGAGTTATTTGATGAAAATGGGGGACCTCACATGCTGCTTGTAGGTTCTCCTACTTTTTCTGCGGCCGCCCCGATTCATTTCGCGACCACTTCTGCTTGCACTGGGGAGATACAGGATCCTACTTCACATTTCTCCACCTCCCCCAGGCCACCTCCCGCATCATTAGCGTCTACTATTTGGAGGTAAGGGTCAAGCTAAGGACCTTAAATAAGCGCTTCTTGGGAGGCAACCCAAACATTTACCTGCTTCTGAGGGGAAAAAAAAAAAAAGGTGTGTTTTTTTTTCTTTCCTTCCCACCCACCATTTTTCCCCCTAGGCGCTATTGGTTCCCCCTTCCCTTGCTCTTTTCATGCGTCCTTTTCATTGAGGACAATAACAATCTCAAGCATGGGGGGGTGAGCTTATCGCTCTTTGGGTGAAATTATGGATTCTAGGGTTGGGTCGGTTAACGTCACTTGCATTCGCATCATTTAGATAGGACTTCATATAGTTTCACTAGGTTGTTTTTACATTTTTTGTTTATTAGAGCATGTAGTTTAGAGCATATAGGTAGGATTTTGCATCACAAAAGGAGAAGTGATCGAGCTGGGCGTCCTTAAGATTTCCAGGTACTAGTTCTTGCCCCTCTCTTCATTTTCCCTTATATCCTTTACCGCTTTCTTAGTTAGATTTATTGCTTTTTAGTAAATGTGTGCGAAAACCCCTCTTATGAAGAGAACACAAGGGGTGATAATTGATTGATCTGGTTGAGCTGTGTGTTGAAGTGTGGCCTGTTATGGTGTGAATTTTTGTGAAATTGCGCTCTAACATTGCCAACTGTATTTTTCCTGCCCTATGTTCTGTTGTCCCTGAGATTCATATGACTTGGCTTGATTGACCTCGATAAGTGGGACATACCTTGGAGTAAGTTGTTGGACTGTGGTAGACTTACCTGTGAGACTTTGAGCCTGATGACTATTCATTGCATATAGTCTTGTACTTTCCTTCATGTGTGACTCATCCAGGATTACATCTCTAGAACTTGGTCTTGTTCTCTTTGAAATCGCATTTAGCATATGCATTTGTTAATATGATTAAGGCAATTTTTGTTCTATTTAGCCACATAAGCCAAAAAGCCTCCCATTAATATGTACTACCCTCTTTGCTAGCCCTTTGTGCCTTTCCCCTTGTCTTTGATGTTGCCCCCTACACACTACACACTTGGCATGTCGATATTCTCCATATCCTTGTCAATGTCTAGTGGAGCGACACTTCCATGTTAAGTTGGGTTTGCTTCGAAAGTTAGTTCACCTTGGCTACGTTATTAGTGGCTTGTTTGGGGGGATTCATGATTCGAGTTTGTATTTTCCATGTCATTCACATGCCTTTCTCCTTTCCACAAAAAAAAAGAAATAGAAATGACGAAAAAAGGAGGAAGCAAAGAAAAGAAAAGAAAAATGGAAAAGGAAAGAAAAGAAAGAAATAGAAAAGTTGTGAATAAAGTGTTTGGGATGGGAGTATGACGAGGATATTGCTAAATTCCTCCCTTGAGGTTTTTGTAGGGTTTGTTGCTTAATTTTCAATTGTGGTGTGAAGTTGTTGTTCCGACATTAGTTGTAGAAGTGTTTTTTGCTCCCTAGTCTTTTGACTGTTAGCTCCACTCTTTCCAAATTTATTCCACTTCTCACCTTTTACCTTTGGCCCCTTGTTACATCCTTTTTACAAGCCCTCATGATTGGCATATTGTATTTTGCATTGAATGGTGGAGAATCGAGAACTCTACCAAGCTTATGGTAGTTTGCTTGATTGGATAGAGTATTGAGTGCACCTTTGTTACATATTCTAAACACATTGAGGGGAGCATCCACTTTATCCTAAAAGTGAGGTTCTACCAATCTCGCTTACTCACCACTTATTGAGGAAGGTCTTGTCTTGCTATGTGCTTCAATATTGGGGTGAATGATGTATAGCATTTGGGTAGGATGCTTTATGAATGGTAAGGCATGAGTCTTCTTTAGAATGTTTCACACTTTAAATCGGCCACCTCTAATACATAGTTTATCCTGGATTATTGATCATTCATCTCTTACCTGAGGAGGAGCATGGGCAGAGGTTTATCTCCCTTTTTAGTGTTTCATGAGCTAGTCTTGCTTGGGGACAAGCAAGAGATAAGCATGGGGGAGTGATAAACCTTTATTTCGACCCTATTTTAGCCCCTATTTGACTTCTTTTCTCTCGCATTTTCACGTTCGATCATGTTAAGAAAGGGTTAAATCGGCCTCCTTTAGCATATATTTTACTCATATAACATCTTTTTGTATTTTTAGGGACTTTGTCGAAGAAACGGAAAGATGGACGATATTTAGCAGAAAGGAGTGCTAAGGAGGCGAGTTTAAAGCCGTGAAAAAGGCTACCCAATATCGCATGGAAGTCCCAAGGATCAAGCACGGGTAGCACAGCCGGACCAGAGCACAACCGGCCCAACCGGCCGACCAACCAAGTGGCACGGTCTGGTCGTGCCAAGTGGCACGACCGTGCCACGTGGCCAGCCCGGGCCGGTTGTGCCAGTTATTTGGCACGGGCCCACCGTGCCTCCCCTATCCCGCGTCGCGACTTAAATTTTCCTCCGTGGTTGTTATGTGGATTCATTCAGTTTTCTTTCCTCAGATTTCATTTTAGGCGATTTTTAGGTTTTCGTTCAGAGTTTTTAGTTTGCATCTTTGGATTACGCTATTAGATTGAAGTTTGTTTCATGCTTTTGGATTACGCTATTGGATTAAAGTTTATTCTGTCTTTAATTCGTTCGATAAATTCCAGGTTCTCTCTCTCCATTCTTCCCTTCCCTTGTTCTTGATTATTTTAGGGTTCAGTTGTCATGATTATTGAATTGAATGTTGCGATTGTTGTTATGAAGATGATTTAAGGCTAAATCTCCCAACTTGGGTTGGGATTAATGCCGACTATGTGTTGTTGAATTATGAATTGGCCCCAACCCTTACTTTCTCCTTGTTTGTTTGCGATTTCTACTATGCACGCCACATGCTCAATGAATTCCTTGAAAGAGCATTCAGCCATTTTTACTAGGGTTTAGGGGAACGTTGAGAGACGAAACCTTTACTTAGTGCAACTTAGTAGACAATTAGGGTTTTAATATAAAAATAATTAAGATTCTAATTGGGATTCAAGATTGTAAATCTTGCAATCCTTTGACTTTTAGTCCCATGAGAATAGGTGACTATAGTTATAGGATTAGTCTTCGACCCTCGAGAGAGGGAGGAGATAGACCTAACTGACGATCTAGCCACTTGTAATGCATGCTTGGATTTGTTTGGCGGGGTTAGTAATTGATTTACTGGCGTAGTCGTGCTGTTAATTCCAGCCTAGATGCTTCTCATTCTGCTATTTATTTCACTACTTAGTCGTTAGAATTTCCCTTAGTTTAATTCTCAATCAACAATTGTGATCGCCTAGATTGAGTAATCTAATTAGTTCTAGTAATTGGAACCAAGTTCCCTATGGAATACGACCCGTACTTGTCGTGTGCCAGCTACAGCTACACCGTGCACTTGCTGTATAAATTTAAGACGAACACTCGCGACCTCTACGGTTTGACGCCATTATATGCTCACAGTGGATTTTGGCATGAAGACTTAACACAACTTAAAAGTCATGTTGGTTATACTTTAAATAAGCATGCCTAAAATAGAGTATTAGGAGACATTCAATGTAGTTATTTTCTGGTTATGCTAAAGTTAAGTTGTAGTTCGAAATTGACTTGCGTGCATCTAACGTAATAGGACTTGCAAATGTGAATGTGTTTCAGTTAAGGTTGTGTAGCTGTTAGATAGCCTTGTCCAATGCAGGACGATGGTAATCCCTCCAGTTATTGAGACTTCTGCTGCAAACATGACATTAAATCAGTAGATTAAGCTAATTAAGTAATTAAGGATTAAGGGCATTACAACTACTATAATCTAACGAATGCAGGTACTAGACCTCAAGTAGTGCATATGAAAAGTGAAAATTTAGAGTTTTTACATCTAAAAGAGAACTCTAATGAAGAAGCATTTAAATTGTACAATGAATACTCACTACGTGTTTGGATTTACTATCAGAAAAGGAAAAAAAAATAGAAAGATCCTTGATGGAACATTACGTTGAAGACACTTTATTTGCTAGAAAGAAGGGTGCGAAAGAAATAAGAAACTAAAAGGTAATAAGAAACCAAAATCGAAAGAACAATCCTATGTTAAAGTGGATTCCAGATGCCGTTGTCTTACTTATATGATAATTGAGCTAAATAATGATGGTTTTTTCTATATAACGGAACATAACATAGAACACAATCATCTTCTACAGCATAAAGATGGCAGCCATTTGATGAATTCGCATACAAATGTTGAGGATAACAAGCTAGACATAATGCAATTTCAAAGGAAAAAAACAAGAACTTGAAACGGACAAATGCAAACAGTCTACTACAGATTTTCAATAATAAATATGACAAAGAATTTGAGTTTTATTATGATTTTGAGTTAGATAAGAAAGGACAGTGTGTCTTTTGGAGAGATTAAAAAATGAGGAAGGACTATGAGAAGTTTAGGGAGTTAGTTATCGATGATACGAAAAATAGAACAAGCAAATATGAGTCGTTCTTAGAAATGAAACATCATATAAAGAACATACTATTCGGCTTTGGATTCATTTTAAATGATAGGCCTAAATCATTCATTTGGTTCTTCGAAAAGCATTCTCAAAGGTTATGGAAATCAAGAATCCAACAATCATCATGACTGACCAATTCTTTACAATGGTTGCTGTAATAGTATTCCCTAAGTTACATCACATATTATGTACGTGGCATATTGGCAAAAATTCAAAGACAAACATAAAAGTACTATGGCCAAAGAGGGTTTTATCGATCATTTTGGAGTTAAGGGAAAAGCAACCATTGTTTGTAAGGGAAAATCCAGTCTTTGTTTGCACGACTGATCATCATGACTGACCAAGCCCTAAAGAAGTATGCCTAATTATCATGACTGACCAAGTCCTAAAGACTGACCAAGCCCTAAAGAAGTATGCCTAATTATCATGACTGACCAAGCCCTAAAGAAGTATGCCGAATTATCATGACTGATTATCATCATGACTGACCATTATCAAAGACAATCATCATGACTGACCAAGCCCTAAAGAAGTATGCCTAATTATCCTTGTTATCCCGTTCCACAACCCCATATGCAAGGGAAAAGCAGCCATCGTTTGCATCAAGAGCCATTGCAGTCAACAATACCCCTTTATAAGACCCATTTAACAAGTAGCCATCAACCGTTATAAGACTTTTGTAACCTTTGTTAAATCCAGTCTACGTGGCTCGAAATTAAATAAAAAGTCTTTTGAAAATGAGGGCACCTTCAAGGCATTAAACTATGCAAAAAGCTATTGTCCTAGGGATTCTTTCTTTGATTCCTCAATGTACTTAAGAAGCCTTGTATATGACTCTTCATGCCTCCCATCAACCATGATCTCGACAACTTTAGTGCTTTAGTACATGTGTGGCTAGGAATTGATAATCCATGCCTTTTCATTTCATTAGAAGTTTATACATATTCACAACTTTCAGCCAAGGGTTGGCCTGTAATATGTTAACACTTAGTCTTGGACAATTTTGGTGGATACTTGTAATAGACTTCACCTTCTATCTTATACCATCACCCAATCTGGAATAATACATCTTCCATCTACTTGACTCTCCCGTACAAGTAGATATGTGTTTGAACCTATCGTTGTTGATTCTTTGCAAAGCAATACCTTCTTGAATTGCATAATTTCTAATGACCTTGCTTCGGTGATCTTTATTAATGAACATATGTCCAACAGCTACTGAAATGCTTCCATTAGAGTTTCTAACCCACGCGTTACCATTTAGGTAATTCTTAGTCCAAATATTTTTAGGTGGATTCCTATTAACATCAACTTCACAAGTGAAAATTAGCCTAGATATGTCATCTTCCAACTCTGGCTACCTAAATCATCTACATCACTATCAGACTCTTGCTTACTCATGTCATCTGAATAAGTTTGTAATACCCCGAGTATGGCTTAAAAGGATCGAAATGGCTACTTATATCACCAAAGGTATACCTTTCTTTTCAGGGAGCCCACTTATAAGAACTTTATAGTTAAGCATGCTTGCTATGGAGAAATCTTATGATGGGTGACTTCTTGGGAAGTTTCCCAAGCCGTGTGTGAGCCGGGACGAAGCACACCGGAAAGGCTTGGGGTGATTTGTAGGGCAAATCGATGATCCTTAAAGCCATTATGATAACTGTCCGAGGCCCAGAAGGGGTCAAAGCATTACAGATGATATTAGAGCCGACCCACGATCGTGTGCTGCGCCAGTGGATGGGAGAGCCCTGAGCAGTCATCTAACACAGCTAGGATACTAGGATGGACCGTCGGTCAAGACGATGCATAAGTCGGTCGGTTAGTGAGCCACAATAGGGATGTTATGCGCTTCAAGTGGGAGTGATTGTAATGCCCCGAGTGTCGCTTAAAAGGATTAAAGTGACTACTTATATCATCAAAAATGCACCGTTCTTTTCGGGGAACCCAGAACTCTACAATTAAGTGTGCTTACTATGGAGAAATCTTATGATAGGCGACCTCCTAAGGAAGTTTGTCGGGTAGTGTGTGAGCGAGAACGAAGCACACCGGAAAGGCTTGTGGTGATTTGTAGGGCAAGTCAACGATCCTTAAAGTTATTCTGGTAACTGTCCATGACCCGAAAGGTGTCAGGGCGTTACAAAGTTAGAGACATATCGTCACCTTCCTCCTCAATCTGCTCTCCTCAAAATCAACATCCTCAGATGAATATTCTGCACTATCACCAACTACTTCTTTTTCTTCCCCATTACTAATACTGTCCTTCTCACACTTAGCTACTCTAGATGGCTAACTCAAGCACCTCAAATCATAAGAATGATCCCCCCTAAACCTAAGTGAATATCATCCATGAGGGAATTTGAGAAGAATTAAGTTTAGGTGCTAGTGGGTTAGAGAAAGAGACGAGACTAGATTAGTCAACTGTCAGCGTTAGAGTAGATGATGGAAGGGAAGAAGAAGTCTTTTCAGAATTAACCAAACTTCTAATCTTGAATGGTGAATTTTGTGGAGGGGAATGAGCATTGGATGTCTGGGATAGAGAAGTTGTAGCTTTAGAGGCTTTCTCAGGTGATTTAGAAGTCTTTTGAGATGACGACCTTTTGATTAGTGACTTGGAGTTCAACTTTAGAAGGCTGGCTACATGGAGTGATAATGGATTGGCTATGTGGAGTGGAAAGGGGTTGGCTATGTGGGGTGATAATAAGGCTGTCAATGCATTCCTTAGCCTTTGCTTTCCTCGTAGAAACTAAACCCATGTAGTCCTCTTTCCCAAGCTGATGGACCTTTGATCCCCCATCATCATCACTGATATTAACATCTAAATTCTCAGGAGACTTTTCATTATTAACTACCACATTCAAACCTAAGTTTGGTTGCACATCCTATAGCTGTTGTTCACAGAAGTGATATGGGGAAGGGTTGTTCATGCTTAACAAGTATATAAGAATATCACTCACAACAGAGTCTCATAGATTAACCAAGTTCAATTAGTCATTATCACGATTGAGAGGTAACCTCCTTCTGCGATCAATTAGGGGATGAGGATTAAACATAAGCCCAACATATTCAAGCACTTCAAACCCTTTTTCTCTCAGCTTAGCCTTTACATCCATATATAGATCTAACATTTACATATCCAAATTCATCTCTATTTTAGTCTTATTTGCCTTTATAAAATACTGCCGACATTCTATTTGCTTCAATATGCAAACAAAGCAATACATATTTATTTCTAAAATAAATAGGGGATATGTGATCGCTAGAAAAATTTGGACTTTACAAGGAAAAACAAAATACAATTATCCAAAACAAATACAAAACAATACCAGTAGCTTTACAACTGAAAACATAATACAATCCACTAAAACTACCCTAAACAGTATAAAAACTCTAAGTTTGGGCTTCAGATTTATAAATCCAACCTCTAATATTAGAACACCTTTTCTAGTTACCCAATATGTTCAAAATTTAGCAAATTATTGCTACTTTTAGTATTAAAATGCTAATCACCATTAATTATTTTAGCTGTTGTAGTTCCCAAATCCCTAATCTGACCTTATTTCATCAAGTAAAATGAAGAATTTTTTTAACTTTATCAGATATTCAATTTACAAAACAAAAAAGTTATCTTCTTCATAGGTTCAGTTTCTTGGATTTGTTCATATTTGCAACTCGATTTTGTAGGGATTTCATGACTCTTCAACCACGCAAAATATGACTCCCAAAGAATCTATGCACTATGAATCCAATTGATGTGGAATTTGACAATTCTGGGCATTGATTTCAAAGATTCGTGGGCCTACGATTTTTTTGTCTATCTGAGATGAGAACACTATTTCAACATGTTATTGAAGTTGAAGTGAAGAGAGAGAGACAGAGAGAGAGTGATACAGAGAGGTAGAATGGGCATAGAGCTTATCAATTTCTACAATTCAATCAAAGCACCTAGAAAGGCTTATGGAGAACAGAAAAAGAATCCGTGAGAAAGAGAGTGAGAGTGATCAGAGATGTTGGGGGGAAATGGATTGGGTTGTTAGAGGATTGAGTTTATTAATTCTTAATTATTTTATTTCCGTTACCCCCTACCATTGCCTTACAGCGATAAATTATCTTTACAAATACAAAACGACAAGACCGTGCTGACAAGTCAGCTTTTGGACTGAAAACATTACTTTGGCCTTGGAAATGGACCTGGAAATTATTGAGCCCAAATGTTCATGGGCCGGAAATCATTTTTGGAAATTGTGAGTTCCGGGAATATTTACACCAAAGCTCAATGGACCCAAAAAATGCGAATTTTTCGCAGCTCTTAACATGATGGTCTATTCCTAATGTAAAAAGTATTATAATTTACACATGCTCTACATTATAGCAAAAAATTTTAAATTATGACAATATTAAGGTTTCGACTATGCATATTGAAATAAGAAAATATCATATAATAAATTAAACCAAAGTTACATAAAAAAGAAGCGGACAAAATTTATATTTGTCTATAAAATAAACATATTAATCATAGAATCAAAATATGTACATCTCTTCTTCTAAACTCTTTAGGGTTTGAAAAGTGATCTTCTTGCACAACATAAGTACCATCAACAGAATGAACAGGACGCACAACAACATAATCCCTAACACCAAAACCACCACCTTGCAATTCCCTCTTTATCCGTTCCTAAACTTTATCATCATTCCAGATAAAAAATGTTCAAAGCAACAAAGCTACAAAAAGCCCCAAATTTTTTATTTTAAAAAGGAATGATCAATTGAAAAACTCAAAGTTAGAAGAAATCACTGAAAATAATTAAAATTGATAAAAAAGGAATGCATACCATCAGAAAGACAAGAGGACCATTGAAAAAGCCTTTATTGTTCACCTTAAATTCTTTATAGCTAGACAAAAGCTATCAAGCACGTACTTTCACTAGTTTAAGTTCCGTATTTCACCAACATCGAAAAGAGCATTTGATATTTTGTAGTTTGTATTTGAGTTTTAATTACTGCAAATGCAATTAGATATTAAAAAAGAAAATGTCCGATGAAATCTTTGTCTTAATGCAAGAAATTCATCATGTTGGGAACTACTTTACTTGTATTTAGGCTCCTTTTACATATTTCGAAATCTACCCTCGCAACTCACAGCATCAGCAAACCCATTACTACTAGAATCACCAATAGATTCGACAATTGAATCACCACCCAATTTAAGACCAAGAGTGAAATACACACCTTAATCAATAATTGGAAGAATTTGGCCATTAGGTGATCAAAAGTTCATGCCTCCTCATCAAAATTTCAAACAAGCTAATGAGCAAGTTTAATAGGAACGATTGCTAACATCCAATCACCCAAATTTTCGAAACCATCGCAAGCAAACTTTAAAATTGCCCAAACTCAAAGACTGATATGCCATAAAGAATTTGGAGATGTTCTGCTACTAAAGACCCTACACTTAAAAGCACATTCTTGCACTGCATCAGCAAATCCTGGTCTGCCTCGTTTACATTTTTTACTCAATCTTCCTAATGGCTCACTATCTTCCCTACGCTGCTTACCCTTATACGTTCTTTTCTTTGCCACATTTTTCTCAAAATCTTATTCATTAGCATCAGTAGACTTCCGCTTTTGTTGAACATGTGATGATTCAACGTCATTTTTTTGCCTTACTTCTCAATTCTAAGAGTCCAACATAAAAGTTCCGCAATAGCACTATCATTTCTTAACTTAGATCTCAATTCTTGTCTTCCAAAACTCTTCACATTTTGTTGTCGTATTTTTTGTTCTAACGTAAGAATGGTGTGATCACTATCTGTATCAGACCCAAGCAAGTCTTCATTTACCTTCTTAGTAGCATCACTCCCACGACTAGTAGTAAAATGAGGATTACTACTAGTATCATAAGTAATATAAAAGATCGCATCTTCACAACATGGATTTTTGTTAGCAAGTTAAGCATTCAACCTTGCAAAATGACACAATCTTGTAGTGTTGACAAACTCTTCATAGACACTCGAATAACATAAGAACAATCAATAGCTTTGCTGATTGTAACTTTGCAACGTTTCTTACCTAGAGGAACACCTTCTAGGATAATTTGTATAAATATTTCCGGAAACTCTAGCCTTTTTCTTACCTTATTCACTAGTAACTAACCCGTGTTTAACAGAAGACTTTCCACAATCTTTTCCAACATATTCACTACCAATATTGACAATTTGATCAATTTGTAAGTCCTGTTTACTTCTAGCGAATTCATCACTAACATTTGCAGATTAATCAATTTGCATGTCCAATCCAGTAGCACAACAATTAGACATAATTGACCCTTACAAACAAAACAATTAATAAAAAATTAATAATTTAATCAAAATTCTCTCATAAAAAACAAGACTTTGAAGATTAGTAGAAATGCTAAACAAACATCCACAGTATAATGATGTCTTATATTATAGTCCAATATTTCATATACTCACATACATCGTACAAATAGCATAACCGACACGTACATCAAAACAATTCTTACAAACATTAACACTAAATTCAATCTCTCAATCTAGGACTCCCTCTAATTCATTTACAATTCACCATTGACATTGTTAGATTCATCGGTTTCCTAATCCAATTTATATACAAATAATTAAACTAGAAATTCAAACATGCAACATCAAAGCCCTAAACAAACAATTACAATAATTTTGGACAAAAAAATTGCAATAACAAAAACCTAACTTCTTTCAACCAAAAAAAACTAACTTCTTTAAAATTGAAATGTGTACCTTTTCTTCTAGTAAAAGGTACCAAATCTCTTCCCTTTGTATAGTGAATCACCAAAAGACTTCATAGGTTCATCAATTGGTTTAGAATGAGAACATTCTTCATTCTTGTCATTCTCTCTTCAACAAACTCGAAAAAGTTTAAAAAAACAAAGCATAATACTTGAACAACAAAACAAACCCGAATGAATCAGACGAAAGTGATGATTAAAGAAAAAATGAAGTCTGACCAAAGAAAATTTTGGGCGAGTAATTGAAGGACAATTTGAAATTACAAAAACTGTAAAACAAGAAGTTTATTAGAGAAAAAGCGTTGTTTGAAAAAAAATGGACTAGGTTAAAACGAAACTGAAGAACCGTTTAAAATAAAAAGAATAGGCTGCAAGTAATTAGTGCGATTCTTTGTAAAGCCTGGGCTATGTGCGTGTGAAGTACCAAAAGAACGGATGACCATATAGTTTTCGCTTTATATATTGCCACGTAGTCATTGCATATTACTGCCACATTTAAATACTCTTTCATCTCCCCATATTATTTGTCTATAAGACGTATTAATCCTTTTGCTCCTCTTTCCTCCATTTTCCCCCAGGCAAGGAGTTGGGTGTTGTTAGACTTTTAAATTTGGATACACAGATTAAACACGGGTCAAGTGTATTTGTATTTGGATAAAATATAAGCGAGGTTATTGTAGGTTCGGATAAAATTCGGACGAGCATATTTTGGATTTCATGTTCGTTGGGCTAATCTAACACATTCAACGCATGTTTTTATCAGTTATTGTACTTTCATCAATAAGATAAGATATGCATATTTGCTACTTAAGAATTGTCCGTATTTTATGGAATGTATAATAGAAGAACGTTAAAAATATTCAAATTTTTTTATTATGATATGTGTGTTAAGTGGATGGACAGCAAGTTGGGTTATTGGGCCGATCGAGTTGGCCCATAATAACTCAATCAAGCATAAGTTTCGCTAGCGGTGTTTAGTGGTGTTTGAAGGTAACAATTTTAGTTATCGATATAGTCACATTGTAAAAAACAATTATTTGTATAATTTTTTATTGTAGATTTATCTATATTTGTAAATAATTTTTGTTGGTGCAAGAGAGGACTACAGCACGTAATATAACGGTCTGCAAAAACAATTCACAAAGAATTATAAAAACTTACTGCCCGTGCAAGACATGACCCAACATACTAAACTGTGTCTTTTACTTTATAGAAATGAAGTCGGTATGCATGCTCTATAAATTCTCCACCACCATGGTTGCCTTTTATTGGACAATGCTTTCGAATATTTATGGCATGATATTGGGAGCATATGTGATTTGCATGCCCCCAGCAGGCAGGTTGGACTATTTGTCGTGTGTTTTCTCTTGTACTTTAGTTTGTTTTATTTTTATTTTGTTATTCAGCTATGTACATGTTTTCAGTACAAAAAGGGAGTTATTTAGTGATTTTTTTGGGGGGGTATGAACTACTTAAAACTCAAGGATGCAGAGGTGTGATCTTATAGAATAGATACATGTTGAACTGAAGTCGAATTTTCACATCATTTACTACATAATTAACAAAGGGAATTAGTAAGTAAAATTTTGTGTGGTAACAATACAATTGTGAAAGTTGCTATGTCAACTTATCCGTTTTCATATTAATTAATGGTTAATGTAAGACCCGCCTCCCTTATTTTTAAGTTAACCTGACTGTTCTACGTTTTACGTCACAAATCATATTTTTATTAACTATATGATTTATATTATTATTGACGTTACTTATTTATAAATTATTGAATCAATCCTAACCCGAATTTTGGAAATCGTTTTCGTTTTAATTAGTTGATTCCCGAAGTCTCGATTGAAATTTTAGTTGTGGGACGCTTCAAATCGAGTTTAGTCTAATCGTTAATAAGTTTGGGTCTGGAACCTAGCTGAATTATGTTATTTGAGCCCAAAAAAAAGAAAAAGAGAAATGGCAAAAAGGGGGGGATGAGTTTCGGGCCTCAGACCCCCGAAACCCCCCGACCACCTTCTCTCTCTCTCTCTACTCGCTCACCCATCTCACTCTCTCTCTCCCTAAACTCGCTCACTCTCTCTCTCTCTCTCATCGGAGCCACGATCGCCGTCTAGCATCACCGCCGACCGCCACCTGTCACCGGCGAGAGAAAGGGACGACCGGTCCCCTCAGCCACGATAACCATCGCCAAAACTCCACCACCCATCACCCTCCACTTCTCACGATCGAAAACCGACCCAAACCACGCGTACCGGCCTGGAACCGACCCCCCACATGCCGGAACCCGGCAACCCACACCCCTCATGACCTCCTCTATAAATTGGGAGTCAAATTTCGGCCCAAATCAGCCACAATCGCCACTCATTCGAAGCTATGGTTTTGGGTTTAGTGAGTAGCTGAGCTGGGGTTCGAGTTCAGGGGAATTAGGGCGTGAGTTGCTACCAATTAAATGGGAAATTAAGCAATTTCAAGTAAGTGTTTTTCCACTCCTAAGCTATTACTATTTTCGAAAATGTTTTTCAGCAGATTGATGTTGCATGTCAGATTAGGGTTGGCTAAATTCAATAGAAATGTCAAGAAGTGAATTATACATGTTTAGCTTCGATTCAATTAGTCAATTTATGCCTGAGATTCTAATTCAAAATGAATTATATATGTTTAGCTTCTAATCGAATCAATTTAGTTAACTCATGCATGAGATTTTAATTCGAAATGAATTATATATGTTTAGCTTCGATTCAAATTAATTTAGTTAATGTATGCCTGAGGTTTTAATTCGAACTGAGTCATGCATGTTTAACACCAATTTTAGTAAAGTTTAATTAATGCGTGCTTGAAGGGTCGACTTGAATAAGTAACTACGACACGACAAATGATTGCCTAAAGTTGTATTATGCTTTAATGACATAAAAAGGGATTGAATGATAACCTCGATTTAATAAACGGATACCATGAGACGCATTATGCTTAAAGGGGCCTAAATAGGTTCGATTAGTAATTTCGATGTAAATAACGAATGTTTGGATTCGCATTATGCCTAAGCGACCTAAATGGATTTAAATAGTAACAGTGATACGATAAATGAAAGTTTAGAATCGTATGATGCCTAAATGACCCAATTAGCCCAAACTGTTAATCGATTTACGCCTAGATAGAAATTCGATTCATGTTAATCTTTCATAGTATGAATAGGCATGCTTAGTAAGCGCTCGAATCGTATTATGCGTAAATGGTCACATTAACCTAAGTAATGAACCGTTTCATGCTTAAATGGAGATCTAGCTCATGCTAAGTTGAATGACATAAGTAGGTCGGCTTGGTATCCATAATGTGATAGACGAACGCCGTGAGAATGTAAATGACGTAATAGGCTAAATGTAACGTGAAGCCAATGTTGTCCATTTAGTGAGTTATGCTTAGCTTTAGAATGGCATGTTTACGACTCCTAACTAACCTACATGAATGCAAATCACACCCCATGCTTCTTATTAAGTTTAGTCCGTATGAATGCCTACACGTATATATATGTGTGTGTGTGTGTGTGTGTGTGTGTGTGTGTGTGTGTGTGCGCGCGCGCGCTTGGATATGACTGTTGGTTGCAGCGCTCGACTAACTGTTAGTTAATTGATCGGTAAAGTTCAGCATTGGTAAGTTTATGTATCCCCTTTCAGTATATCATCATGATTAGGATGCTAGATTGTGAACTGAAATTGAGATGGTAGTTGGATAGATTGAGGAAGAACTATGAGTGGTTCGAGATCCTTGTGGTACGGTGCTTGTGAGGAGGGAGCCTGGGTTGTGAATTAACCACAATCATGTGGATTGCGAGGCCATGTGTGGCTCATTGTATTGTTGAAATGATTATGAAGTGCTTGAATGTGATACATGTAAACCCCCCTTTTTCTCTCAATGTGCTACGTGCCATTAAGTGAATAGTTTTCGAAATTCAGACATGTTTAAGAAGGATTTCTAAATGTAAGTTTTCATGATTTTGAATGTTTTTAAGTACTTATCAAATGTCTAGTAGCTTATGAAATGTTTGTAGCCTAGAAGAAATCCTAAATCATCGAACTACTCAGTTAGTGACTCGATTGAATAGTCAATAGGTTTAGGGAGTTTAAAAGCAAGGTAAAAGTGAGTTTGAAAATGATTTTAAGACATCGATTTGTTTATGACCCCTCTTTATGTTTAAAGGAATTTAAACGACTTAAAAAGGAGCCATTTCAAGGCTAATTATCAAATTTAGCTGACTTGTATGCTAAGTGCTTACTTCAGTCTCCATTGGATTTTCGAGTTGAGAGCTAGTAAATCCATTGTGTTTTTAAGAGACGTTTACGTTGAGAGTTTACAAAGAAACCTTAATTGCCTTATAAACGAGTCAAGGACTTTAAATTTTTGGAAAATAGCATGTTTGGGAACGTTTTAAACCTTTAGCTTATTTATTCCCCCTTCTTGAGTTTTAAAAGGGATTGAAAAGAGTTATGGAATGACAACTGAAGTTTTTAATACGAATCTAATTTGAGTTACGCGCTAACTAAGTGTTTAAGTTCTAAATGGGTTTCTTTTCATGAATTAGCAAACTTAGTACGTTTATACGAAGCTTTTTAGTTAGAAACGAAGTCGTTTTACAAACTAATAAACGTATTACGTTTATCAGAAGCTTTTAAAGTTAAAAGTAAAGTCGTATCACGAGTAGCATGTTTATAAGAAGTTTTTAAGCTCAAAATGAAATGAGCTGTAAGCGTTTAGAAATATTATGGTCGTTCTGTTTAAAAAGCGAATTTTCAACAAGTAAGCATTTGGAACAGATAAATGAAATATGTCTTTAAAGACTAAAAATGTGCTGAGAAGTTGGCCAGAGGGCGGAAACTGGACGCAAAAGGGCGTGAGCAGTTTCCCCCTGAGATAAGTAAGTTAGGAGCTGGACTCAAGATATAAGGTATCTTGGTGTGCGCTGTTCCTGGACACTGGACGCAAGATATGAATTATCTTGGCATGAGCTATTTCCCCCTAAAGAAAAGTTAGGAACTGGAGTCAAGATACGAGGTATCTTGGTGTGAGCTGTTCCTGGGAACTGGACTCAAGATATGAATTATCTTGGTGTGAGTTGTTCCCCAGATAAGTTATGATGTGTGACGCGTAAGAAAACCTTGAGGGGGACTGGACTCAGGATATGATTATCCTGGTGTGAGCTGTTGCCCCGTAGAGGACAGTATCGAGATTAGAGTTGCTCTACTAAGACGCGTTTTGGCCAAAAGTTAAGTACGTATACCCCGGGGATAACGTAAGTTGTGGGTATAATCTCATTTAGCCAGCACAATAAGATGTTTTTATGCTATAAGTAAGTTTCTAATAAGTAAGAAAAGAAGTTGGCATTTCGCCATTTTACGTATTCCAGAAAAGAAAGATTTATAAGGGCCATTACGAGGCCATATTCTTCCCATATCTTATGAATAAGCTCCCAAGTATGGTTTAAATGAAGTTTCAAATGACGCAACGTTATATCCCAGTAATGCATCGGGCTTTTAAGCTTTTCAACATGCATATCCCATGAAAGAAGGTTTCTTGCCAAGTCTTCCTTGCTAATTTGGATGTTTTGAGAACTTTTAGCAAGAATTATAAGCTTCAAAGATGTTGGCGTGATTTATGAACCATACTTAGAATATATGAGGAGTCACTGTGGTTTCAAAAGTATTTTTGGAAGCTTTATACTCAATCCTTGTTGCTTGTTTGATTACGTGCCTACTGTTTGTTAGCGGGAAAGCTTGCCCTTTTTGGGCCTAGAAATGAGTTAAGGGGTTACAATGAAGTTTTAAGGATGGTGATCTTTCCTTGAGTATTTTCATTGTCTAATATGATAGTAAAGTATGAATACGTGATATGTAATTAGTAAAGATATTACTGCCTGTAACGGTTTTGCTTTTAGGGGGGTTGGGGGGCACTCACTAAGCGTGTGGTTGCTCATCCCACTACTCTTTCCCCTTTTCCCCAGGTTTTCTTTGTGGCAGGTGAAAGTCAAGCCTCTTATGCGGAGTTGAAGTCTGCCCTTGATTGAAAAAGAGTCATATATGCCTACTTATGTTCTTAATGAAGTCATGTACAGTATTCTTAGTTTATAAACGTCTGTAAACAACTATCCTAGTTCATGTAATGCATATGGTATAAAGGTCGCTCTGTATGGCCGTATGAGCCAACCATCTAAATAGTTAGATATCTTCTCTTTTAAAGTTAGTTATATTTTGGAATGTAAACCCCAATACTCCGGTTGTGTGAACCGTTAAGTTGTATCTTTCATTTATTCCTTATTAATGAACTACTCTGTTTGGTGTACTCCGAGCGGGTGGCTCGTTGAGTTATGAACTCCGGCGTGTGAGTTAGGGTTTTGGGTCTGAGTTGCCTGTCTTACTTTTTACGTTATAAAATCGTATTTTTATTAATTATACGAGTTAAATTATTATCGATGTGCGTATGGGAGCCAATAATTTTATAAAAAAGGGATTATTATTGCTATTATTGATTTTAAGGTCAATTCGTGCCATTTATGCCTTTAAATTATATCGATAGTTTAATTTAGTCGTTATTCGATTTATTTAGTCGTTTCTTGAATACGATTAGGCTGTCAACCCAGAGGTCGTTCGATGTTTAATAAATCGAACCTTTATATATATTTGGGAACGAATAGTCGTTAGAAGGTCGTATTAACGATTGGGCTTAGAATAAGAGGTTGCCAGATTGAACGAGCAATTTTGGTCGACTGAGCTATTGAGCCAAAAAAAAGGGAAAATGGAACAAAAGGGGAAGGGGGCCTGTTATCGGGGGAGGGGACCCCGAAACCCCCCCGACCATCTCACTCTCTCTCTCTCCCTAAACTCGCTCACTCTCTCTCTCTCTCACCGGGGCCACGGTCGCCGTCTAGCGTCACCGCCGACCGCCACCTGTCGCCGACGAGAGAAGGGGACGACCGGTCCCCTCAACCCACGACAGCCACCGCCAAAACTCCACCACCCATCACCCTCCACTTCTCACGGCTGAAAACCAACCCAAACCACGCGTCTCCCGGCCTGAAACCGGCCACCCACGTGCCGGAATCCGGCGACCCACACCCCTCACAACCTCCTTTATAAATTGGGAACCGAATTCAAGTCCAAATCACCCCAAAACACCTCCAAGTCGGGAACTAAGGACCGGGATTCTCAAGTTTGCGGGCTAGGGTTCGAGTTCAATTGGTTGGGGTTGCAATCACTGCTATCTGAGTCCAAATTTAAGCGATTTCAAGTAAGTATTTCCCCCCTCCTAAGCTATTATTACTTTCAAAAACATTTTCAGCAGATTGATGTTGCATGTCGGATTAGGGCTAGCTAAAGTCGTTAGAAATGCGAAGAATTGAATGTGAATATGCTGTCTGATGATTTCATGCCAATTTATGTACGAATCGCTGCCCATAACTAATTTAAAGGATGAATATAAAGACTTGAATCGTTATGTGTTTAAACGATCAATTTAGACTTGAATCGTAACTACAACGTGATTCGAATCGATGTATGTTAGTGTAGTTAGTTAATGTCTGAAAAATAACTTCAAATGAATTACGCATGTTCCTGATTGATTCAAGCATATTTAGTTAATTCATGTCTAATTAATAGCTTTGAAATGATGCATGCATGCTTAGAATCGATTTTAGTACAATCAGTTAACACGTGCCTAAAAGTTTGATTGAAAGTAAGCGATTCATGTTTCGAATCAAGTTTAATATATTTAGTTCATGCGGCTTGAAAGGTCGACTCGAATAGTGACCCAGACGTGATAAGTGCATGCCTAGAAGTGTATTATGCCTAAGCGACCTAAATGGGTTTAAATAGTAACATTGACACGATAAATGAAAGTTTAGGATCGTATGACGCCTAAATGACCCAATTAGCCTAAATTGTTAATCGATTTACGCCTAGATAGAAATTCGATTCATGTTAATCTTTCATAGTATGAATAAGCATGCTTAGTAAGCGCTCGAATCGTATTATGCGTAAATGACCACATTAACCTAAGTAATGAACCATTTCATGCTTAAATGGAGATCTAGCTCATGCTGATTTGAATGACATAAGAAGGCCGGCTTGGTAACCATAATGTAGTAGACGAACGCCGCGGAAATGTAAATGACGTAATAGGCTAAATGTGTGAAGCCAGCGCCTGTCCATTTAGTGAGTTATGCTTAGCTTTAGAATGGCATGTTTACGACTCCTAACTAACCTACATGAATGTAAATCACACCCCATGCCTCTTATTAAGTTTAGTCCGTATGAATACTTACATGTATGTGTGTGTGTGTCTATATATATATATATATATATATTATATATATATATATATATATATATATATATAATATATATATATATATATGTACGTATGTATGTATGTATGTATGTATATATATATATATTATATATATATATATATATATATATATATATATATGTGTGTGTGTGTGTGCTTGGATATGACCGTTGGTTGCAGCGCTCGACTAACTGTTAGTTAATTGATCAGTAAAGTTCAGCATTGGTAAGTTTATGTATCCCCTTTCAGTATATCATCATGATTAGGATGCTAGATTGTGAACTGAAACCGAGATGGTAGTTGGATGGCTTGAGGAAGAACTATGAGTGGTTCGAGGTCCTTGTGGTACGGTGCTTGTGAGGAGGGAGCCTGGCTTGTGAATTAACCGCAATCGTCTGGATTGCGAGGCCATATGTGGTTCATTGTATTGTTGAAATGATTATGAAGCGTTTGAATGTAAGACATGTAAATCCCTTTCCCTTTTATATGTCTAAGATGCATTATATGTGAGAGTGTGGTGATTTGACAAAGAATATTTCTCGTGTTTTCAAACTAATAATAGTCATGACTAATAGCAAGGAATGGCCTATTTTAGCTACACCAATGGTATTTGGGAGTGAACCTGCTTGAACGGGAGAATCCCTAAAACGTTTTTGTAAAAGTGTGAGTTGTATGATAAGTGATTTTACCAGAAGAAACAACAAAGTTATTAGCCGTTATGGCCCATACGCTTTAAGTTGGCTAAGATAATATGCTGCGGACAATATGATATAATATGAATGATGTTAGCCTAGGGGATAAGTCCTGGTGCTAGGAAATCCTAGAAGACCCTGACGAGGGTAATGTAATGGTTCGATATGTTATGTAGCCATCCCGGGAGTAAGAGCTTAATGTGAACGTTAGGTCTCACTATGGGGTTTGAGAATAGATCTCACCCAATCAGCACCCTGTAATGATTTTGTGCTAGATGTATTTTCCTAATAAGTAAAGAAAAGCAGTTGGCATCTTGCCATTTCAAGTGTTTTGAAAGATAAGAAAGTTTTTACGGGCCCTAAGAGGCCATATGGAATGAAGTATGAAAAGTTTATAAGGGTCGTTATACGACCAATACGAAATGAAATCTCTTTCAAAAAAACAAAAACCTCAAGAGGTTAAGAAAATGCTTTCAATGAAAGAAAGAAAGTTTTCAATGAATACTTTATGAAATGATTCCTAAGCATGGTTGAATGATGTGCATGTTCTATGCTTTTCTTATGAATGAAATGTGAAGGAGATCTAAGTGAAGTAAGCTAATGAAAATAAAGCCTCATGATCGTATTTCATGCATACCCTGTGAATGAGACCTGAAGTGTGTGTGCCTTATTTATATCATATGAATGAAAAGGATGCTTATGAAAAGAGATAACCTTATGTGCACACCATATAATGAGGTTTCATACATAGTTTAAATAGAATGCTAAGAAGATGTGACTATAAAAAAAAAGAAGATCCCTATGCTTATCCCTCGGTGCTCGCTTATGTACTTAACTACTTGTTAGTAAAGGAACTTAGTCATTTAGGGACCTAGAAATGTGTTTGAGTAGTTAAAATGAAGTTTATAGTTAGTAATCCTTTGATAAGGATTTAATGAATGCCTAATATAATACGTGATATGTGACTAATATGAGTTTCATTGCCTGCAACGGTTTTAGTTTTAAGGGGGTGGGGGGACACTCACTGAGCATGTGGTTGCTCATCCCACTACTCTTTCCCCTTTTCCCCAGGTTTTCTTTATGACAGGTGAAAGTCAAGCCTCTTATGCAGAGTTGAAGTTAACCCTTGATTGAAAAAGAGTCATGTATGCCTACCTACATTCTTAATGAAGTCATGCACAGTATTCTTAGTTTATAAACGTTTGTAAACAATTATTCTAGTTCATGTAATGCATATGGTGTAAAGGTCGCTCTGTATGGCCATATGAGCCAACCATCTAAATAGTTAGATGTCTTCTCTTTTAAAGTTAGTTATGTTTTGGGATGTAAACCCCAATACTCCGGTTGTGTGAACCATTGAGTTGTATCTTTCATTTATTCCTTATTAATGAACTACTCTGTTTGGTGTACTCCGAGTGGGTGGCTCATTGAGTTATGAACTCCGGCGTATGGCCGTTGAGTTTCTTTTAATGTTTTGCGCTTTCGTTGATTACAGGGACTTTTTGTAAGGCTTTTAGCCTGGAAACGGTCAGTTTTTAGAGGAAACTCTGTCCGTTTCACCCCAGGGATTTAAGTAATAAGTTAAGAAAATGTAACGCTTCCAGACCTAGGGGCTGGAGATGTTACATTGATGGTATCAGAGCAAAGGTCCTGTGACCATAGGCCGCGACCTGAGTCTTGCATTTCATATGGTCGCCTAGGAACACTGTATGGTTATGTGACATATGCCTGCCTTGTGGGCAAATGTGAGTTTTATGTGAATGTTCGCACGTTTCGCTAGTTAGATGTGGCTTGAGTAAGCTGAATGGTTGGATGAGAGAGCTATTTGCTAAGGTATAGGCCGAGTGGTTCGTATTATCGTGCATGAGATAAGTGTTAGCTCAATCAAAAGTTGGTTCGGTTATATGCTTTGGTGATTTTAATTCAATGTTTAAAGAACATTTGATTTGAATCGAATGATTGGAAAGCCTTAACTCTACGCTCATCTTTGCCCCTAAAATACGATTTGCTCCTAAGGCCCCATAATAGAGTGAGCAGACGTACTTGAAGGTTGGTGTAGAGAGAGCTAGAAGCGATTAACCATCCTTTTTATTAAAAATAAAGAGATTTGAAATAGATAAGCTATTTTTCATCCTTTGAAACTCAAGATTTTGAGACGTTAATGCCATTTTGATTGTCGGACCAAGTTTATCTTACACCGAAGGATTAACCTTCCGTTAGTGATGATGAGGTAGTTTGGATTCACAAATACGCGCCCTTATGTTTATCAAATGTTGCTTGTAAATGTGCACGTGCTAAGATGTGTACGTCGATAGAATCCTTCGTAATGAGCTAGGAAAGGAATGATTGGAAAATTTGTTGCTACGATTAATAATCCTATTAAATGATACCTTTCGTTTTCGAATTCTGAATTTCCTGAGTATATTAGGGGCTACTCTTGTATACATGCTTGAAAGACTAAATGCCAGTGATTAGAGATAGCTTTCTATGACTGAGAATCTCACTTGGTGATAACCCCCATATGTGAATTTTGAGTTGTTTAAGAAAATTAAATGAGATTTGGATATGCTTGGATAAAAATTAAGCAATAGTAGTGCATTTCTCTTAACTATTGCATGAAAATTGTCCTCATCGTCTAGCGCAATGCTTGTTGTCACCTGTACAATGTTCTTAATGTCCTATGTGAAATTGATAGTGTCCTTGCCATATGAAACCCCAATACACCCAGAAAGAATAAGGTAGAGAGAGCCTGACACACACTTTGAAATTGTATGCCTCTTACTAAAGTGAATGTAGTTGATACATCAGTTGTGACATTATGTGTAATACTAGGCTCGAAAGGGCTTATATAATTACTTAGACTTGTTTTAGAGCAATCCTTGATAAGTTATGTTATTGAAGAGCCAAGTAATTGGATTTCCTACTATTAGTACATCCTTCAGTGTGATTATGCATATGATTGAGTTAGATGGACTACTCGAGTTGATCGACAGGATGGGGTAAGGGAATTGCCTAATTGTTATATGAACTAAAGTGCCCCCATTCTTATGTTTTGTTAAAGTCGCTATTTATTCATCTACTTAGCTAGAAATCTTGTGACCATAGAAGTTGCATTCGCACTTGCTTGCCTTGCGTGTTCTATGCCTAATCATATCGCATGCTAGCATACCCATGATCATACTTGGATACGTGACTCCAAGGTTTACGAATGATTGTACGTAAAATGTTTGATGGCTTGGTTGATCAGTATGACATGGGATGACATGATTGAGAGTGCCACATGTAAATTGGTAAGCTTCATGGCGAACCTTAGCATTGCATTTTTGTTAGTTGTTATGAATACTACCATTGGTGTTATAGAGTCCTCCCATTTGCATGTTACCATGTTACAATTATGAGTGCTAGTACTTCACGAACTTAGAGACCTATACTTGTATGAACGTGTGAATATGGGATTGTCCAGGTACCTTATGAGACTCAATGATGTGCTTGGTATACTTGTGGTCATATCGAAATCCTTACTACATCACTTGATCATTGAAGTGTGGAGTATGGTTGCAAATAGGGATAATTGAAATATATCGCCCAATTTAAAAGAGCTATGTCGTGATATACACTTGTGATCCTTTAATAAGGTCGTAAACGGGCAGAGTTACAAGCATAAGCATGTCATCTTACTTGCATGTTCTCATGATATAGGGATGTTTGTTTCGTATGTGCCGCTAAGTGATGCTGTGTGATGTATCCATTACCTTGCTATAAAATAAAAACCCCCTGGTTAAGTAACTCAGTTTTGAAATGCTTCGATTTTGTATCCTGGGGAATGATCTTGACTTAGTTAACCATCTTAGGACGACCTTGATTTGTTCCGTTAAAAGTCTCCACACAGGGAAAGCTTTTAGATGCTAACTTGTATCGATGCGTAAATGTAGATTTGTTTGAAACTATGTGGTTTTCTAGACTTGTTGCTCAGATACAGGATTTAAAGTCTGTGTTCCTTTTAAAATAAGCTTAATATGGTTTTTTCTTGCCCCTCTTCAATGCGATTTGCCCTCGGCGCCTAAATAAAGTGAGTAGACGCTTGAAGAGGCGAAGAGGAGACTGGATACCATAAGCCATTTTCTTTCGATTTAAAAGGAGTAGTGTCTGCAAAATGAAACTTTTTGAAAACCTACCGTGTAAATCCTAGTTATGTGCATGCATTCTAGGAAAGACTGCGCTTAGATTTAGAATTTTGAGGACGAAATTCTTTTAAGGGGGGAGAATGTAAGACCCGCCTTCATTATTTTTACGTTAAGTTGCCTATCTTGCTTTTTGCATTATAAAATCGTATTTTTATTAATTATACGAGTTAAATTATTATCGATGTGCTTATAAAAGCCAATGATTTTATAAAAAAAGGGGTTATTATTGCCATTATTGATTTTAAGGTCAATTCGTGCCATTTATGCCTTTAAATTATATCGATAGTTTAATTTAATCGTTATTCGATTTATTTAGTTGTTTCTTGAATACGATTAGGCTGTCAACCCTAAAGGTCGTTCGATGTTTAAATAACACCCTCAGCCCCTACACTGGAAGCGTTACATTTTCTTAACTTCTTACGCAAATTTCTAGGGCGAAACGGACAGAGTTTCTCCTAAAAACGGACCGTTTCCAGGCTAAAAGCCTTACAATAAGTCCCTATAATCAACGGAAGCGCAAAACATTAAAAGAAACTCAACGGCCACACGCCAAAGTTCATAACTCAACGAGCTACCCGCTCGGAGTACACTAAACAGAGTAGTTCATTAATAAGGAATAAATGAAAGATACAACTCAATGATTCACACAACCGGAGTATTGGGGTTTACATCCCAAAACATCACTAACTTTAAAAGAGAAAACATCTAACTATTTAGATGGTTGGCTCATACAGCTATACAGAGCGATCTTTATATCATATGCATTACATAAACCAGCATAATTGTTTACAGACGTTTATAAACTAAGAATACTGTACATGGCTTCATTAAGAACATAAGTAGGCACATATGACTCTTTTTCAATCAAGGGAAGACTTCAACTCCGCATAAGAGGCTTGACTTTCACCTGCCACAAAGAAAACCTGAGGAAAAGGGGAAAGAGCAGTGGGATGAGCAACCACACGCTCAGTGAGTGCCCCCCAACCCCCCTAAAAGCAAAACCGCTGCAGGCAGTAATATCTTTATTAATCACATATCACGTATTCATACTTTACTATCATATTAGACAATGAAAATACTCAAGGAAAGATCACCATCCTTAAAACTTCATTCTAACCCCTTAACTCATTTCTAGGCCCAAAAAGGGCAAGCTTTCCCGCTAACAAACAGCAAGCACATAATCAAACAAGCAACAAGGATTGAGTATGAAGCTTCGAAACATACTTTTGAAACCACAGTGACTCCTCATGTATTCTAAGAATGGTTTATAAATCACGCCAACATCTTTGAAGCTTATAATTCTTGCTAAAAGTTCTCAAAACATCCAAATTAGCAAGGAAGACTTAGCAAGAAACGTTCTTTCATGGGATATGCATGTTGAAAAGCTTAAAAGCCCGATGCATTACTGGGATATAATGTTACGTCATTTGAAACTTCATTTAAACCATACTTGGGAGCTTATTCATAAGATATCGAAAGAATATGGCCTCATAATAGCCCTTATAAATCTTTCTTTTCCGGAATACTTAAAATGGCGAAATGCCAACTTCTTTTCTTACTTATTAGAAACTTACTCATAGTATAAAAATATCTTATTGTGCTGGCTAAATGCGATTATACTCACAACTTACGTTATCCCCGGGGTATACGAACTTAACTTTTGGCCAAAACGCATCTTAGTAGAGCAACTCTAACCTCGATACTGTCCTCTGCGGGGCAACAGCTCACACCAGGATAATCATATCCTGAGTGCAGTCCCCCTCAAGGTTTTCTTACGCGTCATACATCATAACTTATCTGGGGAACAGCTCACACCAAGATAATTCATATCTTGAGTCCAGTTCCCAGGAACAGCTCACACCAATATACCTCATATCTTGAGTCCAGTTCCTAACTTTTCTTTAGGGGGAAACAGCTCACGCCAAGATAATTCATATCTTGTGTCCAGTTTCCAGGAACAGCTCACACCAAGATACCTCGTATCTTGAGTCCAGTTCCTAACTTACTTATCTCAGGGGGAAACAGCTCATGCCCTTTTGCGTCCAGTTTCCATCCTTTGGCCAACTTCTCAGCACATTTTTAGTCTTTAAAGACATATTTCATTTCTCTGTTCCAAATGCTTACTTGTTGAAAATTCGCTTTTTAAACAAAACGACCATAATCTTTCTAACCGCTTATAGCTCATTCCATTTTGAGCTTAAAAACTTCTTATAAACGTGCTACTCGTGTTACGACTTTACTTTTAACTTTAAAAGCTTCTGATAAACGTAATACGTTTACTGGTTCGTAAAACGACTTCATTTCTAACTTAAAAACATCGTATAAACGTACTAAATTTGCTAATTCATGAAAAGAAACCCATTTAGAACTTAAACACTTAGTTAGCGCGTAACTCAAATTAGATTCGTATTAAAAACTTCAGTTGTCATTCCATAACTCCTTTCAATCCCCTTTTAAAACTCAAGAAGGGGGAATAAATAAGCTAAAGATTTAAAACGTTCCCAAACTTGCTATTTTCCAAAAACTTAAAGTTCTTGACTCGTTTATAAGGCAATTAAGGTTCCTTTGTAAACTCTCAACGTAAACGTCTCTTAAAAACACAATGGATTTACTAGCTCTCAACTCGAAAACCCAATGGAGACTGAAGTAAGCAATTAGCATGCAAGTCAGCTAAATTTGATAATTAGCCTTGAAATGGCCCCTTTTTAAGTCGTTTAAATTCCTTTAAACATAAAGAGGGGTCATAAACAAATCGATGTCTTAAAATTATTTTCGAACTCACTTTTATCTTACTTTTAAACTCCCTAAACCGATTGACTATTCAATCGAGTCACTAACTGAGTAGTTCGATAATTTAGGATTTCTTCTAGGCTACAAACATTTTCATAAGCTACTAGACATTTGATAAGTACTTAAAAACATTCGAAATCATGACAACATGCATTTAGAAATCCTTCTTAAATATGTCTGAATTTCGAAAACTATTCACTTAATGGCACGTAGCACATTGAGAGAAAAAGGGGGGTTCACATGTATGACATTCAAGCACTTCATAATCATTTCAACAATACAATGAGCCACACATGGCCTCGTAATCTACGCGATTGCGGTTAATTCACAACCCAAGCTCCCTCCTCACAAGCACTGTACCACAAGGGCCTTGAACCACTCATAGTTCTTCCTCAATCCATCCAACTACCATCTCGGTTTCAGTTCACAATCTAGCATCCTAATCATGATGATATACTGAAAGGGGATACATAAACTTACCAATGCTGAACTTTACCGATCAATTAACTAACAATTAGTCGAGCACTGCAACCAACGGTCATATCCAAGCACACATATATACATATATATACATACATACATACATGTAAGCATTCATACGGACTAAACTTAATAAGAAGCATGGGGTGTGATTTGCATTCACGTAGGTTAGTTAGGAGTCGTAAACATGCCATTCTAAAGCTAAGCATAACTCACTAAATGGACAGGCGTTGGCTTCACGTTACATTTAGCCTATTACGTCATTTACATTCTCACGGCGTTCGTCCACCACATTATGGTTACCAAGCCGGCCAACTTATGTCATTCAACTTAGCATGAGCTAGATCTCCATTTAAGCATGAAACGGTTCATTACTTAGGTTAATGTGGCCATTTACGCATAATACGATTCGAGCGCTTACTAAGCATGCCTATTCATGCTATGAAAGATTAACATGAATCGAATTTCTATCTAGGCGTAAATCGATTAACAATTTGGGCTAATTGGGTCATTTAGGCACCATACGATTCCAAACTTTCATTTATCGTATCAATGTTACTATTTAAACCTATTTAGGTCGCTTAGGCATAATGCGAATCCAAACATTCGTTATTTACATCGAAATTACTAATCGAACCTATTTAGGCCCCTTTAAGCATAATGCGTCTCATGGTATCCGTTTATTAAATCGAGGTTATCATTCAATCCCTTTTTATGTCATTAAAGCATAATACAACTTTAGGCAATCATTTGTCGTGTCGTAGTTACTTATTCAAGTCGACCCTTCAAGCACGCATTAATTAAATTTACTAAAATTGGTGTTAAACATGCATGACTCAGTTCGAATTAAAACCTCAGGCATACATTAACTAAATTAATTTGAATCGAAGCTAAACATATATAATTCATTTCGAATTAAAATCTCATGCATAAGTTAACTAAATTGATTCGATTAGAAGCTAAACATATATAATTCATTTCGAATTAGAATCTCAGGCATAAATTGACTAATTGAATCGAAGCTAAACATGTATAATTCACTTCTTGACATTTCTAACGAATTTAGCCAACCCTAATCTGACATGCAACATCAATCTGCTGAAAAACATTTTCGAAAATAGTAATAGCTTAGGAGGGGAGAAACACTTACTTGAAATTGGTTAATTTGCCACTTAATTGGTAGCAACTCACGCCCTAATCCCCCTGAACTCGAACCCCAGCTCAGCTACTCACTAAACCCGAAACCCTAGCTTCGACTGAGTGGCGATTGTGGTTGATTTGGGCTGGAATTTGACTTCCAATTTATAGAGGAGGTCGTGAGGGGTGTGGGTTACCGGGTTCCAGCACGTGGGTGGTCGGTTCCAGGCCGAAGACGCGTGGTTTGGGTCGGTTTTCGGCCGTGAGAAGTGGAAGGTGATGGGTGGTGGAGTTTGGCGGTGGTTGTCGTGGCTGAGGGGACCGGTCGTCCCTTTCTCTCGCCGGCGACAGGTGGCGGTCGGCGGTGACGCCAGACGCCGACTGTGGCCCTGGTGAGAGAGAGAGTGAGCGAGTTTAGGGAGAGAGAGAATGAGATGGGTGAGCGAGGAGAGAGAGAGAGAGAGAGAGAGAGAGAGAAGGTGGTCGGGGGGTTTCGGGGGTCTGAGGCCCGAATCTCATCCCCCCCCTTTTGCCATTTCCCTTTTTCTTTTTTTTTTAGGGCTCAAATAACATAGTTCAGCTAGGTTCCAGACCCAAACTCATTAGCGATTAGACTAAACTCGAGTTGAAGCGTCCCACAACTAAAATTTCAATCGAGACTTCGGGAATCAACTAATTAAAACGAAAACGATTTCAAAAACTCGGGTTAGCATTGATTCAATAATTTATAAATAAGTAACATCAATAATAACACAAATCGTATAGTTAATAAAAGTACGATTTATGACGTAAAACGTAGAACAGCCAGGTTAACTTAAAAATAAGGGAAGTGGGTCTTACACTCTTCCCCCCTTAAAAGAATTTCGTCCTCGAAATTCTAAATCTAAGCTCAGTCTTGTCTGTGCATGCACATAACTAGGATCTATGCGGTAGGTTTTCAAAAGGTTTCATTTTGCAGACACCCCTCACGACCTCCTCTATAAATTGGGAGTCAAATTCTGGCCCAAATCAGTCACAATCGCCACTCAGTTGAAACTAGGGTTTCGGATTTAGTGAGTAGCTGAGCTGGGGTTCGAGTTTAGGGGGATTAGGGCGTGAGTTGCTACCAATTAAGTGGGAAATTAAGCAATTTCAAGTAAGTGTTTCTCCCCTCCTAAGCTATTACTATTTTCGAAAATGTTTTTCAGCAGATTGATGTTGCATGTCAGATTAGGGTTGGCTAAATTCGTTAGAAATGTCAAGAAGTGAATTATACATGTTTAGGTTCGATTCAATTAGTCAATTTATGCCTGAGATTCTAATTCGAAATGAATTATATATATTTAGCTTCTAATCGAATCAATTTAGTTAACTCATGCATGAGATTTTAATTCGAAATGAATTATATATGTTTAGCATCGATTCAAATTAATTTAGTTAATGTATGCTTGAGGTTTTAATTCGAACTGAGTCATGCATGTTTAACACCAATTTTAGTAAAGTTAATTAATGTGTGCTTGAAGGGTCGACTTGAATAAGTAACTACGACACGACAAATGATTGCCTAAAGTTGTATTATGCTTTAATGACATAAAAAGGGATTGAACGATAACCTCGATTTAATAAACGGATACCATGAGACGCATTATGCTTAAAGGGGCCTAAATAGGTTCGATTAGTAATTTCGATGTAAATAACGAATGTTTGGATTCGCACTATGCCTAAGCGACCTAAATGGGTTTAAATAGTAACATTGATACGATAAATGAAAGTTTAGAATCGTATGACGCCTAAATGACCCAATTAGCCTAAATTGTTAATCGATTTACGCCTAGATAGAAATTCGATTCATGTTAATCTTTCATAGTATGAATAAGCATGCTTAGTAAGCGCTCGAATTGTATTATGCCTAAATGGCCACATTAACCTAAGTAATGAACCGTTTCATGCCTAAATGGAGATCTAGCTCGTGCTAAGTTGAATGACATAAGTAGGCCGGCTTGGTAACCATAATGTGGTGGACGAACGTCGTGAGAATGTAAATGGCGTAATAGGCTAAATGTAACGTGAAGCCAACGCCTGTCCATTTAGTGAGTTATGCTTAACTTTAGAATGGCATGTTTACGACTCCTAACTAACCTACATGAATGCAAATCACACCCCATGCTTCTTATTAAGTTTAGTCCATATGAATGCTTACATGTGTGTGTATATATATATATATATATATATATATATATATATATATATATATATATATATATATATATGCTTGGATGTGACCGTTGGTTGCAGCGCTCGACTCACTATTAGTTAATTGATCAGTAAAGTTCAGCATTTGTAAGTTTATGTATCCCCTTTCAGTATATCATCATGATTAGGATACTAGATTGTGAAATGAAACCGAGATGATAGTTGGATGGATTGAGGAAGAACTATGAGTGGTTCGAGGTCCTTGTGGTACGGTGCTTGTGAGGAGGGAGCCTGGGTTGTGAATTAATCGCAATCATATGGATTGCGAGGCCATGTGTGGCTCATTGTGTTGTTGAAATGATTATGAAGTGATTGAATGTGATACATATGAACCCCCCTTTTTCTCTCAATGTGCTACGTGTCATTAAGTGAATAGTTTTCGAAATTCAGACATGTTTAAGAAGGATTTCTAAATGTATGTTTTCATGATTTCGAATGTTTTTAAGTACTTATCAGATGTCTAGTAGCTTATGAAAATGTTTGTAGCCTATAAGAAATCCTAAATCATCAAACTACTCAATTAGTGACTCGATTGAATAGTCAATAGGTTTAGGGAGTTTAAAAGCAAGGTAAAAGTGAGTTCGAAAATGATTTTAAGACATTGATTTGTTTATGACCCCGCTTTATGTTTAAAGGAATTTAAACGACTTAAAACGGGGCCATTTCAAGGCTAATTATGAAATTTAGCTGGCTTATATGCTAATTGCTTGCTTCAGTCTCCATTGGGTTTTCGAGTTGAGAGCTAGTAAATCCATTATATTTTCAAGAGACGTTTATGTTGAGAGTTTACAAAGTAACCTTAATTGCCTTATAAACGAGTCAAGAACTTTAAGTTTTTGGAAAATAACAAGTTTGGGAATGTTTTAAACCTTTAGCTTATTTATTCCCCCTTCTTGAGTTTTAAAAAGGGATTGAAAGGAGTTATGGAATGACAACTGAAGTTTTTAATACGAATCTAATTTGAGTTACGCGCTAACTAAGTGTTTAAGTTCTAAATGGGTTTCTTTTCATGAATTAGCAAACTTAGTACGTTTATACAAAGCTTTTAAGTTAGAATCGAAGTCGTTTTACGAACCAGTAAACGTATTACGTTTATCAGAGACTTTTAAAGTTAAAAGTAAAGTCGTATCACGAGTAGCACATTTATAAGAAGTTTTTAAGCTCAAAATGAAATGAGCTATAAGCGTTTAGAAAGATTATGGTCGTTTTGTTTAAAAAGCAAATTTTCAACAAGTAAGCATTTGGAACAGAGAAATGAAATATGTCCTTGAAGAGTAAAAAGTGCTGAGAAGTTGGCCAGAGGGCGGAACTGGATACAAAAGGACGTGAGCTGTTTTCCCCTGAGATAAGTAAGTTAGGAACTGGACTCAAGATACGAGGTATCTTGGTGTGAGCTGTTCCTGGAAACTAGACGCAAGATATGAATTATCTTGGCGTGAGCTGTTTCCCCCTAAAGAAAAGTTAGGAACTGGACTCAAGATATGAGGTATCTTGGTGTGAGCTGTTCCTGGGAACTAGACTCAAGATATGAATTATCTTGGTGTGAGCTGTTCCCCAAATAAGTTATGATGTGTGACGCGTAAGAAAACCTTGAGGGGGACTGGACTTAGGATATGATTATCCTGGTGTGAGCTGTTGCCCCGCAGAGGACAGTATCGAGGTTAGAGTTGCTCTACTAAGACGCGTTTTAGCCAAAAGTTAAGTACGTATACCCCCGGGATAACGTAAGTTGTGAGTATAATCTCATTTAGTCAGCACAATAAGATGTTTTTATACTATGAGTAAGTTTCTAATAAGTAAGAAAAGAAGTTGGTATTTCGCCATTTTAAGTATTCCAGAAAAGAAAGATTTATAAGGGCCATTACGAGGCCATATCTTCCCATATCTTATGAATAAGCTCCCAAGTATTGTTTAAATGAAGTTTCAAATGACGTAACGTTATATCCCAGTAATGCATCGGGCTTTTAAGCTTTTCAACATGCATATCCCATGAAAGAACGTTTCTTGCCAAGTCTTCCTTGCTAATTTGGATGTTTTGAGAACTTTTAGCAAGAATTATAAGCTTCAAAGATGTTGGCGTGATTTATAAACCATTCTTAGAATACATGAGGAGTCACTGTGGTTTCAAAAGTATGTTTCGAAGCTTCATACTCAATCCTTGTTGCTTGTTTGATTATGTGCTTGCTGTTTGTTAGCGGGAAAGCTTGCCCTTTTTGGGCCTAGAAATGAGTTAAGGGGTTACAATGAAGTTTTAAGGATGGTGATCTTTCCTTGAGTATTTTCATTGTCTAATATGATAGTAAAGTATGAATACGTGATATGTGATTAGTAAAGATATTACTGCCTGCAACGATTTTGCTTTTAGGGGGGTTGGAGGGCACTCACTGAGCGTGTGGTTGCTCATCCCACTACTCTTTTCCCTTTTCCCCAGGTTTTCTTTGTGGCAGGTGAAAGTCAAACCTCTTATGCAGAGTTGAAGTCTGCCCTTGATTGAAAAAGAGTCATATGTGCCTACTTATGTTCTTAATGAAGCCATGTACAGTATTATTAGTTTATAAACGTCTGTAAATAATTATGCTATTTCATGTAATGCATATGGTATAAAGGTCGCTCTGTATGGCCGTATGAGCCAATCATCTAAATAATTAGATATCTTCTCTTTTAAAGTTAGTTATGTTTTGGGATGTAAACCCTAATACTCCGATTGTGTGAACCGTTGAGTTGTATCTTTCATTTATTCTTTATTAATGAACTACTCTGTTTGGTGTACTCCGAGCCGGTGGCTCATTGAGTTATGAACTCCGGCGTGTGGCCATTGAGTTTCTTTTAATGTTTTGCGCTTCTGTTGATTACATGGACTTATTGTAAGGCTTTTAGCCTAGAAACGGTCAGTTTTTAGGGGAAACTCTGTCCGTTTCGCCTCAAAAATTTACGTAAGAAGTTAAGAAAACGTAACACTTCCGGCGTAGGGGCTGGGGGTGTTACAGTTAACTACCCATTTTATCAATTAATACTTTGCTAAGCTTTAATTTCAATAAAACTTTGATAGAAAAATTAAACAAAAAATAATACAAATTTTGTTTTCTATGTTCAAATTAAGGGAAGCAGAAAACTAATATTCTAAATATCTAGGCTTACAAAGCATCTAGTAGCTTTCTATTCTTTTTAGTTATAAACAAAAATATAAAGACTGATGCATACAACATTTAAAGTCAAAATTTTATTAACAACTCTCAAATATTTTATCAATTAAATTAACTAATGTTTTTATTTTTTTATTAACTTTTTATAAATAGTTTATGTGCGCGTTTCATATGTAATCAGTATAAATATATACTTATGATACAAGTGTGTTGAAAAACAACAATAACAATAATCTATACTATAATATAAAAGTAATGTTGTAATGACATGACTTTTTCGAATTTTCTCATAAATTTGAGATTTTGAACCGTTAGATTATTTGATTATATAATTACAACCGTTGGATTTTCAATAAAATAATTACCATCAGAATTAAAAATATATAATATCTTTATTTTTTTTGCAATAGAATCTCTTAACTACCTAGAAGCAAAATATATTTTGATATCCTTTCCTAAATCAATAAAAATAATTATCATCATAATATCATTAGATTATTTGATTATGTAATCACAACCATCAGATTTTCAAAAGAAGTAATTACCATCATAATTAAAAGTATATTATTTCTTGACCTTTTTTTTTTTGTAGTGGAATCTATTAACTACCTAAAAATAAAATATACTTTAATAACTTTTTCTAAATCACTGAAAATATATATATACTGAAGTTTATGAATGGTATTAATATTTTAGTGACCCAAGGAAGCAATAAAGTATTAAAGTTTCACTTTTCTTATTTTAATGGTAAACGTAAAGTTAGCCACTTTACATATTATTATTAGATTAAATAGAAGAGATGTGAATAATAAAAGAGCTAGACCTAGACGAAATATTTTTCTTTTCAAACGTTCTTAATACGGGATAAGATGTTTTTCTTTTTATATTTTTTGGTCAGAAATTAAAGTTCCTAAAATCACTATTTTTTTTTATGAACAAAAATTCGCACAATGACAATTACTTAATGGTCAAAAATGTTCCTTCTAAGAGGTTGATGAAGTTTTTTATTTTTTTAAATTTGTAACAAGTATTTCTATGCCCATATAATAAGTGAAAAAAATTTATAAGTTTTTAATTGTAATGATTATTTATAAAATATTACAATATTTCAAATAGCAACCATGTCATATACAATATTTTGAATTTTTTAAATAAAATAATGAATAACTTTTTAAGAAGAAGCACTTATTGATAGGTGCAAATTATGGGAAACTATCAACTAAAATTTCTAATATATAGAAATATACTACAATAAGTTTAGCAAATATTTTTTATTACAGTTATAATATCTTAATTTCTCTATAATAATTTGAAAATTATGATAGTCTAAAAAATTATCTAACTTATTCATTGTTAAGTACTATTGATTATACATTTTCAGTTATACATTTATGTTGTGAATTTCGCAAGTGTATGGTTGATCGCTGTAGCAAGTACGGGTGTCGATCCTCAAGGATGTGTTACGACATTAGATTGCTATAAAACTAAATGTGATATGATTGAATTAAATTATCAAGGCTTAGTTAATTAGTAACCAATTATTTCAAAATACTACACTGGAAGATCAATATCAGGAAGAAACTTACCCTATCCATCACCATTAACTTTAATTATGAGCAAATTATGCAAAGCAAAATCAAACTTGGATAACCAAAATACAAATAGAGAACTTAACAAATAGGAGAGAAATTAAGCTCAACCTCTTTACCTCCAACTCCCTTCAACTCTGACCTGGAATGAAAATATGGATCTAAACACATATATGAACTGAATAGAGAATCCAGTTATCCAAAGAATGACCAGTACCGAAAACTCGAATATAGGCCAGACTCAAGCTCTGCCAATGCGCGAAGAATACGAACTTGAATTTGTAACTATCGCTTGACTTTAAATCTTAACAAATCAAAAATCAATTCTAGCAAAATTGTGAATCTTGAACCAAATGTTAGAGTTTAAATCTACAACTGAAAACAAAAATGATGGTGATGAAGTACTAGCATGCCAAGAAGATGGACTCGGGCTTTTCTGGGTAGCAAAGTAAAGAAAGAAGAAGGGAGAGAGCATTGGATATTACGTCCAAGTACATGTGAATTAAGTGAAAGAAAGAAAGAAAAAGAACTGGCCTTGGATGGGACTGGGTTAGGGGCATAATAGGCCAATTTGGAAGGGGAATCCAGGCCCCCATAGAAGGTGAAAGACGGGCGCGTGCGGGCCAATGAAGGAAAAGAAGAGAACTGGCCCTTATGGGAGAGAAGAGAAAGAGAGAAGGGAAGTTGGGGCTTCAGGTTGGCTTGGCATTGGACACGCAAATGGCCCTCGCGGACTAGGCTATGGGAGAATAAGGCGGAGAGGCATAGTGTGAAGAGAGAGAGAGAAAAAGAGCTGGGAATGGAAGAGGGAGGGGCAATTGGGCCACGGTTATTGGGCCGGTTCTTCTTCTTCTTCTTTCCTCTACTTGATCCAATATTCATTAGTTGAACACTATTTATTTTTCCTAAGTTTTTTTCAATTCCTACAAAATAAATAAAATAATATTAAAATCCTAATTTAATTATTTATATTAGAGCAAATAATACATAATGAAGGGTATAATTAACTCAATTTCTGGTTGAACAGTTTACATTATTATGTACTAAATTATTTTATATAAATTATAGGTAAATCTGTATAGTTTTATTACGAGATCATACAGGCTATAGAAGATTTATTGTTCTTCATAAGGATGTTCGGGCTATTTTGCTTACAACAACACAATTGAACTCATATGTAACACATGTATTATATTGTTCATCATGTTTTGGACACTTTATTTTTTTATTATTGACTATCTCATTATAACATTCTCTACAGTCGTATGGTCATCTATTAGTATATGCGATTATGAATAATTGTACAGATAAACTATGAGTATTTATTATGAAGTTTCAACGATACCATGAAGTAGAATTGTATATCACTCTTATTGCGCCAGTTAGTTGGAAGGAGAAGGTGTATTACTGACAAAACACTGATATTAGGTACATCAGGTACACAAAATATAATTGTAATCTTCATTATATCATTGCTAATCAAATTATTACTAAGAACTTAATTTTTAATGTAGGTACAAGAAGGGAATGTGAATTCTTCATCATTGACACCACAAATTAACGTATTATCATGTTATTTAGCATGATTTTTAGTTTCATTTTGACTATCTATAATCTTTGTCATACTTTACATCATGTCTTTGATAATCATACATTGTTTTAATTATTAAGTTTCAATAGTTATACATAAAAGTGCTATCTATTCATATTTTTTCAATAAATTTAAGTATTCTTTTCTAAATTACAATATTAACTTTATCTACAATTAAGATTCATCGATTATTTTGACTATAAATATATGTATATTTGCTGTAATATGCACCGTGTAAAGCACGGATCCATGCTGATAATAATAAAAAATTAAATGCATTGAAAATTCACGATAATAATAATAATAATAATAATAATAATAATAATAATAATAATAATAAATAAATAAGCTCTATCCAAACCACAGGTCTACAACCGGGTGTATTACGTCCGGAAGCGAACACTGAGAGACGGCCGGCAGAGTGGAGAGAAGACTAGCCTTTGCTGAACAGAGCAACGGTCATCTCAACTAGCATTCCAATCACCAATGGCTGCCGTTGGAGTAGCGGTCACAGTGCCACGCTCATCAGTATCGTCATTCCCGCGCACATTCTCCACCATCAGAGCTTCATTTCTATCGCCATGGCCGTCGTCGCTGGGGTTTCATTCTCCGAAATTGAACGGCAGTAGCAGTAACCCTCCCAGGAAAAGGCTAGGTTTCGTTGTAAAAGCTGCTAGGAGCGAGTCGAAGGGAGTGTCTCTAGGGTTTAGAGCCCCTGATTTTGAGGTAATTTCATTAGTTACTTCACCATTGTTTGATACAATTTTGGTTTGCATCTGGATTGCTTATGGAGCTCTTTCTACCTATCTGTGTTAGTTGCCGGAGCCTTTGACAGGGAAGACATGGACATTACAAGATTTTGAACCGCATCCAGCTTTACTGGTGAAATGTTATTCTTCCCCTTGCTTGTTTCCAGTCTTTTTTGTTTTTGGTTATGTGTTTGATATTGTTTGGTATGGTTGGTAGTTCCATTACCAATGGATGAGTGCATAGAAGTTTCTTTTATTTCACTCTGCGGTTGGGGTTTGGATGGGTTCAGATAATGTGTTATAGCTTTTGGTTAGAAACATAATATATTGGACATTTGGATTGCCTTTTGTCAATTGTCTCTTATTTTCTATTGGGCGAAAAAGTATTGGAGTAGTAATAGAATAGCCATCCTTGACAGCTAGTGAAAACAAAAATTTACTATAAAAGTCAGAGTGGATAGTTGGACAATTCTTCTAGTTATTAACTTGCCCTTTAAAGTGTTTCACTCCTACTGCTTTATGACGAAAGAAGTTGAAGCAACTTTAGTGATACTTTTAGCTTGAATGCTCTGACCAAGTTTACTATTTGAACCGGGGCGTGGGGGGCTTGCTTAGCAGCTGATTGATGTAGTGCTAGCCAGATGGATCATGCTGAGATTGTGAAAATTGAGGACTGAGGAGTTGTTAAGCAGTGTCTATGATATATCAGAGATTTTATTGTTCTTCTGTTACAAAATCCCCCCTACCAAAAAGCTAACATCAACTGAAATGCCAGTAAATATGATCAGAAGGTATTCAGGGGATGATTTTGACTTTATTTATATCATGGGAATGTGTGTTAACTGTCAATTGGAAGATGATTTTTCAATGGTTGACATTTTTGTAAGATTTGGGTTTGTGGACATTCGGAAGATATATTTTTCTTGTTTCCCCTGCCAAAGTCATTTATAACAATCTTGTGAAGTTTTACCATGAGGGGTCAAGGTACCAAGCCCTTTAAGACCCTAAGGATATTTTGCCAATTATTATGTTATTGCCGTATTAATACTTTCTCAAGACCAATGTTACTTCTTGTAATACCCCCAATTTCTAATTACCTAATTATCTTAATCTAATATTTGAGATTGCGGTGGAAGTCTTTCGATTGGAGGCATTACCGCCGTCCTATAACGGAACAAAGCTACTTGGAACTACATTTTCCTTTATATTATTCTCACATTCATCAAATCCATCAAGATTTATCAAAAAGGACATTTAGTTCGTAATGCGACTTACAAACTTAACAAAGTATTCTTAGATACCTCCTAGACAAATTGTCCAAAAATTTATACAAGAGATATGTTTTTAGAAGTGCTGGCTTGTAAATCACTATGAGAACTTAGATACCTAACCTTCAGCAAAATACATCAACCCTCAACTACTTCTGGTTTGCCAGGAGGAGAGATGTTCACCGTTCCATTACTTAAAAACATAAAACATGAAAACTTTATAATAATGAGCCTAAGCTCAGCATGTATATCCATATGCTGTAAAATAACTTTGTGTTCAGTTTAATTGGGGGCCCGCATTTCAAAACATTGTAGTTCGAAATCAGGAGAGAGAAAGAGTATGAATAAAACTGTTTTGCTGGTTATTATCTGGAAGTGGACCCCTATTGATGTCTGTAGCGCTGAAGCCAGAGCTGTAGCTGCATGGGTAAATTGAAGGGAATAAGTCCTAACTATTGATAATTGATGGGGGTCACTTGCTTAGGTGACAAAACATTACGTTAAATGATTCATTACATGAATATTACATGAATTTATATAATTTGGGAAGCATCTGAGTTTTCGAAGAATACAGACAATGTATGTACCTGATTTTTGAAATTCCTCTCCTTTTTAATGGAAATGTTCTTTATAACTTGAAACGACAGAAGTGACCTTATTTATGCTCCAAATGTATAACTTTACGGCTAGTGTGAGTTTAGGAACTTCATTAATTTTATGGTTTAATAAATAATTCAAAATCCTTTGGCTCTTCTTTTAGCTATTAACATATCCATCCTTATTTACTTAAGTTGTTTCTATTTCACTCTGTTTCTATTCTTCCTTCGGGTGTTGATGACGCTCGTATTATTAATATTATAATAGTGCAATGACATAACTCGATCCCATTTTAATTAACTTCGGTGTTATTATCATTATCTTTATAATCATTATTATTATCTTGTAAATGACTTGTTTAACGCTATCGTCTAAACCTTTTGTCAACATCTGGTTTGGAAATGTTTTTTAAGCATTTTTGAGTGAAAGTGCGCCTCGTGTCTAGAAAGCCTGTGCCTTTGCCTCGAAGCATGCGCCACGGGCCCCATGATCCTTTACGCTTTTATGCGCCTTTGGTCTTTTTTAATCTAAGATTATTTGGGGGTATGACGGAATTCATTTTGAGGCCACTCTACCGATTCAACCTGCAATTGCATAAATAGATATACATATATAAAATCCTAACATGAAATGCGACGCCCAACTGCATTAAATTTAATTGGGATAATTCAAGGTAATTAGTATAATTTTAGGTTCGGCCATTACACTTCTGTTAAGTAAAAGCTCAATGCTTCACTAGGAATCATCAGACTATTCAACTATCCCCTTGTAAGGAGTACTGTCTAGCACAAACAACATATTAATTTGAGAATTACCTACTTTAGTCAGACTTGCTCCTCATATGGTAGTTGGACGGACCAGCATTTTTGTATGGCTCTGAGTGTTGGCCAATAAAAAGGACCCAAGTCCAGAGATTGTTGATAGTAGAGATGAGAATGATTCGGTAAATGTGCGGCCACATGCGACTGGATAGGATCAGAAATGAGGTGATTAGAAACAAAGTTAAAGTGGCACCCATAGGAGATAAGATGAAGGAGAATAGACTTAGATGGTTTAGTCATATTAAGAGGAGGGAGGATGCACCCATGGATTCAAAATGTGGCCGAACCGCGACGATACGGCCGCGTTGGAAAGGTTTTGGAGTTGGGCGATTCGCGTTTTCATGCCGCGATAGCCGCAACATGGAATGCGATTGCCGTATTGGAGCGATTTTGCCGTACCGCTACCGAAACCGAAATCACGACCGAAACCGCATTTTGAATCCTTGGATGCACCTGTAAGACAATGTGAGATGATTAACCTTTGAGAATGTAGGAGAGGAAAAGGACGACCTAAGAAAAGTTGGAACGAGGTTATTAAGCATGATTTGAAATCTTTGCGGTTAACGGAGGATATAGCTCAGGATAGGACTTTATGGAGGTTGAGGATTAAGGTCGTGGACTATATGTAGCCAGCTTCTTGGCTTGGCTTTGGCCGCTGGATGATAGGAGCTTGTAGTGTGTGCTACTGGTTAGTCTATTTTTTCTAAATTGCGTTTCTAGTATTTTTGGTATTTTTGTGTGCTCAACAGAGTTATTAACACCCTAACGCCGATTGGATAAGGTAAGGTCCCTACCTTCCGTATGTGTTAAGTTAGCTATGGATAATCATTTTGAGAGAGATTTAGTGAGAGAAGAAGAGAAACCTCAATCTAATATTGCGTGTTCTTAATCTGCTGCAACAAGTGGAGCCTCAGGCTTATATAGTGCCTGAACCTCATTACAAAGGCACAAAAATATCTTAGCAGAATCTTGTAACAAACTTCCTTATTACACGCATACTCAGCCATAACTAACTAACCAATTACCTTTACTTCCTACTCTCCCCCTCAAGTTGGGGGTGAAAGATGTCAAGAATCCCCAACTTGTTGAGAAGAATGTGCTGTTGAGAAGTAGTAAGGATTTTGGTGAAAACATCAGCAAGGTAGTGTTTAATGGGAACATAAGTAGGCTTGATAATACCTGCCATAATCTTCTCGCGAATGAAATGACAATCAACTTCAATGTATTTGATTCTCTCGTGAAAGACAGGGTTATGAGCAATGTGAAGGGCTGTCTTATTATCACAGTGCATAGCTGCTGGTTTTAAATCATGATAACCCAAGTCTTTCAGCAAGGATAATAGCCAAACAACCTCACATGTAGTCAAGGCAATAGCTCTGTACTCAGCTTCAGCTGAGGAACGAGCAACAACAGATTGCTTCTTGCTTCTCCAAGAGATAGGAGATGAACCAAGCAGAACATAATACCCAGTGGTAGATTTTCTACCAATTTTGCACCTAGCCCAGTCACTATGACAATAGGCAGTGAGACAGGGTGAAGAAAATACAGCCAGAAGTATACCTTGACCTGGAGCTGTCTTAAGATACCTAAGCACATGCAAGGCAGCCTGCATATGTGCTTAGGTGGGGTGTTGCATAAACCGACTCAAGACCTGAACAGTGTAGCACAAGTCTGGTCTAGTAATGGTTAAATACATAAGCTTGCCAATGAGTCTTCTGTACTGGTATGGGTCAGAGAGCAAAGGACCATTCTCTATTTTGATATGAGCTTCCATAGGCAGGTTAAAATGCTTGGCATTAGTCATCTTGGTCTCATGTGACAGATCCATGACATATATTTTTTTTTTTGATAGGAAAAGGTAATATATTATATAGAAATAAGAAGCTCAGTTGCACAGAGAGCAATGTGAGCATTGTACAAAAGGCTATTTACAACCTAAGTATAAACTCTTCACACAATCTGCCAAATCAATAAAGGAAGAGCTAAACTTCCCATTCTTCCAAAAGTAGAGAATTTTGATGAAATTCTCTTTCAAACACTGAAGAGGAGTTTCAACGTTATCAAAAACTCTTCTATTTCTCTCTCTCCAAATATTCCAAAAGATGACAAGAGGTAGGACCATGACTTCCTTCTTCTTCTTCTTCTTAACTTTCCTACCGAAGGAGCCTTCCCAAGCCAAAAGATGGTTCCTAATAGAGTCAAGAGCAACCCAGGACCTTCCCAAGCAACTGAAAGCTAGACCCAGGACAGATCCATGACATATTTCCTTTGGCAAAGAAAAATACCCTTGCTGGATCTGGCTACTTCAATCCCCAGAAAGTACCTGAGGTCTCCAAGATCTTTCATGTGAAAGGCAGTGCTAAGGAGCTTATTCAAATGATTAATCCGAGCTAGATTGCTGCCAGTAACCAACATATCATCCACATATACCAAAACAACTAGGGATCCATGCTTGTCCTTCTTGGTAAACAGGCTATAGTATGCTTGGATTGTTTAAACCCAAAGGATAGCATTTGAGAGGACAGTTTTGCAAACCACTGTCGAGGGACCTGTTTTACGCCCTAAAGGGACTTCTTGAATTTGCATACTAGGTGCTTAGAGGATTTTGCAGGACTTAGAGGAGAAATAGGCTCCCCCTTACCTGCATATCCCTTTGGCATCTGCAGATAAACCTCTTCCTTTAAATCACTATGCAAGAATGCATTGGTGACAGCCATTTGACATGTATGCCAATGCTTTTGAGCAGCAACAGCTAGCACAGTTCTCATTGTAGTCATTTTGGCTACAGGAGCAAAGGTTTCTTCATAATCCATACCCTTATTTTGCCTACAACCTTGAATCACCAATCTTGCTTTCTTCTTTTCCACGGTCCCATCAGATTCATACTTGGTTTTAAACAACCATTTACACCCAATGGCTCTTTTCCTAGGAGGAAGTGATGTAATCTCCCAAGTTCCATTCCTTTCCAAAGCTGCTAATTCAATATTCATCGCTCTACACCATTCAGGATCAGTCACAGCTTGGGTGAATGTTGGAGGATCTTGCTCTTGATCAAGGACAGATATGAAGGCCTGATATGGTGGACTGACATGTGCATACTCCACATAATTGGCCATGGCATAAGGTAATTGAGAGGTATTTTCAGTGTGAACAGCTGCAGTAACATAATCTGCAAGCCATTTAGGTTGTGAGACTGATCTGGATGATCTCCTTAAAAATGGTGGAGATGCATCAGGTGTGGCATGTGATGTGGTGGTGACCGAGTCAGAAGATGTAGGAGTGACTGCTGAGTGCTCTATTAGAAGAAATCAATGGTACATCATCCATCCATGAAGTAGGATGCATAGGTATAGGTGTACACTGAATGTATGAGGACAAATCATTTTGATGTAAGGGAAAGATGTGCTCAATAAATTGCACATCTCTAGACACAAGGATGGTTTTGGATTGCAGGTTAAGCGATTTGTATGCTTTTTCTGTAGCAGGGTAGCCAAAAAAAAAACAAGGAACGACTCTTGGCTTAAACTTATCTGTATCCAACTGAGGATTACTTGCAAAGGCTAAGCAACCAAATGTTCTCAAATGAGAGTAATCTGGTGGATGATTGTGAATCATCTCAAAAGTAGTCTTGTTTTGTAAGACAAGAGTAGGCAATCTGTTAATAAGATATGCTGTTGTCAATACCCAATCACCCCAATACCTTAAAGGTAAGTTTGCTTGAAACCTTAAGGCTCTAGATATCTCTAGAACATGTCTATGCTTCCTTTCAGCTCACCCATTTTGTTGGGGCCTGTCAGTGTATGAGGTTTGATGCATAATACTTTGGGCACTAAAAAATTGTTGACATGGTCCACTATCAAACTCTAAGACATTATCATACCTAATGATCTTAACCTTAGCTTGGAATTGATTTGCAACCAAATTCATGAATTTTTGAAGAGTATCCAAGGCCTGTGACTTGTGTTTCAATAGATATAGCCATGTAGATCTGCTATAATAATCTACAATAGTCAAAAAATATCTGTAATATTTGTGTATAGGTACCTTATAAGGTCCCCATATGTCCATATGAATCAGTTCAAATAGAACAGAACTTTTATTCGAGTTCACAGAGTGTGACAGTTTGGTAAACTTTGCCATGGGACAAGTCACACACACACACTCTATTACCTTCAAGTAGCTTACACTTCAAAGTAGGTACATGTCTAAGCTTAGACATAGGTGCATGACCTAATCTCTTGTGCCACAATTCATAACTAGATTCAGAGACAGTTGCAGGACTAGCACTTATTGTAGCAGTCACAGTAGAAACAAGTTTTGCTAAATCAGACTTCACCTTAGTAATAGGCCTATTTACCAGATAATATAGACCATGTTGTGCTTTACCAATCCCCAAGAGCCTCTTGCTTGCACAATCCTGAATCAGACAGAACCTTGGATGGAAAATCACATAACACTGGTTGTCCTGAATCAGTTTGGACACAGATAGTAAATTGAGCTTAAAGGTTGGGACATGGAGCACATCTTTGAGGAACAATCCATTTTTCAATTTCACATTGCCTATGTGACCTCTCTCAGTAGTCTGTCCATTTGGCAAATGTACTTTAGGTTTAGGTGTAGCCGTGTAGGACACATAGTTTGCTCAAAAGTGTCCAGGCCATTATGTGACATATGATCTATTGTTCCTGAATCCAACAACCATTCATGCTTATCTGTAGCAGCATTTAGACAAGTAATCATACCTGTAAATGTATGATCAAGTTCATCATCAGTTTCTGCATTGTTGTTGCTGTTTGCTTGAATTTGTTGTGGCAAGCATCTCATCAATTGTTGAAATTGTTGTTGAGTCAGTGTGTATGTTTGTGGTTCTGATCTTTGTGGAGATGCTGCATTGTTGGTCTCTACTCTTGCATTTGCTGCTGTTCTTCCTTCAGATTCAAATCTGCCTCTATTTCTTGGATTTGTAGGTCTAATAACCTTCTTCTAAGGAAACTGCTTATGCTTAGGGTGACAGGAAGGATATCCAATCACTGTCCAGCACTTCTCCTTTGTATGCCCCCTGATTCCACATTGAGAGCATCTTTGATCTTCAATTTTGCTATACAGTGTAGTAGATTCAACATCAAGCTTGGTGAATTCTAGAACCTCTCTTTGAGTTTCTTCTTGTTGCAACATTAAACATGCCATTTCTACTGTTGGCAGAGGTGTCATAAGAAGCATTTGGCTTCTTTGTGATCTATATACTTCATCTAATCCATTAAGGAATTGGAACAGTCTTTGTTCCTCCTTTTGCTGATTCATAGCCTCTAAAAACACCTTAATCTCATTAGTAATGACAGTAAGTTGAGGTAGCTGGCTCATAGACTCCAATTCTTCCCTCAAACACCTCATAGCAGTGTAGTATTCATTGATTGGTGTATGATTTTGCTTCAAAGAGTAGACCTCTTTATTGATTTGGAATGATTGGTGTATGATTTTACTTAAAAGAGTAGATCTCTTTATTGATTTGGTATTTCCTTGAGCCATTACTCAATGAAAATCTCCTTTCAAGTTGATTCCGGATATCTCTAGCAGAGTGAGGGAATAGAACCGACTTTGCAATAGAATCAGTCATAGAGTTAGTTAGCCAAGCAATTATCATATGGTTGCATGTATCCCACATTTCATCCTTCACGGGATCATGATTGGATCTTGTGACAATTCCTTGGACAAAACCTAATTTGCTCTTAGTTGCAAGGCCAATCTCAACAGCTCTCCTCCATGACTTGTAGTAGCGAGCTCCAATTAGCTTTTCTTGAACGGCAAGAGATGCAGGACCTTCAGATGGATGCAAGAACAAAGGATTCTAAAGATCAGTCATTCCTATGTTATTGTGATTCCTTTCAACTGACATTTGAATTCAATTTCTTGAATCAATTGATTTATAGAGTGATCGATTGGTGAAGCAAACCAATTCAATCGATGAATGAATTTCTGTGTTTGAGTTTGATTGAAGCTTGATCGAATGATCATTGAATCAAAAAAAATGAAAAGAATAGAGGCTACTTGATCCAGGATCACAATTCCATGCTCTGATACCATGTTTAGTCAGCCATGGCCCATGGATGATCATTTGAGAGAGAAATGTAGTGAGAGAAGAAGAGAAACCTTAATGTAATATTGCATTCTCTTAATCTGCTGCAACAAGTGGGGCCCCAGGCTTATATACTGCCTGAACCTCATTACAAAGCCGCAACAATATCTCAGCAGAATCTTGTAACAAACTTCCTTATTACACGCATACTCAGCCATAACTAACCAATCAACTAACTAACCAATTACCTTTACTTCCTACACTATGATTTTGTTTTTTTAATGCTTTTATGGTGTTTTGGGCATTTCCTTTTATTACCTTTTATTTATCCACACTATGGCTTTATTATAATCATAATTTTGCGTAAGTCTCTTGGAGTCGGCCTCTCTGAGGGTAGAAATGCTTGAAGAGGTAAAGTTGCATACATTTGGATCTCCCCAGACCCCGTGAAAGCGGGATCTACATTGGGAGTTGTTGTTGTTGTTGTTGAGTCAAGACTTGCTCCTGCATACAAACTTCTTGGTCAGTTCAGATCTAATAAATAGAAGCAGGAAAAACATGTCTGCTCAATTTGCCTATCATAGACCAGCTTTTGACGGCTTATGCATTGGCTATCATCCGCGAAGTTTGTATCTTTGCTAGCAAGCCAAAGCATAAACTTGTCCTTGGCCCCTTCCAAGATGTGTTGCAGCCGCTAGCATTACTTCCATGGTTTAAACTAGCCGCTGCCCACTGGTATTACTGTTATTATTTGTTACTGTCTTTGAAGGGTTTGCAAATTCCAGTCTGCTTGTCCAAGGGTAAAGCTGCATGCATATTATCCTTTTCCTTGCATTAGCTAGATCTTACTAGGATGTTTTCCGTTAAACATCAACATAAAATCTCTTTTTGAAACTGGTTTGTCATTCATATAGTATGAATTCTAATTCATTCCTGTGTTGGAATGCAATGATGACTAATGCACGTTCTCTTGCAAAACGTGTATTGTTAATCCCCTCTCTCTGTTTATGATCATGCTGATGCTCTGAAGTGCATCTTGTGTTTGTCCACATATGCTACTCAGTCTTTGATTATGTATATAAGTATGGTCTACAATTTGTCATTGTTAATCAATGCTTGGTTTGCTGCATTTGTGTTTGTTAATCAATGCCTAGTTATGTATGTAAGTATGATCTACATTTTTGTCATCTTTCTTCAGGATTTGTTATTGTAGTTGATGTCATTTATTGGTCTCTCATTGTGGATGAAGTGTGAACCTTTCAGCAATCCTTTGGATGCAGTGAGAATTCTGTTCATGATGTATCTGTATGTTCAGTATGGTTTATCATTCATGTGATCAATCCTTCGGAATGGAATGACTGTTGCATCCCCATGTTCAATGCCAAAATATGCTAGTGTTTATCACTATTGGTTTTCTCTCTCCCCCCTCCTTTTTTTAATGAAAAATTCTCTATGAATGGAATTTGAAATACGACTCTGCTCGTGGTTAAGATCACTGCCATCTTGATCTCACCAGAATTTGAAAGATGAGAACCGCACTGGGTGTTTTAGTCGTCATGCTCATACCACTACATATTATTCTCTGTTGGTGGTGGTGGTGGTGCAGTTCTTTTTTCTGACAAGTTGACATGCTGGTGTTTCAGGTCATGTTTATTTGCAACCATTGCCCATTTGTTAAACATTTGAAAAAGGATTTGGTGAAGCTTTCAAATTTCTACATGAAGGTACCAGAATTCACATGATGATTCTGTATCATTTTCTCCTCTTCATTTAATGGATGTATGAGAACATCATTCTACAGAAGGGACTTGGTGTTGTGGCGATATCTTCCAACTCTGTTGTTACTCACCCGCAGGTTCACACTTTAAATTACTCAATTTAAAGACTTAAAGCTTTCAATAAGCATTGCATATGACTATTTTAATGAATATGTCATGATAGGATGGACCAGAATTCATGGCAGAAGAAGCAAGAGTATATGGTTATCCTTTTCCTTATCTATATGACGAGGTTAGTCGCTAACTTCTATATTGCTTTTGCTTGTCATCTGGGCATAACAATTATGCATGCTAGGTTTCAAATGCTTGGGAAGTCGAATATTGAACCTCTGGCAAGGTACTAGGATACTGCTCCACCATGTATGGTGTTATGAAAGAAAATTTTTACAAAATTGATTAAAAATGGGGGCAACTGGGCTTCAGTAAGGGGCAACCACTGAATTGTTGTAGAAGCTCTGATACATAGAGAGCTGAAACATACTATAAGATATTACCTTGTATGACCCAGCTTCAGTAAAGGGCAACCACTGAATTGTTGTAGAAGCTCTGATACATAGAGAGCTGTAACATACTATAAGATATTACCTTGTATGACCCCTCAACCCACATTATCCAGGTGTAATAGCTTCAATTTACTTGTGGGATACCCAATTAAGCAAGCTGACCCCATGTTATCAGTAGCTTGAATATAGTTGGAAGTCCCTTCATTGAACGATTACCATGTATGGTAGCAAACATATTCAGAAAAGGAAGGTTTTGCAAAGATCCCTCTTGACTGTCATCAAAATTAAAATTTTAACTATGACCTTTTTGTGGTAATTTTCTCACTTTTGCATGTATGATAATAATAAGTAGAACTAAATCTGATGACGTATTTGGCTGGGAAAAAAATTGACTAGTTCGCCCCTATTTACTCTATTGAAAGACTAATTTATTGAAGGACTATTGAAAGACCAATTTACTCTATTGAAAAGGCTAATTTACGCTCCTTCAGTTTACTCTATTTATCCCATTTACCCTATTTACTCTATTGAAAGACTAATTTACGCTCCTTCAATTTCTTGGGAGACAGTAGATTTATTTATTTATTTATTCCAAGATCTAACCGATAGTTGGTGTCCTGTCTATGGCACATAAGCTGGCCATTGGGCCACCCAGTGTCTGGCAAAACAGATTGGGAATCGCCAGCTGTCGCTGTTGCTGATGCGAACAGCGGCGGGCCTCATCTGTCCTTGGCATGACTTACTCTAACGAAGGTTCAACCTTAATAAGAATGGTCTACATATGCAGTCTCAAGATGCTGCTCGTGCTTTTGGAGCAGTTTGCACTCCGGAGTTCTTCTTGTTTAAAAAGGTGGGTGATTTCTGATCTGCCGCTCTTTAAGGATCATGGCTCTATTGTGTTCGAATGAGCTATGCTGGACTAACTTTGTCGAGGATATGGTTGGTTGAAGTATTTTAGTTCTTATACTATACATTAGACTGTGTGAATTAAAAACTACATCAAATTTGAATGCGGTGCAGGATGTTAGGAGGCGGTTTGAGCTTGTCTATCATGGACAGTATGATGATTCCAGACCAAGTAATAACATGCCTGTCACTGGAAGGTTGGAACGTTGATCCTAGCTCTCTAGTGAGTAGCAACTTTTAAGTGTCCGTTGATATTAATTGCTTTTGTTGCCCTAAACTTCTTCCCTAGGGATTTGAGTATGGCAATTGATGCTGTTCTCAGTGGTCAGCCTGTTCCATCGGTTCAAAAGCCCAGGTTTCTTTGAGACCATTTGTGTCTCCCTTTGAAACTCATGTACTCTCCTTTGATATCACACTTTATAGTGATTTGTTTCTGTTTGACAGTGTTGGATGTAGCGTCAAGTGGCATCCTGACGTAAATCAATAATTTTGGTTGCTCCCATTTACCCACCAGAACTCAATGACCTCTGGCAACTACTATTTTCAGGTGGGCTATTATTGAAAAATCTATGACCATTTATGCTTCATGGTACAACAAATTTTCCTTTCTTTCTTTCTTTCATTCTTTCTTTCCTTTGATCATTTTATTGTGCCTTTATATTGCAGAGAATTACCGAGTGCAGTAACACAATTATTTTTTAAGTTCACTGGTATCCATTTCTTGAATGTATAGCTTACTATACCAATGGTCACATCAATCACACTGATTTTAAAGGTCTTAGACATAAATCTTATCAAATGTTTCTTATTGGAACATTACCTGTATTTGTAAGTCTGAAATACCCTTTTTTTAGAATCAGATTGAACATACCAATATGTTATTCAAAATGATGATGTATCAATCACGATAAATGAAAGAATTGCTCTATTTGTTGGGGTAAATGTGGGCAAGCTGAAAACTTAGGCATGCATTTGTCAATTTTTCTTGACTTAGTTGCTTAATATTTGCTTACTATATTAGTTTTCTGGTTCAGCTCTCCTGTTGGTTGGTTTGCTCAACTGTAATGAGAAGTTCTCAGAATGGTTGCCGTGGACAAGTCTTCAACCTCATTTTTTATAAAGAAAATTTTTTGTTGAAGCACCATGAACTTTGGGGTTATGTTGTATAATCAACTTTCGAATTGAAGTATCTCTATGATGAAAATTTGCCAAGCGCATGCTCCCTTGCTCATATGTTCATAATGCATGTCAAGCTTAGTTAACTGATCAATTGGCAAGACTCAAGAGTATGAGATTTTGAAGCTCCTCAATAAGCTGCCAAATCTTTCTGATAATTTTCCTAGGCATAGAATGCCTCAATAATGGGCTAGACGTGCTTCTGCAAAAGAGGACATGTCAACATTTTGTATTTGGCTTGCTTTGATCAACTATGGCTTAAAGGTCTCTTAGTGTACTAGTCTTGAGTGCGTGTCCTAAAAGTCAGGCGAGTAGACCATTCAAATAAAGATGGAAAAGGGCTTTTGGGCCACAAATTGGTGTGTCCATCACTCCATCTTTTAGTTGGGACGGGGACTCAGCATTTTTAGACCACTTGACGGTTATACCTAAATCTAATACACATGGGATCAAGGTGAACGTGCTTGTCACCGAGGGTCTATTCGCGTCGAGCCGAGGAGGCTTGAAGCTTAGCTCATGAGCTTGTATTTGAGTTCAAGTTCGCCAAGCTCGGCAAAATCAAGATTGAACTCGTCTGGCCCAGGCTTGAGCCTAAGCTCGGCTCGTGAAAGCTCGAGCCCGAGCTTGGCTCATTGTAGGCTTGCCGACTTGTTATGTTTCTTTGAGACTTTTTTCTAGCCTTGAATTTACATTTTTTTATTCTGAATAGTAATGTCATACTTAACATACTGACTGTAGTAAGCAACAACATATGCCTGACCTTATTTGAGGCTTCTTTTTTCCTTCTCAACAATCACGGTATAAATACTTAATAGCATAAAACTCAAACGAAGCCTTAGACAATTAAACACAATCCATTAGTCCTCCTACAACTAAAACAATTATCAAATACGAATCATGAGTTCTAAAATTAATCATCACAATCTAATCACAACACCACCACCAACACCACATCCCAGTGTGGTCTCACTTTCGCGGGATCTAGGGAGATCTAGATGTAGGGAATCTTATCTCTACCAGCATTCTTGCTTGTAGAGAAGTTGATTCCAAGAGACCCACAAAACAAGATTTTGTGAAAACATTTTATAGAAAAAGGATTTTGTAAAAGCATTTTATGGGGAAAAAAAACTAAGGGTAAGCAATAGGGAATGAACTAAGAAATACTAACAAATCAGATGGCAATAACTATGTAAACATAAGTATAACATAGCAGAGGAAGGTATTATACCTAAAAAAACAGAGGTAGGCAAATAATGTCTCTTCCCAGATGTATGTAGTACCTGTATATAAACACGATATAAAAAAACCACAACCAAACCTACCCTACTGCAACCGAAAGACAACTACGAGGCTATTGCTCTGGGATCTAAGATCTTAATCCTATCCCACCATAATCTCCTATCCTGAGCTGTGTCCTCCGTCAACCATACAACTTTCAAGTCCTCTTTAATCACCTCGTCCAAATTCTTTTTTGGTCGTCCCCTCCCTCTTTTACCTTTGGGGGTGTTAATCATCTCACATTTCCTCACTGGAGCATCCGCATGCCTTCTTTTCACATGGCCAAACCATCTAAGTCTTGTTTCTCACATCTTATCTTCGATGGGAGCCACTTTAACTAAGTATCTGATCATTCCATTTCTAATTCTATCCGATCATTCCATTTCTAATTCTATCCATTCTCGTATAACCACACATCCTTCTAATCATCCTTAATTCTACTATCATTAATTTCTGAATCTGTGTCTTTTTTATAGGCCAACACTCCGATCTATACAACACAGCAGGTCTGACTACCATACGATAAACTTTGCCTTTTAATTCTACATGCATTCTCTTATCGCACAGCACACCAGAAACATACTTCCATTTTTGCCAACCCACTTTTATGCACTGGTTAATATCTTCATCAATATTCCCCTTCTATTGAATGATCGAGCTTAGATATTTAAACTTCTCGACCTTTGGTATCGTCATCCCATCAATGGTGACTTCTCCCCCGTATCTTCCCTTCTACTGAAACAACACTGTAGGTATTCAATTTTTGATCTAGTTACTCTAAAACCTCTAAACTTCAGTTTATGTCTCAATTGCTCCAATTTATCATCAACTCCCTCTCTGGTCTCATCAATAAGAACAATGTCATCCGCGAATGACATACATCATGGTTTCTCATCTTGATTCTTGAATCCCTTTTGTAAGTTCATCGATAACTAAAGTGAAAAGAAAAGAGGTTAAAGCGGAACCCTGATGCATGGCCATACCAACGTGGAAGTCATTAGTAACCCCTCCTGGCATCCTAACACTCGTCCTACCTCCCTTATACATATCCTTAATAACTCGAATATACACAGGTGACATTCCTTTCTTTTTCAAGCATCTCCACAACACTTCATGCGAAACTCTATCATATGCTTTTTACAGGTCAATGAACACCATATGAAGATCTACCTTTCTATCTCTGCACAATCCCATGAGCCTTCTAATGAGATAAATCGCCTCTGTGGTTAACCTGTCAGGCATAAAACCAAATTAGTTCTCTGATATCCGTCTGGAACCTTCTCTCAATTACTCTCTCCCATAACTTCATAGTGTGACTAAGAAACTTAATACTTCTATAATTATTACAATCCTAAATATCACATTTATTCTCGTATAATGGGATGACTTTACTAAACCTCAATTCTCTAAGCATCTTAGCAGTCCTAAAAATAGCATTGAAAAGTTCTGTTAGCGACTTTAATCACTCTTCACCCAAACACTTTCACACTTCCATCGGTATCTGGTCTTGTCCCTCTATCTTTCCATTGGCCATCTTCTTTGGGGTCTCTTTAACCTTGTCTTTGTTGGTAGGTTCACACAATCGAGGATCAAATTGCCTCTCACTATTCTCTCGTTCAATACTTCAAAAATCTTCCAACACTTCGCCATTGAGGAGTTTGGAAAAATACCTTTGCCATGTCTCCTTGATTTCTGCATCCTTAGACAGCACCTTATCATTTTCATCTTTAATGCACCTCATGACATCCAAATCCCTTGTTCTTCTTTCCGTAACCCTTGCCAGTTTAAAGACTTCCTTCTCAACTCCCTGATCTCCAGTTTTTGATATAATCTATCATAAGCCATGCTCTTAGCTACAGGAATAGCTTTCTTGGTTGTTTTTTTTTGCTGCCTTATATCTAACTCTTCTAATCCCTTTCTCTTCATCCGTTTCACCGTTCATGGAAGCACCGTATGTCTCTTTTTTCCCTGCCTTATATCACACCCTAATCACAAGTCTAGAAACTTGTAATCTATCAATTTTCGATTTTGTACTTATGTAAATAGCTATAATCAACAATAACACAATAGCTTTGCTATATTAGGTGTATAGTGGAGTTTTTTTCCATAAGAAGTCCATAGTAATTAATTATGTTATAAATTACGTCCTTAAAATCTTCCAAATGCTCAAGGCTCCTCTGGGTTTGTATGTTTGGATCATTTGCATATCTCGGCTTGTTTATGTCTATTTGCGAGGCTCACTTGCTTAGGCTCATTCGGCGCATTTACTCGGTTGATCAGCTGGTTCGTTAGTCTCGATGTTACTCGGCTCATGTAGGCTCAGCGAGCTTACGAGCTTAAATATTAAAAGTTCGAGCTTGGCTCGGATAACTAATCGAGCCCGGCTCGGCTCGGATTGGCAAGCTTTTAAGTGAGTTGGCTCACTGGCCAGCTCTTCTCAACTGCAAGCCTACTTATCACCTGTGGACCTTTGACAGCTTTCTCAGCCGCATGATTTGTACCAACCAGTAACCCCAAACTCCAAAGGATAGTTTCCTCTTCATTCCACGAGTGGTAGAAGCCTCTGGGGCTGATGATCATGTGATCAATCTAATTTGAGACATGTCCCCTGGCCTTGTTTCCAAAGGGCATAGGTGAGGTCTTTTTCCTATTGAATAAGAATTCCTTTTTCGTGCAAATTGTTTTACTGCTTGCTGCGGGGAAGTCATGGCAATCGCTGGGACTATTAACTGTTGGGGTATAGATAACTTTGTTTATAGACAGCTGACATGTTTCGAATATTGTCTTACTGATACGTTTTATTTTAGTTATTTCATTCTAGGAGGCGCATCATCTCAGTGCAAAACAAGCCATAGAAAGCATCTCTCAGATCCTTCCAGCGGGATTCCCTCAATTTTTTTCAGTCCCTTCAAACAGTTTGATGGTTGTCATAGAACTGGGATAGCGTCTAGCTATGGGAGGAATCCATTTTATGAGAAGAAAATTCATTAAAGGGAAATCCGATGACACCAGAATTAAGAGGACCAAAAGATTTCCCAGTGCACATCAAGGAAAACCCAAAAACAAAAGATCAAAGTGCAAAGGCAGGCTCAAAAAATAGGTACCCTAGGGAAAATGCCATCAATTGCCGTCTGTCAGAATTTCAGAGAACCTACAAAATTGTCAAAAGAGCGCCCTGGCTGTGACCATACGACCCTTATCCCTCCCTGCTCCCACAGCCAGCATATTATTCTGGAAGGGCTCCTAGGTTACTACTGTGAAGTTTCCCTCAAAAGTTCTACCACAGAATTGACTATTTCACAAGGCAAAGAACACCTGTCCATGTCTTGCCACTACTGTGGCAGACAACATCAGAACACATATATCACATAAGATGGTTGTACTTGGTCTTCAGATATGCAACGGGATTTTAGATACGTGCCATCCAAGCAGCAGCTTCACCATCTTTTGGCTTCCTAAATTGCGACATGAAATTGAAACAGGGAAGAATTTCCATCGGTCGGCCGGGGGGAGGGGGGGTAGTGCTGTAGCTTTTTCTTTTGTTTCCAAATAAGGGCTCAGCGGTCTCATGTCCATCAATTGTTTTCAGAAGTAGTTCTGGTGAATTGATAATGACATTCTGGAGATCCATTCTCACCACTTTATACCCTGACATTGTTTTCCTGTGTAAGTGTAATGGGGATCCACTCAAAATACTATATTCCCAGTATGTATGAACTAACTGTATTGTCAGGGCTAAGCCTGCTGAGGCTGCACTTCGTTATACTAGGTATGCAGGAATTAGTTTCAACGTTTCAACATACTTACGTGATCTTTGTTGTTACGCCATTTGCCTGCCATACTCGTAAAAAAAACTTGTGGATGTTGCTGAATATATTTCTGCTTTTTCCGCTTTTCATTTTCTTTATGTACTTCTTGTCAACAAGTTAAACTAGACAGGGCCGGCATTTTTCCTGCCATTCATTCGTGTGGGAACTTAATTGGTGTTTTTCATGATTTGGTTGTCTAATCCTGCATAGTTCGTGAAGAAACTAAATAGAGAAGATGAGATCAGAACAGATTTATGAGATTTTGGACATGGGATTTCTGATTTTCCTGGCTAGAAATGAAGAGATTGCCATGAGAGAACCGAAATATGACCTGGAAGGCGGAACAGTATGGATGTGGTGGCATTGTCCTCTTGATTTGGGGATTTTGAATATTTAGTGCATGTTCCATACACATGCTTTAAGTGTACATGGCATTGTTTTGCAATGGAGTGTGAGGATTGTGGATGTTATTTGGAGATGAGGCTGATAGCTCCCATGTCAAGCTGGCATAGGGAGACGAACTTGATTCAGATGTATTTATGTGACTAGCACAGGTACTGTGAAGGATTTGCAGTTGTAAATCATGATGTTTGCCAGGGGCGCTTGTATGTTTTTCAAGAGTACATATTTGGTTTGAACCTGACAGTCAAATATTGTGAGATAATCTATTTTTTGTTGTTTTCCTATTTTATGAGAGGGTGGGTTGGGGAGGGGAAAGAGAAGCACTCATTGAGCGTACAATCTGCAACTGAGCCTGTTAATGGGATGTAAAGAAAATATAGAAATTCGGAATACGGCAACAAAATCTGACAAGCTGTTATCTCCTAGGTATCTGACTTTGTTGCTTTTCATAGTATAGGATAGGATACAAATTTTATATATGAATGATCCCAATTAATAGCAAATGATTTTCACAGGATTACAAGATAGGAGTTGGGAAAACCTGTATGAGCCCGGAAATTGTCCCTAGGCTCTACATACTAAGTATTGATTTCTATATACTCTTGAAATGATGAATGCTTTGGTCGATTGTGATTCTAAGAGACAGAAATTGAATTCCGATGGCAATTGCCATCCTCTGTAAGTGTTAAGGTTTGGAGAAAACCTCGAATCCTGTAGTATTGAAGTAACTCCAGTTATCAGAGGAGAGCAGATTTGTTGAGCCCTTGAACTGGTCCACGTGCAGTAGCGGTGAATCAAAATCCTCCAGTTCAGCTACTGGCTGCCATGTCAAGGTGGAGAAATCAGATTCATCTGACCAGTAACGATCTTCTATTATGTGATCAAATGAGGCTAAATCGGGGCTAATGAACCCCCGAACTGGCTCTTCTTCATGTAGCTGTTTGCTGTCAGATGGAGCAAGCCCTTCTGTCATCTGAAACTCTTGATCAAGGACATCATCTGAAAGATTCTGGGTCTCGATCCCATTTTCGAACCTGTAAGAGCTGGAGCTAAGAGAATCATGAGAGGCTTCAGAAGGAGTGTTTGTTGGCTTATTCATCTCCTCACTGACATTGTTGTTGCTTTGATCATTGTTCAAGAACTTGGCAAAAACCGCAGCCATGTCTATGTTAGGTCCACCAGACTCCAGTGATGACTCAGAACACGCGTTAAGTGACGGGTCACTGGAGCACCGAGGACCCAACCCAGCACTCGAGCTACTGAAGGAGCTCCTGCTGGACCTTGATCGACGACTCTTCCTACACCCGCCACCAACAGGTACATTCCTGAGGGACCCACCTTTAGTCCAGTACCTCCGGCAGCCCTTACAGAAATACCTTGGTTGGGACAAGCTGTAGTTGTTATAGTAACAAAACTTGGTGTTTGGTGAAGCACACCTAGGACAGTTGGGGGCCGGCTCATTAGTCACCCTCCACCGCCTATCCACCACTGTCATTGGCCGGGGTGCCGGGCAGTGCAGAAGTTGTTCACTCGAGGTCGCCATTCTAGAGAGAAAAAATGTTAGAGAGAGATAGGTGAAGGGGGGAAGAGAGAGGGCAAGGGGAGCATGTATATATAGGAGGGATGGTATGAGAGTGATGGGTGGTGAGAAAAGAGCATGTGTGGGGAAGTTGTGAATGTGGGGTTTGGGCAATAAACGTGGGCGGTCGAGCCGTTAGGACTAAGGAACAACAGATGACGGACACGGGGGGTTGTGAGACGAATGTGAGTTTTAGAGAGAGAGAGAGAGAGAGAGAGCATCATGTGATCAATCAATTTTTCCCATCTATCTAGTTTTCTGTCAAAGTCATAGCTTTGAATATCATATTGGCATAGGCGGATCCATCGTTTTCCCAAGCTACCTAAATAAAACAAATGATTTAAGCAGAGACGTGGCGGGTTTTCACTGGGTGCATCTGGGGGAGTTTGTGTTCATTCTTTTAGTGAAGTCAAAGCCCTCTAAGTTGTCAACGCATTTAACTCACAAATCCTCAAATCTGCACTTTCATCTTGGGATTTGCGGGGCGCCACTGCCGTGCCCTTTGCTTTGATTGGTCTTAAATTGGCACATCAACAAGCAGCTGGCCAGGGTGCGCGTGAGAGGTCTTACCCCTGCTTGGACTAACCGGCTAGTAGCTTCCTAGGTTTATCCATGTACAATGTATTTATAGCTTCACTTTGAAAAAACAAATGCTGACAGTAATTGGTATAGATAAGACAGAAAAATATGGAGTCATGGTTTTGCAATGCTCATATTGTTTATTTTAATTTTTCTTATTCTCATCTTATTTTGTTATAATTAAATTAAGTGCATATAAATATGCATACAAGGTTGATAGAATCGAGATCCTAGTTAGAATCGACGGCGCTCTTAGAATTGGAATCGTAGAATCGAATCGAGGATCGTAAGATTCTAATATTTGTTTGGAATAGTGAAAACTATTGTAGGAGAACAAAAATCTTAATAAACTTCCACAGCGACTGTAAAAATTCAATTGAACTATGTTCAAAAAACTATTCATCGGCACTTACACATTTGTTACCGGAAAGTACCCTCTTAATAATTACCTGACAATATTGTGCACCTCAGAATAGATTCCAATAACGTGGTCCTCTAAAATTATTTCTATAGAAAGTGCGGTTTCTCAGAGCGGTTTTTTGAAATATGTTTGTGTGCAATGTTGATACAATATTGTTAGAACAATTTCTCGACTATAATTAAGTTTGAGCATTTTGTGACATTTATTTAGGATCTTGGATTGGATCGTAAGATACTAGAATTGTATTATGATCCTACCATATGTTTTTTGAACTCAATTAGGATTGTAAGATCCTAATAACTTTAAGATTCTAGTGGGAGTTCATCGGTATAGGATTGTTGGATCGCGAAATCGTAGGATCGTAAGATTCGGATCGGGAGTTTAATAACTCCCTTTCAAAATTAACTTAAAAAGTGTATGCTCATAAAACGGATGAGTGTATTCTTATACAAATAAAATTATATGCCAACGACAACTCTTTTTCAAGAGTCTCATATAAAAAGTTTTTAAGAAAATATTTTTGAAGCTGAAAATCTTTTGACAAGCAAAAGGTAATATATCTATGTTTTTTTTAAAAAAAAAAAAAAACTGTATGTCCATTAATCTTATAAATGTATGCTCACAAAAGTTATAAGTGTATGTTTATAAAATAAATGGCGTATGCTCATAAAAATAAAATTGTATGTCCTTTAGTTTTAGTAAGTGTATACTTATAATAATGATTAATGTATGCTTATAAAATAACTAAATGCATGCTCATAAAAATATAACTATATGTCCATTAATTTTAAAATTGTATGCTCAAAAAAGTAATGAGTGTATGTTAGTAAAACAAAAGGTTTATGCTCAAATAAAAAACTTATGCCTATTAGTTTTAGAAGTGTACGCTCAGAAAAATGATAAGTGCATGGTCATGCAATAAATAAATGCATGCCCATAATAATAAAAATGCATGTCCATTGATTTTAAAAGTGTATGCTCATAATATTGATAAGTGTATGTTCATAAAATAAAGGATTATTGGAAAATAATAATCTGACCTTTGGGTGTGGTGGAAGTGAATAATTTGAACTTAAGAAATAGCTATCAACATTCCGAATTTTCGACATTTTTACTATCAATAATTTGTACTACAGAAAAATCATACCCTAATGCTCCTATTTCGGCTCACTATTGGGTAGTTTTTTCAAGTATGGATTATTGATAGTAGAAATATCGAAAGTTCGTATCACCGCTAATTATTTGTTAAGTTCAAATTATTGACTTGCACTATCCCTAAAGTTCGGATTATTATTTTCCGAAGCCCCAATAATTAAAAGGTGTATGCTCATAAAATAAAACTACGCGTCCATTAGTTCTAGAAGTGTATGCTCATAAAAATGATAAATATATGTTCATAAAATAGATAAATGCATGCTTATAAAAACAAAACTATATATATGTCCATTAATTTTAAAAGTGTATGCTCACAAAACTAATAAGTGTTTGTTCATAAAATAAAAGGTGTATGCTCGTAAAAATAAAGTTGTATGTTCTTTAAAATTTTCTTACAAATATATCTTGTGTTTTTGAAACCAAACTTACTTCAATATCAACAAAACATTGGAAATTCTACCCTGTATAGCTAATTACACCGCAAAACCTAAAATAAATGAAATAAACAAGGGTTATTAGATGTTAATAATATGAACCTTGGGGTATTGAATGAGAATAACCTGAACTTCAAAAATAGACCCCAGTGTTTCGAAATTTTTGGTTATTTATTTTCAGTAATCAAAGGTCATTTTAGTTGTATTTTTTAGATAATTTTAAATAATATTACCCCTAAGATAACCCATAGATATGTAATTGAAATTATCTGTATTCATTTTTAAGCTTAAATTGCTAGAAACCACAATATAAAAAGACCTATAGACTATTGAAAATAAATATCCCTAAAATTCAGAGTGCTAAGAGTTACCTTTGAAGTTCGAATTACTCTCGTCCAATAACCCCAAAATTTAGATTATTCACGTCGTCCAATAACCCTATCAAAGGTAACAACAGTGTCGGGATTGATAAAAATCAATGGAAAGTAAAAATAAAAAAATAAAATTTGGACAATGCGTTTATGAATGGTTGCTTGATACTAGGAATATGTGGTCAAACTATTTATGAGGCGCATTATGGGAAGCAGTCACATGAAACAAGAATTATGTATTAATGTTAAACTCATTAGTTTTTTTCTATAAATGAGAAAAGGAGAAACTAATGGAACATACACAAAAATTGCACAAGATACCACCTGGAAAAATATCAAGAGTGGTAAGAGTGGGTGAGTGTAGGGAGTAACTGGTAATTAATTGCTGGAAAACACATTCGGGTAGGGTGTGTGAGAAGGGTCTATTTATAAGTGTCTAATAATTAGCACGTATAAACAAAGATAGTTGTTTATATATTGTCTTGAAATAGTAGAAATATATTTTTTCTCTCAAATTTATCTTGTGTTAGTTTTATTTATTTTATTACGTTCTTGATATTTTTAAAGTCTTACATATTTAAAACCCAACAAATAGTAACTATAAAAAATAAAAAAAAGAAAATATAACAATTTCACAATTTGGGGATCGAACACAAAAGCCACCTAGCTAGCATCTACATCCTACACCAGCAGCCATCAGCCACTTGCATTTGTATGATGAATAATTGAGTAATTTATTTGGTCCACCCACCAAAATTATAATTAGTGACTGGGAGTACCTTGGCCAGTGCTCTTGGTTCCATAATTCAATTTTTCGGGGAGGTCAGTATTTGTGATTGAGAATCACGTTGTGTTTATCAAATACTAGTATTGCACTATTGCCCCTTCACAATAACATTTTTGCAACGTTGCAATCATAATAAACAACTTTCACATCTTACTGTGAGGCACTACACGGGGGCAAGTCACCATGCAATTTATGAAGGAATTGAAGTCTCCCCTTGCTCCCATCATCAATTACACCATGAAAAAAAGTTCATGGTGCTACCCAGTCCTGAATTGATCTTATTAACCCCCAAAAAAAAAAAAACCTAAAGTGGAATTTATTTAATTCATTTTACTATTACTTAATTTTTAATAAGAATACAGGTATTTACTTATGGTTCTCCAACCATTTTAATTTATTAAATTATTCAAATTTCAATGAAGGGTATTTTGTTAGCTGTGCAACACCAAGAGAGAAAAGGGAGAGAGAAAACCATAGCTTTATAACTTTATTACTGATTCAATTATATGAAAAATCAGTCCATTATGTACAAGGGGGCTGTATATATATACACAGTTAGCAATGCCAGGATGAAGAAGTTAGTTATTCCAGATCAGCTGGTTTATAACAGACTGAGGAGAGCTGTGATAAGCTGCTTTGCATCACATGTGCCTTCGTTTGTCTTATCACCCCCCCTCAAGCTGGAATGGTGAGGGTGAGAAACCATTCCGAGCTTGGAGAGTAATAACTCTTGCTTGGAAGAAGGTAGTATCTTGGTTAATATATCAGCAAGCTGCTGTGTTGTAGGCATATATGTCAGTTGCAGTAGGCCTTCTAGAATCTTTTCTCTTGTAAAGTGGCAGTTTATTTCTATATGTTTTGTTCTCTCATGGAACACTAGGTTCTTCCCAATGTGAATGGCAGATTGGTTGTCACAATTTAGGGTCACGAGTTTTAGGGACTGGGCTCCAATCTCCTCGAGTAATCTCACAAGCCATGCGATCTCTGCTACTGCTTATGACATGGCCCTATATTCTGCCTCTGATAATGACCTTGAGATGGTGCTTTGTTTCTTGCTTTTTCAGCTTATTGGTGATTTACCAAAAAAGATTACATATTCTGTAATGGATCTCCTACAAAATGGGCAGGTAGCCCAATCTGAATCAGAGTATGCCTGTAGAAAAATTTGGTCTGCAGCTTGGAGAAGAATGCCTTTGCCTATTGTGGAGTTAACATATCTCATGGTATGTACAAGTGCTTGAAGATGTGACGTCCTTGGCTTTTGCATAAACTGGCTCAATGTTTGGGCTGTGAAGTTGAGATCTGGCCTTATGTTAGTCAGAAAATTTAACTTGCCTGCCATAGCCCTATAGTATGTAGGATCTGAGAGAAGGTCTCCTTCTTCTAGATGTAGTTTGCAGTTCAATGGCAATGGAGTGGAAACAGGTTTTAAATTTGACAGTCCACTGTCTTTAAGCATTTCTGTGGTGAATTTTTTCTGCGAAAGGATGATTCCTTCTGGAATGTAACTGACTTCCAATCTAAGAAAGTAGTGAAGTGTGCCAAGTTCCTTTATGCCAAAGTAGTTTTGGAGATGTTACTTGACAAGTTCAACTTCAGCTTGGTTTGAACCTGTGATTAGAATATCATCTACATACACAGCAATAAGAGTGATATTAGTAGATGATTTGTTAATAAAAAGTGAATAATCATTTTTAGATTGTTGATAACCCAAAGAAGTCAAGGCGCTACTGAGTTTACTAAACCACTGTCAGCTGGCTTGTTTCAAGCCATACAAGGACTTCTTGAGTCTGCAAACTTTGTTTGAGGGATTTGATATGCCCTTGGGAACTTTCATGTACACTTCCCCATAAAGGTATTTATGTAAAAAAGCATTATTCACATCTAATTGAGAGAGATGCCACTTGTTTGTTGTTGCCAAAGCTATGATAGTTCTTATTGTTGCCATTTTGACAACAGGTGAGAAAACCTCTTGGTAATCAACCCCATACTGTTGTGTAAAACCCCTTATGACAAGTCTGACCTTCAATCTTTCTAGGGTACCATCTGAATTCAGCTTCACCTTATATACCCGCTTACTGCTGATTGCCTTTTTGCCTAGATGGAGATCAACATATTCCCAAGTTTGATTGTTATTTAAAGCTTCTATCTCCTTGTTTACGGCTTGAACCCAACCTGGGTGCTTAGATGCTTCTTCATAGCTCTTAGACTCAGTATATTTAGTTAGTGTGGAAACTAAAGCATGGTGTTCCACTGGCAACACTTAAGACTCTACCATACTACAAAAGAAGTCCCTTACGTATTGAGGAGGCTGATGTGTCCTCGTTGATCTTCTAATAGGACAAGTCTGTGCTGGAGGTGAATTAGAGGAAGTGGATGAGAAGCAAATGTCATATACATGTTGTTGGGAACCTCCTTGAGATGAATTAGTGAACAGATGGTGACTGAGAAGTTTGTAGAGACTCATTGCCTGTACTAGACTGCTCAGAAAAATAATTGAAGTTCGGTTCTTGAAAATCAATGATTTCATGTATGAAGTCTGCAACTGCAGGTAGTGGTACTGAGGATTGGATTTTGATGTGATGGAATGAAAAAATACTTTCATGAAAGATTACATCTCTTGAAGTAAAAATCTTATTGGTCTCTAAGTCCAAGAGCTTATAGGCCTTTTGACCACAGGGGTAGCCCAAGAATATGGAAGGATGACGCTTATCTCTTTGTCTTTTCAGAGTAGAAGCAAAACAGAGACAACCAAAAGCTTTTGAATGCTCATATGATGGTGAGACATTATGCAAAACTTGGAAAGGAGATTGATTTTGCAAGATTGCTGTAGGCATTCTGTTAATGAGATAAATAGCTATTAGCAAGGCTTCTCCCCAGTACTTCTTAGGCGAATTAGATTGAAACATAAGTGCCCTTGTCACTTGTAGTAAATGCTTATGCATTCTTTCAACTACCCAAGTATCTACACAGGAGGTTTGATGTTTAATTCCTTTACTTTTATAGAATTCTAAAGTTGAACCTTCTTTAAATTCTAGTCCATTATCAGTCCTCACAACCTTCACAGCTGCTGCAAATTGCTTCTCAACAAATATGCCAAAGGCTTTTAAAAGAGGAAATGCATTGCTCTTGTGTGCCATCAAATGAACCCAAGTTGCTCTGGAGTAATCATCTATAATGGTTAAGAAATATTGTGAACCATTGTATGTTTTCTATGGGTATGGTCCCCAGATATCAATGTGTAAAAGCTCAAAACATGACATGGATCTTGTATTACTCAAAAGAAATGAAGTTCTATGTAGCTTAGCTATGGGACAGATTTGACACACTCCATGACTGCTTTTATTACACTGAGTAATTCCAATATTCTTCAAGTGCTCAAAAGGTAAATGACCTAATCTAAGATGCCAAAGCTCAGGAATAGAAAAACACACTATAGCATCTTTCATTGTCCTCTTAGTAGACTACAAACTGGAATCATTGTTGCTGAGGTTGAGAGATTAAATGCCTTTGTGATAACAGTATAACCCTTTGTCTTCCTTACCAAGGATTACTTCCTTCTACAAAATAGGGTCCTAAAGCATACAATAGTCAGAGGTAAAGATAACATTTGCTGAAAACTATCTGGTTAGCTTGCTTATGGATATCAAATTAAATTGAAATTCTAGAATATGCAATACATTCTTCAAGACCAAGCCAGGTGCCAAAAGCATTGAACCAGTATGTTTAATTTGCACTTTCTTTCTATTTGGCATTGTGATGTAACAACCTTATTGCATGGGCTTGAGATCATGTAGTACAGACAGATCAGATGTTATATGATCACTGGTCCCACTGTCTATGATTTATGTGTGATTATCAGTAGTAGAAAGGAAGCAATAGGTTTTACCTGCTAGAAAACCTGCAGCAGTAGTAACATCATCACTGCATTGTCCTTGCTCTGCATTATATTTTCTAAGACCTTGCATCAATTGATTATATTGTTCTTAGGTCAAAGCTGGGACTGTTATCATTGAAGAATTTGCTGCATTAACATAAGTCTTGTAAGTTTCACACTTAGCATTGTTTGTTTGAATGTCATATGATGCTTGGACTGATGCAGCCATCATTATCCCTTTATAAAGCCTATGTCCAGGAGGATAGCCATGAATCTTGTAACATTTCTTAACTGTGTGCCCTGTCATTTTACAATGATCACAGAACAATTGCTTTCTGTGTTGTATACCAGTTCTTGACATGCTCTCATAGTTGTTATTGTATCTAGCAGGTAAACCTGCAGTCTGACCACTATTATACGCCATCCTTTGCTGTGAATTATATGGCCTTTGCTACATTGCCAAAACTCTATAATCAGTGACATAGTTATCCTGTAATCTTGTATGAAAGGCTGAAGAACTATGGCTAAGTTGGGACATAGCATTGAGAGATCTCTACTTCTCCTCTTACAGAATTAGACTGTAAACTTGGTCTATAGTAGGCAATGGCTTCATCATGAGTATACTGCCTCTTATGGTCATATATTCCTCATTTAGACCAACCAAAAATTACATGAGTTGTTGATCATGAATCAATTTATGTGCAGCCAAGAAACTTGCACAATCAGCTCCATAACTACACAAAGGAATGGTGATTATGCTGTTGTAATCATCCCACATCTTTTTAATTTGAGTAAAATAATCTGCTACTGACAAATTATTCTGTTAGATGAGGCACAAATCTCTTTGAATCTTGAACATTCTTGTGCCATCTGCTTCTCCAAATCTTTGTTCCAATTGAACCCAACTGATCTAGCCGTAGTAGAAAATAAGAGACTCTGACCAATATCTTTAACTACAGCATTGATCAACTAAGAAATCGCCATTTTGTCACATCTATCCCGCTGACTAGCCAGTGGTGAATTAGAATCTGGTTTAGTGCAAGTTCCCAACACAAAGCCTAATTTGTTTTTAGCAATCAATGCCACTTTCATGGCTTTCTTCCAGAGACCATAATTTTTCCCATTCATCAGCTCACTGAACAAAACATTGTTTGGATTATCAAAGGGATGTAAGAATAGTATGTGTGATGGATCATTAACGTTTAAATTTTCTGCCATTTTGCAGAATATATGTGAGAAATATGTGATTCTCACTGGATCGAAATCAAGAATGAAAGAAGAAACGAATCAAGAACAATAGCTTCAATTGAGAAGGGGAAACAATTACAAAACAAAATATGCTAACTCAGAGAAGAACAGAATCAGGATTTGGTATCACCTGGATCGAAAAAGTCGCTCTGATGCCATTTTAGCTATGCAACACCAAGAGAGAAAAGGGAGAGAGAAAACCATAGCTCTGTAACTTTATTATTGATTCAATTATACGAAAAATCAATCCATTCTGTAAAGGGGGCTGTATATATATACATAGTTAGCAATGCCAAGATAGAGATGGGAGTTGCACCCGAATCCGAAAAACTCACCCCGAACCTGCCCCATTTATAGCGGGTATGGGTACGAAAACTTATAAAAAAAATGGGTATGGGTACTGCGTTTGAAAATGGTTATGGGTATGGGTATGGGTATGGATTCTTAAAATCCGTATCCGATTATGTACCCGATTTGCTAATAAAAGGCGACCAAAATATGGTAAAATTCAAAAATAAACATTTGGCATGAAACTCTAAGTGTATAGTATTTATTTATGTAGAAATGAAAAATTAAATTTTTTTACATTTTTAACTTCTGTAAGTTTATCCGACATGAATTTTAGTAGCGCCGCTTGAAATTGTTAATCAAATATACCGTGTATACAAATATGGGTTGAATATGGGTAACACTTTACGCACTCTATATATACCCGAATAAAAGCCATAAACCCAAAAAACCCGATGGATATGGATATGGGTACAACCATCCAAAACCCGATGGGTATGGGTATGGGTATGGGTATGAGTATGACTTTTGAAAATGGGTATGGATGCGGATATAGCTCCACCCACCCCGAACCCGCCACATGCCCATCCGTAGCCAGGATGAAGAAGTTAGTTATGCTAGGTCAGCTAGTTTGTAACAGACTGAGGACAGCTATGATAGCTGTGATAAGTTGCTTTGCATCACATGTGCCTTCGTGTGTCTTATCATATTCTAGTAAATATTTACTTATTTTCAGTATTGATTCTACATACCAAGTATAGGATTAATAATCTTTCGCGTTATTCCCACTTGAAACTACCATATATATTAAACCGACGGGTATGAACTCATAAACCAATTTTCAATTCTAAAAATGAAGTCTTAATCTCATTATGAATTCCTATCTCACATATCAAACGCTTGATCCCTACATGCTAACAGAAATAGTGCACTACATTGAAAATATAAATGATTGATCAATTTTGGGTGAAATACATGTCGTTAAGGTGGGCAGTGGCATGCATATATAGTCAAGACTAAGAATGATGTAATCTTTATGATTTTCTAAATATTGTCAAAAGATAATATAGATGGAATTAAAGTTGACGTATAAAGGCACCGTAAATCATGTTTAAAAGTTTAGGGCGCGGAAAGTGGAGAATCAACTTAATTCGAGGCATGTTGCAACCTTTTTTTATTTTTTTGGGGGGCGGGGGGGATAAATGCTAAATATATTAGCAACATTCACCAATATACATTGTTCAAATACAAGCTACCATTATAGCCAATAATACTTTAGCAAACTACAATATTTTAGTTATGTGCTTCTATAAATCATATTCATGTCTATTTAAACTATCTTTTTCTAAAACAGCACATTCTATTTTGATTGGGGAACAAAGGAGACACTTATATATAGGTAGATTTGGCAAAACTGACCCAAGACCTTAAACCCAGGCCGAACGATCCAGACCCGTACCCTACCCAACAGTTGAAATAAACTCACCTGAAAGTGGATTCGAAATCTGAATTGACCTGAATCGGACCATACCCCACCCGAAATTTTCTACGGAGTTGCTTTATTCTTTTTTGATAAACATCTCTAGAAGTGGATCAAAAGTCACACAACCAAATACATCAACATATAGATCTAAAACATCAACTCCACTACAATTGCAAAAGCATACTTCAATACAGAACAATTTCACAAATGAAGCAGAAGTATGGCAGGTTGCATCAAGAATTTTTTCTTCCCCCCCCCCTCCAACTCATGGTCATCGAGCCATATACTAATTCGCCGTTTAAAACTTTAAAAAAAAAAAAAATGACACAACGGCCAAAATTCTGCACGATGTGGATCTCGAAAAAAGAGTTATTTCCCCAACAAATTTCATACCAAAGAACAAGGCAATCATTCCTAGCTACCATTGGCTAGCTCTCCAGAAGAATACTAAATAATGTGCATTCGTCGGTAACAAAAATAAGTGGTAAAATTTGAAATCTCATGTTAGTTTTTCAAGATTGGGTGGTAGTTTGTGCATCCGTCCCTAGCTAGGCTTTTTCTAGGCATTTTTGATATTTTATTAATCGAAACTAAGTTATTGTAAATTTTTCAGGGATAGAATTCTTCAGCTGCAAATTTGCAATCTCCATTCATATAACTTGTAACATATACTTTATTTAAAGGTAATATTGTTGAATCATTTGAGTCTATCTGTCTAGATCCCTGATTTTTTACTAAGTAATAGTATTTATGTGGTTTTGAGTAACTAGAAGTCACGCACTTAACCTGAAATTCCTAATAAAGAGATCATGATGTGAACATAAGTCATGAATTATAGTAATCAGAGTATGAATTTCTCTTGATTCAAGAAAGGGAAACTCAGGTTGCCCATGGGATTGCGGAAATGCATGGTAAAACACATGAATATATGCAACAGGATGGTGAATTAGGGGACAAGCAAGCTAAGCATGAAGCATGAAATGTCGGCAAGAAGGGACTGATCTGAAGTTTCGTGTTTAAATTAAATTAACTCATTGGGAACACCAACCTTAGCACGCAAGTTTAGGGTACCCCCGAGTTCTCAATTTTCATTAACTGAGGTCATGGGAGGACGATCATAGAAGGGCTGGCCTGTTTTTGATATGATCCCCTCCCCTCTTTTTTAATAAGTAAAATTTACGATAAAGGCTTTGTGAGGTCGATCCTGATGGGAAATCATACAAACTATCTATGTTGAAAATGTATTGTATAAATATAGAATCTTAGCATTTTAAATCTAATCTTACAAGCTATTAGATTACGTGAAAGATAAGAGAGTAATATATGCACTGATATGTGAACTCCGCCTAAATTATGTCACATCATATTAATGTAAATTCAATTTTTACTTATTAGTGTATTAATTTAGAATAATCGTAAATAGTACTCTAATTTGTATCAACCAAATTCTAATGAAAAATTTTGTTAAAAATTGCTTTTTCAATATTTCCCTATTTTCGATTGAGTAATTCTTTACAATTGGGTGTTATAGATATATGTACTTACTTCTACTGTAGGTTTTGTTGCCCTGTGTAGCTCCTTTGAACAAGGGGGAAAAAAAAATTTAGTACAAGTTGTGAGTAGGTAAGAAACAAGAGTTTAAGCTAAAATTGAGAAGTAAGTGAGAAATCAGTATGCATAGATAAATCTAAAACTATATTGACAAAGAGTAGGATAAAGATTAAATAATAATATTTCTTCTGGGCCTATGCCCCATTTCTGACCAAAAAAAAGGATATATATATATATATATATATATATATGCATGTATGTATGTATGTATAGATACATAGATAGAAAAATAATTACTCAACACTCAACTTTGACCAAAAGTCAATATAAAACATCCAATTTTTATTTGAGTAATATTAAATACTAAAATTTCAATTTGAGGTATTTAAAAATATTAGAAGCTAAAATGAAGCGTGTGAAGTTCATCTTCCAATTAATAATAATTTGTAATTCAATGAGCAACATTTTGTGTCTAAATGAATAAAAAATAAATTATCTTGATAAACTAATTTGTGTTGAAATAAAAATAGGAAGAGTCACCACTAGTTTTCAAAAAAGGAGTTAAGAGATTGTACATGTAGAAGAGAACAAGCAATTGTAATTACGGGAAAAGAAATTTCTTTTGTATTGTATTTGAATTGATGATATCATGTACTCATAATAAAACTAGAAAATTAGGAGTATGACAATTTTTTTGTTGTTTTTATCAATGTCTTCATAGTAATTAGTAATATACTTGCTTTTTAAATGCTTTACAATGCACCAATTAAAACTAAAATTCATGTCTTAAGCTATCCAAATTAGGTGTTTAACATTGACTTTTGATGTAACTTGATTGTTTAATAATTGTTTTTATTTTTATATAATTAAAATGAATATAAATTTGATAGTTAGGCTAATAAATGGAAAAAATAAGAATCAATTAAAAAAAGAGGAAGGTGTTTTATTGTATCCAAATAAAAATTAAGTGTTTAATGTTAACCTTTGGTGTAAGTCGGGTGTTTAATAATTATATATATATATATAATATATATATATATATATATAATTATATATATATATATATATATATATATTATTATATATATATATAATTATATATATATATATATATAATATATATATATATAATATAATATATATATGTGTGTGTGTGGTGTGTGTGTGTGTATGTATGTATATATATTATATATATATAGTATATGCTATATATATATAATATTATATATATATATATGTGCGCGTGTATGTGTGTGGGTGTTGGTGTGGGTCAAAAATGTGCCATGTAATCAACCCTTTTATTTCTAATTCTCTCCGAAGTGCCATACATGTCTGCCCCTTAATGGCAATTAGGAATTGCTCAACGCATCACGCAGGAGCAGCCTGCCTTCTTTCTTCTGCGTTCAACAAATCGTGAGTTATCTGTTTATTTTCTTCTTCACTTCAATTTTTTTCGCCCTCCTGTTTGACCATAGCGTGCTCATACGGATCCTCATACGAGATTTGAACTACTTGGGAGTTGAAAACACAAGGTGTGAGTTTTAGGAAAGAAGAGGAATGTCTCCTTCATTGATTTTCCATGGCCATATCGGCCCTTACATGTACACGGCAAGTCCCAAATCAACCCTAAACTAGCTTAACCGCCAAGAAAGTCATGTGGAGTACAAAATATAGGCAAAGAATATTACACAAAATATCTACAATATTTATTTCCTTAAGATTCCCCCCTCAAGGAGGAGCATGGATATTAATCATGCCCAACTTGCCTTATAGAAATAGAAACTGCTGCTTTCCAGCTGCTTTTGTGAAAATCTCTGCCACTTGAGACTTAGATGGTATATAACCTGTAACCAAATCTCTTGAGAGTAAGCACTCTTGCATGAAGTGACAATATATCGCAATATGCTTTGTTTGTTGATGAAACACAAGATTTTTTAGAATGTGGAGGGCTGCCTGATGTCACGAAATAGTCTCATTGGTCTGTCCAAGAAGATTCCTATAACAGTTTGGAAAGTTTTGATCCAAATCATATCAATGGTTACAGTAGTCATGACCTTATACTCAGCCTCTACAAATGAACGTGACACTGTGCCCTGCTTCTTTGCCTTCCATGCTATAGGTGAGCTACAAAGAGTTACAAAGAATCCAGTCAATGATCGCTAATCAGCGGACACGCTCACCAATTGGAGTCATAATATGCATAAACTTGTAGGTCTAAGTCACCGCGTAGCAGAATCCCTTGTCTGGGAGTGCCTTTCAGATATCTTAACACATGATGAATTGCCTCCATATGATCTTCTTTGGGATCTTGCATAAACTAAGAAAGAATGTGAATCGCATAGGAAATTCCGGGCGAGTAATAGTAAGATAAATCAACGGCCCCACCAAACGCTGATATGGATTACTCAAAGGCTTTCCCGTTGCTAAAACTAGCTTATGACTAGGGGTGTTCATTAAATGGTCCAGGACCGGACCGGACCGAAGACCGGTATAGATCGGACAGGACCGGACCGAGGTCTTTCAGTCCGGTCCTTGGTCCTCTCCTTTTCTGTTTTCGGTCTTCGGTCCGGTCCGATCCTGGACCGGTCGGACCGGTCAATGGACCGGACCGGACCGAGTTGAGATAAGTTTTTTTTTTCAAATTTTCCCCGGTTACTCGACCCCCGGTCCACTCCTCCAATTTTCATTTCTTCTTCTTAGCTTCTTGTTGCCTGCCTCAGCCCCTCGAGTCGACTTTTTCTTCTCCATCTCCATTCTCCAGTCGCCTGCTTATTCTCCATCTCCATTCTCTGCCTTGCTCACTCACTCAGCTTTCGGTTCTCGCCTCTCGTTCTCTACTCTGTGCACTTCTTCGCCTGAACTTCTTAGCCTATCGGTCTCTGCGACTGGCGACTGCTACTCCTTTGCTGGCTAGGGTTTGGTTCGATCCACACTCCTCTCCACCGGCCGACGCCTGGCGACTTCCGGTGTGGCGTTTCATTTGGTGGAGGTATGCTTGATTTGTTCATTCTATTATTTTGGCTTATAATTTGAATTTTCTAGGGTTTATCTGATTTTTCGATTTGTGTACATTGACTGGGTTGGATCATGATTCATGTATGGTCCTTATGGATACTAAGAATAGTTATTCATGTATGATCCTGGGGCAGAATATGAGCCATCATTTGACATCCACCAACTGTTTGACAAAATTACCCAACTAAATTTTGGGTTAGAATTTCATATAATTTGGTTTGAATCCTTGGAGTTTCTGGGTTTAATTCATTAGCTTTGAGTTGAAATTTGTGATTTCTAGGTTTGAATTCATTCATAGTTGACGTCTAGGTCATGGTTCTTTACTTTCTACCCCCGTGACTGCATCTTCTGTTCTCTGTCGACTGTTATGCTCTTTTGTTCTCGGTCTGGATTCAGTCGGTTCGGTCCGGTCCGAACCGACTCCAGAACGGTCCGGTCCTCGATCCACCATCTGGAAAATTTTCAGTCCTTGGGCCAATCGGTCCGGTCCGGTCCGGGACCGATGAACACCTCTACTTATGACTTACTTCAATAGGAAAATCCACTGGCTTGGATCCTAAAAGGCCACATTCATCAATGATTTCTAGGGTATATTTTCGCTAACATAAAAATAATCCCTGAGAATTTCTTGCAGCTTCAATCCCCAAAAAATATTTCAACGGGTCAAGATCCTTGATATGGTAACACTTACCTAAGTATGCCTTGAAATCTGCACACAATTTTGAATCATTACCTGTAAGAATGATATCATAAACTTAAACTAATAAGACCATGGATTTTCACCCCTTTTATAGGTGAAAAGTCAATAGTCTGCATAAGATCTGCTGAAATCATACTCCAAAAGCATTGAGGATAGTTTTGTAAACCATTGACGAGTTGTTGGCTTCAAACCACATAATGACTTTCACAATTGACGTCCTTTGTCAAGATTAGATGCACAGAAACCTGGGGCATACTCATATAGACCTCCTCGTCTGGATCCCTACGTAAGAATGCATTGTTTACATCCATTTGATGCAATTTCCAACTTTTTGCTACAGCTACTGCAAGAAATGTTCCCACACTAGTCATCTTAGCTACTGAGGCAAAAGTTTCGATGCAATCAAAACCTTCTATTTGCTCGTCACCTCGAATTACCAAATGAGCTTTATATCTCTCTATGCACCCATCAGATTTGTACTTTACTTTGAATACGCAGTTGTTGTTGATGGGTTTCTTTTCTGGTGGCAACTCCTCGACACTCCAAGTGTTGTTTTCCTCAAGAGCTTCAATTTCATTGGCCACGACTTCTCGCCACTTTGGACCTTTTACTACTTCATGAAAAAATCTGGGTTCCACAGCTTTAGAAACAGCAGCCAAATAACATCTATGTGCATTCGAAAATTTATTGCAATTAACATAATGAGCTATGTGATAAGGTTTACCTGAGGAGATCTTAGGAGTGAGCGTGAAGCCTTTGATGATGGAGATGGGTCACTTGGGCTTGCCGAATAACAGACATAATCCTTCACATGTCCCGGGCTGTTCAAACCCTTTTTCCACGTTCCTGGGTTGTTTTGCACTCTTGGGCCACTATTGGGTTGCTCCCCCAATCCGTCGAACTTTCGCACCTTTCCAGCCCATCTTGTGCGCAGGCCTCTCGCAACCCACTGCTCGTCCCCATTGTGTTTTCTGGACTCGTGGCTGAACCGAGCCTGTTACCTACAAGGTCCACATTTGTTGGGTCTGTTGTATCATCGGGCCCACTCTTAACGAGATCCTCATTCGCTAGACTTGCATTAACTCCTTGACCTCTGTGTTTTCTAAAGGTTGCATCAGCTCCTTATTGCAAAGTGCCCAAAAACCCTGCTGCCCATGTTCTGATATTAAATTTTCCCTACTTTGTTGATTTACAAATGGGAACACCTCCTTATAAAATGTAACATTACGGCTTACAAACATATCTCCTACTTCTATATCATAGACCTTGTACCCTCTTTTTACCAAAGGGGTATCCCACAAATATACATCTCCTACTTCTAGCCCTAAATTTATCTCTTGGCCTTTGAATGTATAAGCATAACATAGGGACCCCAAAATGCGTAAGTGATCATAAGAGGACTTGGCTCCAAATAAGATTTCATAAGGTGTTTCTCCTTAGAGAATTTTAGTGCATGTTGTGTTAATCAGGTAAGCCGCTGTCAAGACACGTTCCCCCAAAATTCTAAGGGAAGGAAAGCTAGAAATCTTAGGACCCTCGCAACATTCAGAATATAACGGTGTTTTCTTTCAACCTTACCATTTTATTAAGGGGTGCCTACACAACTCGTTTCGTGGATTATTCCCTTACCTCTATAGAACTTTTTCATAGGGTTAGATGTGAACTCATGACCATTATCACTTCTAATGGTTTTTACTTTGGCTCCAAATTGTGCTTTGCTAGGGAAAAGTTTTAATATTTACAAACCCCAAGTGCAAGGTGCATCGTTGAGTACTCGGGCTGTCGCCCACAGTGAGTTGGGTTTCCAAGTACCAGAACTAACTAAAGCATCTTAAGTTAAGTAAAACAAAAAGGGGATAGAAAATACAACAAAACTACTAAAACAAACAAAAGACTTCGACTTACGATTAAACCTGAGATAAACCAACTGATCAAGTCAAACCATAACCTTCTCAAGTTATGCTAGTATTCAGATATGATCGGTTGCATCAATAAAGACCACCTAAGCCCTCTATCAAGGGTCATGAGCTAGTCTAATTGTTCTAACCTCCTATTTTCATAGGATTAGTTCAATTAAATTACAAGATCGATAACCCTTGACCTGGCTAGCAATCGAGACTATTTTCATATCCGAATCCCAGCTACTCTCTCTACCCACACTAGACAATCAATCTCACCTCTCAGCATAAGTCAATTGACCTAAAACAAGGACGAAAGTTCTTTCAAGCATTTCATTGAATACTTGGCCGGCATCAAAGAAAACTCTAAATTCAAGCAGCAATAAGGTGGGTAAAGGCCTAAACAAGATTCAATCGACCATCTCAAGAACAAATCACAACCAAAGATCAAGGCTTTAATTCACAAACAAACATTGAAACCAAAGCAAAATAATAATCTATTGAACTAGCAAACAAACTCAAAAGTATGAAATTAAAGAGAGGGAGAAAAGAACTTAGCATTAAATCTTAAAATCGATCCGTCTTCTACAAATTATACACAAAAGTCCCCTAATCTAATCCCCCTAAATGGAGTTTTTATTGGCTAAACCTAAGCTAAGAACCCCTAAAAAGTCGCAGAAAGAGTCCCATGAGACCCTCAACAAAATGCCTAAAGGTGCCTTAAATAGAAAAATTGGGCGAGCGAGCGGACATGAGGGGTGGCGCTACCATGCCAGGTAGCATGGCCACCCCGTGTTGGGGTGGCATGACCGTGCCACTTGGCACGGCCACACCGTGCCAATTTTCTGGCATGGTGGCACAGCTAACCCGTCGTTCTTTCTTGCCGTCTTTTGCTTTTCTTGTTCGTCTTCGCTCCTTTTCGCGACGTTTGCTCGATTGAAGTTTATTATCTACAAAAGCAAATAAAAGAAGTAAAAATCCTAAAGATTATATTATTATACAAGGCAAAATTAGGTAACAGAGGCACGTAAAATACGAAAAATTATTGCCTAACAAATACCGCCCATCTATCTTTTACTCGTCCTCGAGCAAAACAAATGAGAAACTAACCTAAGAACCTAACTTAGTTTCGTAGGAATCACGATTGTATGTAGTGTATACAATAAGTCTTTTAAACCCCTTGGCTGCCCCAACTGGACGAGTGAGGTCTCGTGAGGGTTTGTAGAAGATATAACCACAAAATCTTGAAAAAGAAAAATAAAAAGGAAAAGAGAAATAGAAACTTGAAAAATAGTTTGGATGTACAAACAAAGCACAAATATATACGAGGGAGAACTTTATACATATTCTAACTAACCAAAGCACCCATGCAACAAAGATATTAACCTGTGTATAAACAGAATATACACATCAATACTCTCTATCCCCATCGATGACATCAAAGCACTAACTTTTCACCACACTGTATATCAAAACTTGGAATCCATCCCTGTGCTTAGTATGCTAGTGCATCATCATCCTAGGAATTAGGGTTACCAGAATCAAGCTCAATCCCACTTGACTGACACAAGCTACATTATTGGCTTGTTAACACAGAAAGCAAGCATTCCTAGTAGCAGTATTGCCTCAAAAGGTAACGCCCAGTAGCGCATGTCTCAAGGGATACTTATCATTCCAAATTTTATTTTTTTTTCTTCTTCTCTTTTTTTTTTTTTTTGGGAAAAGCAAACCAAAACCAAAGTAACGTGTGCAGGACAAGTGGGAGAGCCAATCATGAGAGACTAAGATCCTAACATAATAATGATGGTATAAATAAGGATTGGATTACATCGATAATGAACAATTGGAGTTAGAATTAGGGACTAGTATGACACATTGAGGACGAAGATCTATCATACATATTCCATTTATATACAAACTAATAGTCAAAGCACAAGGGCTTTAAGCTGATCAGAATAGCACGAAGCTTCCCTAAAGCCAGTAAAAAACTATACAAAAACCCAAAAATTTCATAAAAATATGCACAAAAAGATATATGACTTCCCACCCCCACACCTAAATCTCACAATGTCCTCATTGGGAGTTAAGGAGTCACTACCACTGCAAAAACATGCAAAAACAAAGAAGACAAAATCACACACACAAGACACACAAAACAAAACACAGAAAAAGAAAACAAAGCAAAAAGGTGATCATAGCCATTAGTTGGTGTGACGGCATCCCAAATTTCACCTCAAAGTTGATCACCAACAAAAACACAATCCTAATATTCATAACTAAGCACAACTTAATATCCACAACTAAACAAAAAGAAAAGAAAGAAAAGAAAAGAGGAGAAAAGAAAAGGGTTAGAACTATCATACCAGGTTAGGTGTTGTGTGCACCTAAACTATGCCTCACTAAGATGGTGCTCTAGGAGGCTAGAGGAGCATCAGCCACTCTTCCTAGTCTCTCAAGACTCGAGTCTGAAACTCAGATGTGGTCAAAGCTGACAGGAGCTTATCGAACACCTAAGCATACAACTCAGATGGATGTAAGCAAGAGCACAAAAACATGAATCCAAAAATGATAGTGGATGCTCTCCTAAACTTATCAAATGCCTTGGAAAAATCAGTAGAATAGTCAAAGGCAATAATTAGCATGATTTTTTCAGGTAAATGCTCTAGGTACAAATTGTAAGGATCAAGGGAGGAGTTATACCCTCTAAAGGTACCTAAAGTCTCAGAATAGTCGACTTTATTCCCCTCAAGGACAACATGAGAATCAACAAGTGGCCAATCGTGACACTCAGGGGAATGGAAGGGTAGTGAACCTGAAGGAGAAATATGAAAAATATCGAGGGGATTGGGGGACATATGGTGATCATGATTAAGACTAGGTAAAACTATAAACACAACATCCACACCAGGCCTCCCAACAAAAGTCTCAGTAGGATCATGCTCCTCAATAGCTATATTGTCTGACCCACAACAGGAATCATCCTCATTAACACTGACATCAATACTAAATATCTCACCCATCGCAAACCTTGTCGACCGAGTTAAAGGGTAAGGTGAATTAGGGAAGGTGGTGATAGATGCAATGTTGTCCCTAAGGGTGTTAGGTGAGGATGGAGCAACAGGGAGCAAAGTGGTCAAGGAAGGGTCAAATACTTCCTCCAGTCTAGACTTTAGAGTAGGAAAACACTCACCATCATCACACACATCAGGTTTAGGGAACGAAACCTAGGGTCAGTCTCACGTGATAGGTCATGCTTCTGCATAAAATTAGTAATTTTAAGTTGTTTCTTATTCATTGTCTCAATCATGCTGGAAAGTCTAGCAAAACCATCAGCAGAAATATCATAAGGACAAAAATTAGTGTCATGGCTGGAATAATTACAAATTTCACACACAAGAAGAGCATAATTAGGGATACAGGGAGATAGGGATAAAGAATTGGCACAACTAGTCTCAAATTCATAAGTATCCCCAGCCAACTAATCGAGCAAATCCCATGCTTCACCAACGTTTTTAGCACAAAAATTCCAATGCTCCAAAAGTGCACAGGTCTCACAATTCACACCCTCATCGACTATACTCAAAATTTCCCACTTATCCAAGCAATAACCACAGTGAGTAAGAAAAGCATGTAATCTATCATAATATCTCTAAAATAATTCATGCTTATGCTGAGGAAAGTGGAAAATAGGCTTTTTTTTTCAAAAATAATTTTTTTTTCAAATAGCAGCCTAGTCTTGAATACTCAAGGAAGCTCCAATATTGAAAAATGCCAATTGCCCGATAACGACGCCAAAAATTTGTTAGGGAAAAGTTTTAATATTTATAAATCCCAAGTGCAAGGTGCATTGTTGAGTACTTGGGGTGTCGTCCGCAGAGAGTTGGGTTTCCAAGTACCAGAACTAACTAAAGCGTCTCAAGTTAGGCAAAACAAAAGGGGGATAAAAAATAGAACTAAACTACTAAAATAAACAAAAGACTTCGATTATGATTAAATCTGAGATAAACCAACTGATTAAGTCAAACTCTAACCTTCCGAAGTTATGCTAGTATTTAGAGATGATCGGTTGCATCATTAAAGACCACCCAAGCCCTCTCTCAAGGGTCATGAGCTAGTCCAATTGTTCTAACATTCAATTTTCATCGGATTAGTTCAATTAAACTACAAGATCGATAATCCTTGATCTAGCTGGCGACCGAGACTATTTTCATGTCCGAATCCCAGCTATTTTCTCTACCCACACTAGACAATCAACCTTACCTCTCAGCATAAGTCGATTGGCCTAAAACACAGATAAAAGCTCTTTCAAATATTTCATCGAACACTTGGCGGGCATGAAAGAAAATTCTAAATTCAAGCATAAACAAGGTGGGTAAAGGCCTAAACAAGAATCAATCGGCCATCTCAAGAACAAATCACATCCAAAGATTAAGGCTTTAATTTACAAACAAACAATTAAACCAAAGAAAAACAATAATCTATTTAACAAGCAAACAAAATCAAAAGCATGAAATTAAAGAGAGGGAGAAAAGAAGAACTTAGCATTAAATCTTGAAATCGATTCGTCTTCTATAAATTATACACAAAAATCCCCAATCTAATCCCCCTACATGGGGTTTTTGTTGGCTAAACCTAAGCTAAGAACTCCCAAAAAGTTGCAGAAGGAGAGCTCGGTGAGACCCCCAATAAAATGCCCGAAGGTGCCTTAAATAGAAAAATCGGGCGAGCGAGCGGAAAGGAGGGGTAGCACGGCCACACCGTGTCAATTTTCTGGCATGGTGGCACGGCCACCCCGTTCGTCCTTTCTTACCGTCTTTTACTTTTCTTGTCCGTCTTCGCTTCTTTTCGCGACGTTTACTCGATTGAAGTTTATTACCTACGAAAGTAAATAAAATAAGTAAAAATCCTAAAGACTATATTATTATATGAGCTAAAATTAGGTAACAGAGGCACATAAAATACGACAAATTATCGCCAAACATGTTTCAACCATTGCATAAAAATCTGTCAAGAGTCATGAGGCCTCACTGTTTTCATTCATAAGGTAAACCCAAACACCCTGACTCGCATAATCAACAACAGTGAGAAAATATTGGACACCTGAAGAAGACTTAACACAATATGCTCCCTATATGTCACAATGACTAAGATCAAAACAATTCATCCCTTTATTTCCACTAACAGGATAACAAGTATGAGTTTGTTTGGCACGCAAGCACACATCACAAAAATCTTTTCTATTACTACTACCAAAACATGAAAGATTAGATAAAGCCTTGCTTGATGGATGTCCTAATCTGCTATGCCAAGTATCATAGGACATCACCTTGTTGACGTGAACAATTGCCGGCAATGAATTCTTCAAATAATAGACCCCTTTTTTAGGCTCAACCCACTCCAATCGGGGAATAAATTGCTTTTCGATCCCTCGAGGTTTGGTGAAATGGTTTTCTAATCCCACATTTTTAGAAAATTATTTATGGGACTACTTAGTTTAGCACAAATGGTTTCTGGGGCACAAAACTTTGGGTTATTTGATTTCTGGGGCACAAATATTTATTTTTAGGTCCCTGAAGGGCTCCAAATGTAAATACTTCAAAGTTTTGGATTGTTTTGCCAAACTAGGCTTCTATTTATATTTAGACTTCTTAAAATGACTTTAATAGTACTAGTTATTACAATCTACTGCTAATATCTCAAATATTATATTTTCTGTGATTTGAGGTCCACCATGCTTAGCAAAATAATTAAAACTTAATTAGAGAGTTTTGACCGTTACCTGAACTTAGTCGACGCTGGACTTCGGCGTTCCTCTAACTTTCGGTTTATAGAGATTGCTAATCTCAATCTCACCTTCCTTAGATCAAGTATAGCACAGATCCGTTTCGTTTTCTACTTTGAACTGTAGTCACTAATCAAATTTTTGATATTTTTCGGAACTTTAATCAAGAAATTATAATATTTGAGACATAAGATTCAATTGAATAATGTTCCCTACTGAGAAACTTCTTTTTATTGAAAGCTTAAAATTAGAAATATCACAATGGAAAACTTGGAGAGGGACTTAAGCTAAGATCATTAGAGATACTTGCTCATAGAGAAATGGAGAATCCCAACTTCTCTTTTACTCAAGAATACTCAAATGACTATGTCCCTTCTTAGCACTCAAAGTCTCATTTTATAGAGGAGATGGGGGTACATATGATGCCCTAAAGGATACAATACATACTGATTTTTCACATGGCTGCAGTACACACTGATGGCTATAGTACACACTGATGGCTACAGTACACTGCTTTATTTTACAGACCTGACACTTGTCAAAATGGTACAATAATAGAGCAACCACTTTTCAGAACTTTTAATGATGACAAGACCACTCATCATTGTTGAGATTTTGCATACCTTCATCTCCAATTATATTTTTCAGATCATCATTGTATGGATAATCATCAAAATCTTCATCTAATTGAAGATGCTCTGGGTCCCATTTCTCAAATAACTCAAGAAGATATTAATTTCTTTCCTTTTTCTGATAAGAATTTTCCAGTTCCAATGTCAAAGAGATAAATAAAAACATCTTCTGAAGTCGCTTCTTCCACCTTCACATACTCATTAAACTCATTATGATAAGCAAAAGTAGTACTCCTGCAATGCATTAGTATTTTTCCTCGTTCAATTAATCTCCAACTCTATTGATGAATGTTGAAAAATCTAATGACTCTTGCTAACGTAGGATTAGTAACTAATTGTCGATGTTCTGGATTTCATTCTTGTCGTCGATCTTCGGGGTCATCGAAATCAACTATCTGAACAAGATAATTAGCTAATTTGGCTTTTCCATTTTTATACTTGATTAGTAGACAATGTACCTTCATATATAGACATCTGTTACTTGGGATTTTTGTTAGACCATCAGGAGATGTAAGAATCCAATGGATCTTTTTGAATATGCATTATTGGAAATTAGTTAGTGTTGAGAAAAATGAAAACTTCGGATCTGGGAACTCTATAAAGTAAACTACCATCCCGTACTCCCAGGCTTTCGTGACGTGGTCATTTGGAGAGATTGAATTTACTGGGAAACTAATACTACCAACTCCAGACCTATCAGGAAAGTAGATTGTGGTACTCCAAGACTCTCAAATATCATATGAATAGTCATGGTAATAGTTGATGCATGCTGCATACCACTCATTGAACCATTTTTCTTGAACATGAGGACTTATTTTTTCTTGGATATCATAAGGACATCTAAGTTAACTAACTTGTAACTCTAGAAGGGAAAATCCTTGCGTTATTAGGTAGGCAGAAGATAGTAGATCAAAGCGTGATCTACTTTTTGTATGAAATTCCAAATTATCAATAAGGACTTTAATAGAAGGAGAAACCCGTTCTAGTAGGAATGATATTTCATTATGGATTTCCTTCTTTTCTGACAGGAGGTTGGCTTTGATGATCACCATTGGCGAGTTCTCGAGTTAAACTATCTGCCAGAGATTTCTTCGATCTCTGTATATGTTCAATAGAGAAGAAAAATTGGTTAAGCTATAATCGTCAACGCAGGAGTCGCCCTTGCGCTTGCATATTTGATAAATTCTTTTTCACAAAACCCAGTATTTCTTTGCAACCAATTCGAATAAGAAAAAGTTTTGGGGCCAAAAAGATTAAGAACTTTCAATTTTTCTTACGACTGCAAGGATTTCTTTTTCCATTGTGGGTAGTTGCACTCTGCCTTATTAAAAGTTCCGTTGTAATATTTATAGAATTTTTCTCCTTCTTTGATTTTGAGTACTGCACTCTAGTGCTCGTTGCCAATATCTGTCTCAAGAACTGAATCATCTCTTTCATTAGGTAAATTTAGAACAGGAAGATTTTTACACATCTTTTTTGAAGTTTTGAACAATCTTTGTATCATTAATGGTCCATGTCCAATTTACTTCTTTTTTGATTTTTTCCTGCAATGGTTTTCTGAGTTTAGCTAAATCTTTAATGAAGTCTGAAGCATAGGTAAGACATCCGAGAAATCTTTCTAATTGCTTTCTATCTTCAATCTTTTCAGGAAAATTTTCTATTTTTTTCCAAAATATGCTTTTGTGGGATAATCTGCCAAGTCTTTATCTTTAGATCTAAAAACTCAATTTCTTGTTCAGTAGAAATGCATTTGTTCTTACCAAGTGTAATACCATGATCAATGCATCTTTGGGTGACAGCTAAGACATCATCTTTATGTTGTTCTATGGTTTTAGAAAAGATAAGGATATCATCAATGTAAACTAAACAACAGTGATTGAGGTCTTTGAAGATGCTATCCATTTTTTGAAGTATTTGAGGTGCATTTTTAAGACTAAATCGCATTACTATCCATTCATAATGTCCTTGTGGGGTACTAAATGCAGTTAAAGGAATACTTTCCTCATCCATTTTTATCTGCCAATAACCGCTTTTACAATTCATTTTTGAAAACCAAGAAGCTCCTCGAATTCCATTGAAAAGGACAGTTTTGTTAGGTTTATACTAACCATCAAAGAAAGTATTGTCGTTAAGCTTTTTATAATTGATTACTATTCTTGCTTTTCCTCTTTTTTCTTCTGCATGATTTCTTACCATGAAAGCGAGGTTGGTGTGCGGACTCTTGCTGTTTTTGATTAATTCTTTATCCAGAAGTTCTTTGATTTGTTTATCAAATTCCTGGATATCTTGGTATGTATAACCCTTTGTTTGACTCGGATAATAGTGTTGGAGTTTAATAGAGTGATTTTAGCAAATGTTTTATTTTTATCCCAAAATTTTAGTGGATTATCAGAGTAGAGTTCTTTACATAATTTTTCTTATTGTTCGATAATCTGCTCTTTAATAGATAATTCAAGTAATGAGATTGTTAGTGCTATCTCATACTGTGCTGGCATTACCTTCTCACCACGCTAGCTATGTGTAAACTCAATTTCTTGATTGATGTAAGCCTTAATTTTTCAATAGAAATTGAGTGACCATTAATTGTGAATATTATTTGGTTTATGGTCTGTGTGCATGGAGAATATAATCTCTAAAAATTATTTCTAATAATCATATCATGAGAGGGTTGATCAGTAGTCCATAGAATGGTATAATACATTGAACTGCTCCCAATTCTATGGATAACCCTTCTATGGTTTCATTGTGACTCATAATGCTATTATCAGCTATCCTCACTTATAAAGGATTTTTAGCTCTTTTCCATATAAACTCTAAAAATAATGATCTTTTCTCAAAGCATACAGAACAACCACTATCTATGTAGGCACACAACTCATATTTATTATATCCCTCTAAGCATACATTTATTAGGATATAGATGCTATTACGATTGGTGTTTGTGACTTCGTAGCATATTTCCATAGCCATGTTTCTGACTAATTCATTCTCATAAATTAGCTCACTAACCATTCTTGTTTTGGGATAGATTCTATTCCGGCCCCCAAAGTTTAGCGTAAATAATTTTCGAGGCCTATAACTTTACAAACGATTTCCTGGTCTATCCAACTTTGGTGCAAATAATTCCTAGAACCAAACTTGCCAAAAATAGTTTTCTAAATTGCAAAAAGACCCCTAAGATTTTTAAATTTTTATTTTAACCCCAATCCTTAAAAACTTACTTTCGAAAATCTAAAATTTGTATATGTGTAATTTCTTTCATTAGTAATATTTTTGATCTTCTTTCAATTGGTATCAGAGCCACATAATCAAAAATAATTAAGATTATTAACCTTATTAATGGTTAATTAAGCTAATTAACTGTGATTAATGCTTGAATCATCTCCTGCTTCCCCTGGACCGAATTATTCACACATTATTCACTCACCGGAAGGCATTTCTCCAGTAGCACCTCAATTAAACTATATAACTAATATAGTTTTAGAATTAAAAGAAGAATTAGCTAAAATCAAGACTGAAGTCAAGGAGCTAACTACGAAGCAAATATCTATAATCTACCTTTCTCTAGTTAACGAAGTTAGACATAGCGAAAAATCTACTTTTAGTATTAGTATTCTATTTCAGCATAAATATCCTTTCCCAAACCCAAAGAACATGAATTCATTTCCTTTGCATGATATAAAAATTCAAAAAGAAGGAGAAAAATCAGGTGAGAAATTATCTGAAAAGGCAGAGAAAGAAGAAGATGATGGAGTATAAGTAGTATACTCTTGAAGAACTACAGAATATGTTTGAGAAAGAAAAAAATCCAGAAGAATTAAATAAGATTATGGGCACAATTATTGATAAATATGACGTGTTATCTGACGATAATAAAGAGACTAATAATGTCCAATTAGAAGAAGAAATGTATCAGCAAATGAACCACATTAAGTTAGAAGATCTGAATGTGTTACTTTGGAAGAAGTCAGAAGAAAACTGGATTAAAAAACATGGTAAAATGACTGTTGAAGATGAGATTAATAAAATTAAAGAAGAACTTGATTTAGGTGAGATAGAAACCAATTTGGTTAACAATGTTGTTACTAAATTTGAAGAATTTGGCAAATCTTCTAGAAGAAATACTCATTTTACAAGACCTAGGACGTTCCAGTAGGACGTGCAACTAATTTTTTCTTCGGGTTCATCCCAAGGAAGACTACAACTGTTGAAGAAGTTGGCCACCCCCGTTAGTCAAACGGAATACATCTTAAACATAGATGGAACTCGTAATATAGAAGAAATATTTGAACATTGCAAAAGAGGTATAAATAGTTTCTTAAACCTAAATACTATCTAAACTGCTACAAATTTCTTAAACTGCATTGAACATAATTTCTCTAGCACTGTAGCTGACTGATATGATTCATTAAATAAAGATGGTGAAAACACATTAAGAATGATGGAAACACCAGCTGTAATGTTTAAGAATTTATATAAGGAAATTGAAACTGAGTTTATCGGAGCGAAACTTGATTCAGAAGAAAAAGCAAGAAAATGGCAGAGAAAGATTAATAACATAGAATTATGGGATATGAGATATCTGAAAAGTTATATTGCTGAATTTAGTCAAATATTATTATAGAATTAGGCATAATGAGACTAATATTGGCATGTTATATGACAAATTACCGTATTTGATAAATTCCATGATTGATAAGTACTTAACATGTATATCATTTTATGGTTATTTTGTTGCATTTTAGGGGGAATTATATGCCTTATGTGATAATTTATACTCCTTTTCCTGTTTTACGCTCGAGTTTGGTGTTGTTGATGATATTTTACAGAAGTTGGCTAAGAGAACCCGAATTTGTCGAAAAATCAATGAAGAATTATGCAAGGATGTAAGAGCCCACAAAAATTGACCAAAAACTCACAAGAGATATGGTTTACCCAGGCATATATCATGGATAACCCGAGATAGCATACACAGTTAACCCAGGTTGGCCAGAATCAACAGGTCAAAGTGACCAGAGAGCACCACGGTCAGCCCGTGGTGGATGCCACGATCCGTGGTGGAGGCATAACAGCTAACCTGTTCATTTTCCCTCATCGTGTGGTTGAGGTTGATTGAGTTTTCCTATAAATAGGGCCATTTTTCACAGTAGAAGAGACACACCTCCTCCATTCCATTCTCCTCCATATTCTATTAGTTAGGATATAGATTAGTTTACATTAGATTAGAGTGAGGGAGAGCAAGTAGAAGAAGAAGATTCGCAAGAAAGCGAGATTGCGTTCTGCAATCAAAAGATTCAAGTGCGCATTTTGGCTGAGCAAACTCTTCTCTCTTCTCGTCTATTTTCTCTTTAGATTGATCATTTTAGAGTTGTTAGTCTGTTTAATTCTTAATCATGTGTGAGTAGTTTTAATTCATCTAGGGATTTAGTAGTTTATGAAAATATAGTTGGATCATGTTTTAATCTAAAAAATTGTGCTTATTTTCATGATTGGTTTGATTTCATTCTATCAAGTGTTATTCATGTTGTTAGTGAATTTTTGGCCAAAGTTTGCTTGCACACTTGAAACGGGGTGAAAAACTAAAAGGTAACATTTGGTTGTTAGAGTGCTTGATTAGACTTAACATAACTTCATCTCGAAAGAGAGATTTGCATGTTAGGAGAATATCGAAAGTAATAGAAAATATTTAACTCGGATTAAGACAAATTAGTTTGAAAGAACGACTTTTGCTCAGTTAAGGCAAATTTGGTTGAGTTCGAAAGAATGGATTAAGTTTTTTTGGGTAGATGGTAATTCCTCGAGATTAACCAATTAGAGAAAAAAGCATATATTTGTCGTTTTGATCCAATTACATTTCATAACTACATGAAGTCCTAGGCATTTTTCCTTTAATTGATTTAGAATTAGCAAATTTGAAGTTGTTGAATCAATAATCAATGAAAAATACATTACATGGTTTGAACGAACAAATGTCATTGATACCCTTGGTTCAAGAATTTCTTATTTAAGAAAATGGGTCAATGATCAATGTCTTGATCACCAAAAGCAAAAGAAAATTAAGAAGCAATTCATAACTTGTTCGGATTAAACTTTACCAACAGGGAAAAGAACCTGAAAGGAAAAAAAAAAATTCTATAAGAAAAAGAGCTTTAATAAGCAAAGGGAAGAGAAATATAGAACAAAATATTATAACAAATCAAGTCCTAAAAAACGAAGATTTTTTAGGAAAGCACCTTATTGTCCTGCAGGGAAAAACAACTGCAAATGCTGGGCATGCAGAGAAGAAGGACATTATGCTAATGAATGCAAGAATAGGAAGAATAACAAGCTTACTAAAACCTTAGATAACCTAGATTATATTAAGCTTAGTGAAGATGAGGCACTAGATCTAGCCCTAAATAACAACGAAGAGATTGTTGAAATTATCTTGGACAATGAATATGAAGAAAACGCTTATGAAGAAATAAGTCATATGATGGAAAGTAGCTCGAGTAGTCTTGGTGATCTTCAAGGAGAAGAGTTTGTTGTAGATAATGATAATGAGAAAGTCAAAGGAGATTAGGTCCTTCCCATAATCTAAAAGGACATGCAACAACAACAACACCACCACCTCCCAGTGTGAGTCCCGCTTTCAATTAAAGAGCAAGTATGTTTGCAAGATGATGGAAGGAGATCTTGAAATTAAAGATTGTGAGCATGATGTGGGGGAAGTTAATCTCATTAGCTAGAAAAACATCCATCAGCATAACAAAGATAGAAAATATCATTATATCCATGTTGGAAGTGTCCAGGTTCAAATTACTCCATTATAACATCATGGTAAAGATATTGATCTTCATGCTTTACTTTGTGATATTAGACATACCAAATTTAATAATCAAATTATCACATGGATTAAGACCAACTTATGCAATGGATTGGTAGGAATCAATTATCGACCTGGATATTATGTGAGTCTAAAAGATGATTTGCTAAAAAATTTCTATCCATTAAAATAAAAACAGCTAAGATGGACATGAAAAGAGGAGGATATCCATTAAGAATATTTTAGAAAATTATCTACAAATTAGATAATACTATAGATCCAAAGACTAAGGTCACAATGATAGAGGCAGAAAAATTTGGAAGTCCTACCCCTATGCAAATTCAGAGGATTAAATCCAATCCATAAGAGATAACAATTGATCATTTATGGATATCTAGCTTTGCAAACCCTACTAAAATCAATAAGAAAAATGTGATAAAAATTGATGAAAATAGTAAAATAACCATAAAACCCCAATTATTAAGAAACATGAGTACTAGATCAGAATGGGAAGAAGGATCTTCATCTACTAAAGAAGAAATTAAAGAAGATGATATAATTAGTATGACTAGTGAAATGAGTAGAATGAGTTTTGAATCTACAAGATCCAGTGTAAACCGAAGTATGAGTCTAAAAAGAAATGTCATTGGGTACAAAACAAGAGGCTACTTGTAGTGAGGGCCTATATCACACTCAACTTTTTAGTAAATGTTACATTGCAAAAATTTTCTTCAATTAAATGTGCTATAGAGATTAGGCTACAATTTAAACCCGGAACATAAAGCACATGTTTTACTTTTTTAGTTGTGGATTCAAGGAAATAGATCCTCTTTTTATAGCCATTGTTTCAGCACTATTAGGTAATTCAACAGGTATTGGTTCCAAGTCATGCACTTCACGTAACAAAGGCAAATATCCCGTCATGTGACATGACACTCCCGAATCAACTAACCAAACTTCCTTACCCGATAATTTTTCATGCCTGGACGTCGGTGTCTCAATGAGACTTAGAAGTCTCTGGACCTGTTCGAGTGTGAACCCGACCGTGAATAGAGGTGCTTGATTTTGTTCGACGGTGGATGGCTTATCTCGATGAACTTGTACAACATTTGCTGCCTCCTTGCCTCAACTTCTTCCAGCGTTACCTCACCCACGACCACCTCATCCACGACCTCAATCGCCCCTACCTCTGCGACTACTCTGCCCGGGTGTGTAGCCCACTAGTTCAAAGTAGTTTGTCTCGTCGTGCCCAACCATCCCACAGTGCCTATGACTCGTTCGTCTCCCTACATTGTGCTAGGTCAGGCTATGTCTAACACAGCGAAGGCTGCCATATTTTCCCATTTGGATGTGCGGTTACACTTGTGGTTATCCTCCTGCTGAACCATGTTGTAAATCTTATCCAACGAACCCAAGGGATGTAGCATAAGGATTTGGCTTCGTACAGTTGAGTAGTCATTATTGTCTAAAACCATAAAAAATTGAGGGATCTTGTCTTCCTCCATAAACTTGATAATCTTAGCAGCGACATCACACATACACGCTGGGATTTTGGTAAGATTACCAAGCTCATTCCATGGTCCCATGAGCCTAAAAAACAATCAACTACATCTTGTTTGGTTCGCTTGCAATATGCCATTAGTCTATGGATTTTGTGTATGTTGGGTACATCATACCTCCTTTTTATATTGTCCCATAATTCTTGGGCTGTGTCAAAATAGGCTACACTTTTGTGAAGCCTTGGATTGATGACATTCATAATCCTTAATACTATCATCGAGTTTACCATCTCCCAAGCTTTTGCTTCCTCTGTAACCACTTCATCCTTGATCTTTGGTTTTGTGATTGATCCATCAATGAAACCTAATTTGTTTTTGAATTTCAGTGATGTTATCACAGTCTTTACCCAAAGGTCAAAAATTTTCCCTTCAAATTTGATGGTAGTTATGATTTCAAGAGAGTTTGAGGGATGGAGGAAGTGCGGAGATTGATTTGTTATAACGAAAGCTTGATCCTTTGTGTCTGTACTCATGATGAGAATGAAGGGTAAATTCTTCTTTAGTTATCATATAATTTAATGTCCTGATACCATGCATGACAAACAGAAGGTGTGAGTTTTGGAAAAAGAGGAGTTTTTGCTTCATTGATTTTCCATGGCCAGTCAGCCCTGACGTATACACGGCAAGAGTCCCAAACCATGCTCTACTTCTTACAACCCTAAACTAGCTTAGTTGCCAAGAAAGCCATGGGGAGTACAAAATATGGGCAAAGAATATTACACAAAATGTCTACAATATTTATTTCCTAAATACGGTATTTATTTCCTTAACACTTCCACTCCATCGTGGGAGCCTGACGTCAAAGTCTCTTTCACACTCCTGGAAGCATATCCTCTCAAAATCATATCAGTAAAAATATATTAAAATAATATATATAATAAATAAATACAGGTAAAATATGTATATGGTAAGTGAGAGCATGTGCTCTCATGAACATACAAGAATTTGCCTAAATGAAACAAGGTAGGTGTCAGCTTGTCATTAGGTGTTTTCTCTTTATCTAGGTTTTCTGCATGCTGTGCACTTTTGTTTGTGGAACATAGTATTTTGCAGTTTTGACCTGTGGATGTTCTATTAAATTAAAATAGTTAGTTATTATGGAATTCTCTAGGCTAATTTCTCATATTCTTTAAATTAGTTAATCATCTATTAGTGATTAGAAAATAACAAAATTCATAGTAAAAAATAAAGCTCAATTACAAAGAGGGATATCCAAATCCATCCAAATCCATTGTCTCAAAAATTCTGCCATTAAACGAGGTGTGGGGATTTTGATGCAACAATCTTACTCCTGAATTGTAAAATTATAGAGCGACTGGTTCTGCCAAACATTAAATTTAAAAACCGTAGACTATATAACACTTCATAGAAACATAACAAAGGAAGATTAGAGAGGCATTTTACTTTAGTCTGCTACAATCCAAGTTGAAAAAAATAGTATGAACCTACCTTTTTTCAGCTATACAGAACATGGCCACTTGAAGAGGGATATATACATGTTAAATTTACATTGATACAAAAATCCTATTAGTCAACAATTTGTAAAGAATATCTTGATCATCTTGGTGCAAATGACTGACATCGGAAGCCTAAACTTTTTTAATGAAAGCAAAAAGTTGATCACCTAGATAGGTTGATTCAAGTTGTTTGACACTTGTTCCTTTAATAAGTAAGGTCTTGAGTTCAAATTTTGTAAATGGAGAAAATATGTAATGGGAGAGCTCTACTCTATTATGGGCCCATAATAGCTCGACTTTGCTAAGACAGAGGCCCAAAGATCCAAAAAAAGAAGGGTTAATCAACTATTTTCTCATTGGCGCATTCTTAATCAATTTAGGTCAATCTTTTTTTTTTTTTGGTTAACAGATATTTACATAGTAATATAAGTTTAATGACGGCGAAAAGAACTGATAATTTAATTATTAAAACAATAATAATTGAATCCCATCTTAATCTTAATTAATGATGAACCTTCCTCCTCACGGACCCCTTAGTATCAAAGTGGTATCTTTTAGTTCCTGATTTAGCGCTTAGAATTTGCCAAATTAGCATAGAATAAAATAATTAACCAACCAATTACTTTATAGCTGATACTTATATTATGATTAATGAAATTTATCCTTGCACGATCTTTCGGCCAATCCTCTAGTGGCTTCTTGTGTAAACAAGTAAAAGATGGTAATTTTGAAAATTTGAATAATTCTTTTAAAATGTTTTAAGTAAATTACAAGCTATGAATAAATGAGAAGCGTTGACCAACTAAGGGCTGGGTTCTAGTTTAGACATGACAAATAGGTTATTCGGGTCGGATACGGGTCGGGTCATTTTCGGATCAACTATGTTCGGGTCAGATTCAGGTTCGGTTTGGGTTTGGATCACTTTCGGGTCAACCATGTTTAGGTCAGGTTCTATTCAGTTCAGGTTAAGTTCGGGTTCGGATCGCTTACAGGTACCATGTTCGGGTCGGTACGAGTTCGGTTCGGGTGGAATTCAGGTCGGTTTTGTTTTGGGTTGTCTATAGTAGCTCGGTTCGGATCGGATATGGGTCAAGTGTAATTTGGGTCGGGCGGGATTCAATTCAACGTTTCAGTCAATATCGTGTCAGGTGTAAATCGAATCGAGTATAAATCAAGTCGGGTTAATTTCGAATCATTGTATGTTTTCAATGTAGCCATCTTTAGTTCTTTACTCTTAAATTGTGTTTAAAAAATAAAAATTGTTTAATTAGACAAACCCATTTATTCTATATTTCTCTTTTAATTCATACGTTAATGATTAATTGATTTTATATATATATATATATATATATATAATTAATGGAAAATTATATGGGGTTGGTTCTAAATTTACTAACAAAGTTACTAAATTACAATTACAAGTATACAACCCATCTCTAACCATATATCAAATGCATCGCGCAATTATCCAAAGGATTATGTGTCGTTAAGCCAAGTTTCAAGCATTTCAATTGAGTTCATATGATGACAAAATAAGTGAACCAACCTAACGCAAATAATTTGTCAATGGTCTCAATTATGAGCCCCAATACCAAAATATACATTGAAAAATGAAAAAAATAGAAAGAAAATAACGAAATTTTTATTTAGACCTCAGTGTTGGTTTATAGTTTCATGTCTATCATATTTGGAGTTGGTAAATAGAAACAGGTTAGTTCAAGTCGACATTTTTAGTAATCAAATTAATGTTATTTGATAGCTCGTTAAGTGATCATACATCAAAATTCAAAGATTTGTCTTTGTGAGATTAACAACTTGATCTGCATTTCCTCAATGAGTCAAAATTAAAAAGTAACAATATATGAGTATGTGTCAATTAGCATTACATTTATATGATAGTTAATACTCTTTATCGAAACTCGAGATTTGGAATTTAATAGTTCAAAATTCAAATGAGTCACATCATTAGGAGATCATTTGCAATCGTATATTCTTGAATATGATTTTGTAGAATTAAACATATTATGAAGATGATTTAGAATCGTAGATCAGTAGTGCGAAGTTTTTGACAGTAGTTACAGAATGATATTATAAATTTATAATCATAACGTGAGTCATTAAGTGAATCAAATAGTAAAATAGGATTACTAGATCTTAACAAGTTTAATGAATTGTTAATTATACTTATCTTCTCTTAATTTCTATTGTGATAAAATATTTTTTCTCTTATATTTTTACTGCATATCTATCAAGTTAAAAACTTAAAACTATCATCTATTTTATTTTTTCCTCTTAAGTTTTTTAATTGATTTCATTTGTAAAAATTTTCTCTTAAGTTGTTTTTCTTTTCCCACCTAAACTCAACTAATTGAGTTTGAAAAATTCAAAATTCCCTCAAAAAGAGAAAAGACTAAAATCAAAAAAAAAAGTTACTACTTATTCTGGTAAAATTGAGTCGAGTCCGAATCGAATTGGTTTTAAATCGAGTACGGTTCGGTTTAGGTTCGGATTGTCCATTTTCGGTTCACTTCAGGTCAGTTCACTATGCATCGGGTTTGAATTAGGTCGGGTCATTTCGGGTGTGGGTCATTTCAGTTTATACTACAATTCGGGTTTCGTTCGGTTATAGATCGGTTTACTTCGGATGTTCAGGTCCAAATCAGTTCATCTCATTTCTGATGTCGGTTTGGGTGCGGATCGAAGTTGTTCAGTTCAGGTTTCAGGTCTCAGGTCAGTTTTGCTAGGTCTGTTCTAATTACTCCCTTCATTCGATAATTTTGGTCCTGCCTAAGTAATATAAGTTTTTAAGGGAACTTCATTTAATGTTATATTTTCTATCATAATGTGAATGGAGAAAATTGTAATGTGAAAGCTTCTAAATCGGTCAAAAATTATAGTACTTAGAAATATGTATTCCTCAAAATATGATATAAGAAATCTGAAATTGTAAACCGCAACTTCACCCAAATTTGTCCCACAATGTTCATAATTTGGATTCAATGGCTCAATCCAACCTAAATTAATTGATGAAAACCATGTAAATTTAATCTGGAAGTAACACTTACAACATGCCTCCCTGAAATTACTCGTTAAAGAAAGGCTCCTTAAATCTAGACTGCTAAATTTTTTATTAATCGGACGTAAAACAAATGAGTAACGCATATGATATAAGCTCATGAGATTCATAATTGAAACTAATGGGTTATAGACGAAGCAACTCACAAACTTAGGCCTTGTCTCTTTGTGTGTGTGTGTGTGTGTGTGTGTGTGTGTGGCAATAGTGAGTAACTGAGTATCTAGGTTACAGTTTACATCTTTTTACAACTTTTTGTAGCTCTTTACAACTCCTTACATCTTTAACAAAATTCTTACAGCTTCTTACATTGATCTCCTTCCATCTCCTTTTTTGGTCTCTAATGAGCCGGCTTGTTGTAGTGATGTATTTATTTTTTATGTACTACCAATATAAAAAATCTGTATATATTTTTATGAATATAATATTTCTATAAACATAGAAATGGAATTTAATGACATGAATTATGTTTGAGTTTTGACATGAATCATATATGCCATTATAGAAAAAATAAGTTAATATGCTTTTAAAATTATAATACAAAAATTGCATTTATGTTTGAGTTTTGATGTGAATAGTATATGAAAATAGTCAAACTATAGGTGATAAAAGCATTTCAGCTATTTTATTTCTAAGTTTATATCTATAACAATTTGGTTGGTTTCATCATACAATTGAACATCGGGTGGTCCATCCACATTTTGGTCCATTGGTGAGATTGCTATGTCCTTTTTATGTACTGTAATAAAATTGTACAGAGTACACCAAGCAACGATTATCTCAAACTGCTGTGCCAATCTCATTTGAGGATGCTGTTCGCTATTATTTTCCATCTCCTCCGTAGTGCTCCAAATGTTCTCTCAATTATCATTCGTAGAAATGAGTGTCGATGGTTAAATTACTCCTTCAGTCCTTCAAGCGGACCATTTTTTCACCTCAAATGCAGGACATATTTGGTTATATAAATTTGTGGGCTTGAATATATTATATTATTATTTAATTAACTTATTTAAAGGTTTATTTTTATTGATTATGTTATTTCAGTATTATTTCTTCTCTTCTAAAACTATAATTGTAGAGAAACACAATTTGTTTGTATAACGTTGAAAAGTAATTTACTTTCAAGAAATAATTTACTTTCAAGAAATAATTTATTTCGCAAATCATATATTAAAGACGAATTATTTTCATTTACCGCCTCGAGGTTTTGGTAAATATTATTTGTACTCCTGAACTTTTCGAATATCATTTACCCTCCTTCACCTTTGCATAATAGTATTACAACTCCCCCCAAATTGCAAAAATGCCTTCATGTTTACAAGTTCATTTACCCTTACCCTATCTCCTCTATCCACTTGAAGTTTAATTGATCTCCGTCTCGATTCTTTTAACTTTAGATCTGATTGATGTGATTAGTAGATAGAGGTCACAATAGTGACATTGGGGCCATTGCTAAGGTCGTCTTGGTCCAGCAAGCCTCCTAACACTACATGTGGTGCAATTTGAACATTCCTTCTCCTTCTAGAATAAGTTTCTCCACAATCTCTTTCTCTTGTATTGCGCAATATTCGGCTATGTTCGGGTGAGTAAACCGGCACCTTTATTGTTAAAGGCGTTAATTAATCTCCTCAAACTATATTTTTGCCATGTCATTAACTAATCAAACCGATCTCAAGAGCATCAAGGACTTGTAATTCAGGGGTTTTGTAATACTGCTATGCAAATGTGAGGGGGGTAAATAATAATTCCAAAAGTTCAGGGGTACAAATAATATTTACCAAAGTCTCGATGGGGTAAATGAAAATAATTCTATTAAGAACCAACAATTATGTGTAAATATCTAAAAAATTTATTTATAAAACTTTTAATAATTTAACAATTGCTCACACCTATCCTTATAATTGCTTAAAGTTTCTTACAACTTCTTATAACTTTTTTATAGTTATTACAACTCTTTACATCTTCCTTCAGTTTCTTAAAACTCCTTACATTTTCTTACAATTTATAATTGTACCTTATCATGAAAGCAACATGGCCTTATAAATATGTTGAACATCCTTTTTCATTATCAATGTGGGATTACAAGTCTACAACCCACTCCAAACTCTAACCGGACTATAATCCAATGCCAAAGCTTTATCCAAGCTGCCAAATGAGGTGTTGTCATAGCTAGTGCTTAAGATTAGAGAGAGTTCGTTGGTACGCAAAATCTCTCCCTCGGTGTAATTCAGTAATTGTAATCCACCGGCTCTTGTACGAGTTATTCTCTATTCATGGATGAAGGACCATATAATTTTAACACGTTAATATGCTTAAAAAGAAACGCACCCAAATACTAAATACGTCAACTAGTTCTAGTTACTTAGAGTTTTTGGGTGGCATCGTACATGTCACCTAAAAGCGTGCATGATAGGTAAAAGGTGGTTAGGTCCCCCCGGGGGAGGGTTAGCCATTTCAACATTCAAATCACTTTGTGAAGGATTAATCAGAGAATATAGGACCTATTTGATGCTTAATTGTTATCAGATGCCAGTAGCTTCTTAAGTAACTGAAGGCATTTATTATTTTTAAATGTGCATATGGAAGTACATGTTCTCAGACATAGGGGGCATTTAGTTGCACGAGCTTTTTGGTATGAAAGAGTTTTTTGGCATAAAAGACGTTTTTGGGAGAGTTTTAGTTATTTTGACTGGTCAAACAGCTAATATAGTGTTTGATAAAGAGCTATTTGAAAGAGCTGTTTGGACTCAAACAACTCTTTTTCAAAAGGCTATTCCAAATAACCTTTTCCAAACAGCTTTTTGTGGAAAAGATCTAATTGCGCAAGATTTTGAAGAAATTACATATTTAAAATTAAATCTTATGTTACCTATTACAATAGCCTTGCAAGTAATTTGTGATATGATCAACTTAATTGCAAAGTATCATGGTACGTAACTTATTTCTATTTTACTTAATTGCTAATTAGTTATTTTTTCATGTGAGTTATTTTATTTGTGTTATACTTACATAGTTCATTTGAACTTCATATAAATTTTAATTCACGTGAAAGGAAAGATAATGTCGAATAAATAATAAAATAAGTTTGTAAGTCATGACTATATATTTTGTAAATAAAAACTCAAACTGAAAGAAAATCGAGGCAAATAATGAATAAAAATTATAGAGAATAGTAAGAAAATAAGATGTAAATTAAGGTAATTTATACATATAACTTAAATTTGCTTATTGTTGAAAATAAAATTAGATGACCAATAAATAAAAAAATGCATTCAATAAAATAATAGATTAGAGATTGGGCATATATGGAATTTTAGCAAATATATTTTTTATAAACACCTCATTTTATTAAACACTTAGCTTAAAAAATATACTGTGATGAACAAGCCGTCTTAGCTCAGTGGTAGAGCGCGTGGCTTTTAACCACGTGGTCGTGGGTTCGATCCCCACAGACGGCGATTTCACATATTATTATATTTTTCGTATTTAATGATGTCCATATGAAATACTAACATGTTGAAAAGTAACTAAATAAGGTGTTGACATTCCCAGGAATAACTTTATTTTTCGTATTTTAGGTATGTCCATATGAAATGCTAACAATTCAGATAGTGTATTTGTTGTATAACATATAATTTTAGATCACATGCACTATATGAATTCTAGGACTATATACTCCTAGGATTTATATGGGAATTGATGTGGTTCAGTTCTCTTTAAGTATATTTTTTCCAACTTTAAATTGTCTCACGTTTTAGTAATGCCTCATTAAACTGTCTTAGGCATTTGACAATAAATTTGTACTTTTTTTGCTGAGTAGAGTAGCCAACAATAGCTCCTCCAATTTGTGCTTCGTTGATGGGATTGGATTCCATTAATATCAAGGAGATGACATACATCCCAATCCTGGAAGAGCATCATTTGCAGCTGGATAGGAACATGACATATCAATCTTGTAATCGTCTGCCAATCCAACTGTTGACATTCCAAGTTATTAAATCTACCGCTGCTAATAAAATAATTAATTATACCACATACGGTAAAACAAATTGCTAGAAAATTTCATAACTACTATTTGATGGGTGAACTACAAGGTTGCAGTTATCTCTCTATCTGTAGGGGATCTCAATCCACCAATCCAACAATCTTGGTACCGCAATGGGAATTTATGGTAATTTGGCATTGTATTTCTCCTTCTACGCAAGATGCATAGAATTAGGGTTCGCAACTTGGCTGTATAATCTGATTTCCATCAGATCCCAAATTCCCAAAGGAAAGAATTTCTACCTCCAATCATGTGGGGAGGTTTTGAGTCACTTTCACACAACATACTCTTGAGTACCCCCTACGTCTCTCCATATAATTATTATTATCAATTGTTTTCTTTTTATTTATTTGTTGTCAACAAACTTAAAGGCCCTCTTGATAAGTACTGTGTATGGTCAATTTAAAGAAATTAAGGGCGAGCCTCAATTGCTCCCAAATGAGTTGAAGTTGTGGGCAGTCCTCAAATTAAAAGTTAAAATAAAATAAAATGTGGAATAAATAATGCTCTATATGCTCAAAGAGAGTGCATTTTAATAGTTGTATTGTGGGGTTTTAATGCAGTATTAATCAATATATCAATATTTGACGTAAGGCTGAGGTGTTCCAACGGTCATTATCAATGTAACGAGTGCATGGAAATTGAAGATCAGCACAACAAAAGAGTTGTTCATGACGGAACTAGGGTTTGAAAGTCGATTAATGAGGGTTGGCAAATGACAAGTAACAAAAATGGATGTATTGAATGCCATAGAAAGAGTTAGGCACTTGCTGAGTTTGCATTTTGCAATTGTTGACGCACATTGCCACCAATATACGGTACATATGCACAAGAAGATTCTAGTAAAATTCGTATATGTTTTTTTACTTGATCTAAGTAATTTAAAAACTTAACCTAATTTTAAGTGACGATTTAAATTGCTAAATATTTATGTACGTATACCAAGAATACAGTTGAGAACATCATTGACATAAAAGTTTGCCTAATAATTTTTTATCGGTAAATTTGTTGGACATATCGATAGCATATATAAGTATGACTTGCAATTTCATTGTCAATTTAACTACTGTGCATTCCGTGCTTTGCAAGGGTATGTGTTGAAGTTTTGTAGTATTATCATTTTTTTAGGGTATTTATAGTCTAATCGTAATACTATAATATATTTTATTTTTCACATATGATTTGGATTTATATGCATATACAATAATTGTGCATTATTTTGTTGATGTTAATATGTTGTGTATTTGTACCTTTTACTATGCGTAGCTACATTATTTTCATTGTTATAACTATAATAATTTACATTGATTTCCTGACTATTATTATCCTTATGCATTGTTTGTAACCACCAAAATAATTGTATAAAATATTAATACTTTCATTCTTATTTTATTACATGCCAAAGCCATTTTAACTTCTCAAACCCTATAGATAATAGAGTACATAAATCTTCAATTATTACTATTCACAAATTAAATTTAATTATAAAACATTTTTTGTGTTTAAGACTTGTTTGAGTAAAAGCGTACGTTAAATGTTTATTACTATTACTATTAGTAATTTAGAACTAACAATTAATAATCGACTAATTGAAATTAAGGATAAAAAGCCAACAGTAATATGACACTTGTCAATCATACACCACTCTATTCAGTTTTATATTATATATATGATATGATGATTTTAACATACTATTGATTTGTTCATTCTAACCCACTACATAATTAACACCTTGTGAACCTCATATACATAGCTCATTTTTGAAGTCTAAATTTTAATGTGGGTTTCATCGTTAATAAATGAATTGTGGAGGTTAAAGGTGATTATCATTATTAAGTAGAAAGACGATTTTGATTATTGAGCATTCACCTATGAGTTATAAATTCATGCCCCTAGTAAATCATAAAAGGCAATCCGTTTTGATCAATACTTGCGTGGACTTAATTAAATTTACAATATCATTGAATAGATTAATGTATGCTAATTAGCGAGTTGTACATCACCGCAAGATCAGGGAAAAATGAAGGAGAGAAAATACTGTTCGCAGGGGTGCAATTAAGATTTGAAAATAAGGGACCAAATTTTAATACGCTCACATATAATTACATCTTTTTTTGCATTTAAAAAACAAAAGGAAAAAAAAAAAAAGCCATGTCAATGCGTCCAAAGAAAATATTTTGATGTCATAGTACATCTATAAGTGAAAATACTTCACCTCTTGCGACTTCAATGATAAGATATGCTTACTCCCCCACAGCTCACCCGCCCGCCAGTTCGACGGGGTTGTTGAAGTAAGGGATGAGTGGTTCTAGGTACCTGCTCAAAAAATTGAGAACTGGAACCGGAATCAGTCACGCAGGTTTCTAATTTTTGGAAACCAAAATTAGACCCTCAGGTTCCGGTTCCGATTCCAGGGTACCCGCCATGTCTAATGTTGAAATTTTAAAACCTAATAAATTAAACTTTCTTGTTTATTTGCAGGGCAGAAAGGATGTTTCATTTGTTCCTATCTTCATTTTCAATCTTTACACCAAAAAGAAAGTTGATTTATTAAGTATGTATTTTTTGTTATCTTAGTTACTTGAAAAATATGATGATTCATCCTTCGATTAGTAATAGAAAATAAACTGATATCGCAGTAAATTTGCTATTTGAAAGAGTCAATTTTGTAAGGAAAAAATCAAATAGAAAAAGAACAGAGAAACAAAAGAAAACGTAGTAAAAAATAAAAAAATATTCATTTTTCTCTCTCTAAACAATCCGGTTCCGAATGTTTATTTGAGAACAGGAGCCGAAACCGATTAGACCAATTCTTTTTTTTAGAAACCAAAACCAAAACCATTTGACCAGTTCTGAACAGATTTCAAGGTACTGAAAAACCTTGCTCACCCCTAATTAAAGCTTCACCACTTAACTGTTCGGTAGGGAGTGTGCTTCAAGCACAATGTGTATCAAGCTATCAATATTGGATGTGAAGAGTCGTTGTCTTCACTTAAATTAGGGCATGTCGCTTGCTCCTGTAGGCTACCTCTTGCTTTTGGAAAAAGAGTTTTTCTAGCTTAATGCTTGATTCGATTTTTTAAATAAAATTAGTGACACAAATCTAAACGGCCACATATGAAAAGAAATCTTAAGATAATTTCTTCTAACTAAAATACATTGATGAGTAACTTTTAAATAATTGTTATTTTCCATAATATAACTTATTTTCAAAAAGTCATCTCACCCTTGTAACTACCTTTCGAGATAATAATGTATATCATACACCTTGGAGTGTGTACTCCCTTTTACCATGTATATATATTTTTTCAACATGTATTTGTCATGTAGATAATTTTTAATATGTGGCGCTCACTGACTTGTAGAAGTTTATACTCTTACCAGTATGATATAGGCTTTGTTTCGAGATGAATATGCATTAACAGTTTTAAACCAACATAAGATAGTTAATGTAAGATCCACATAGACTAATAAATCAACCATTCCTTACCTATGACTCATAGTTGTTGATCTTGTACTTCGCAAATAATAAAAACTTCCCCCTCCCCCCAAAAAAAAAAAACAAGGCTACCCACAAAACGGCGATAGACTAAACTCTATAGTGGTTGAGACTAATTTTGTTAAAAATTGAGAGTACTAGTTATTGTCATAATAACTAAACTGAAGAATGCAGATATTTAGGTGAAATCATCTCATACAAGAATCATGAAAAAACATATTTTTTTAGGGATGACTTTTCAAAGGTGTTGGGGTAGCTATTAAAACTTGTATTATATGGACTTCATAATTTGGGGTTAAATAACAATTCATCAAGTAGTGAAGACTCACCCCCAAATGATTTTTTTAAAAGGTAAGTACAAGACACTATACAGCTCTTCTTGCAAGGGTTCTATCCAAATTATCATCAACAAGAAGGAAGAGAATATTCGTCAAGGTGGGGACAAAAAATAGAAAGAGAAATGCATCTAGATGAACAGCTATATTTGTCCATCCAATTTGCTGTCATATTACCCTCACAGTAGATATATGTAAATGAGAGATTCACAACTTAAAATCGTGTTCCTAATGTCCTCAAGGATAGGAGCTATTTGCCAAGGTGTGTTGATCTGCATTTTCATCGCTTTGATAACAATCTGATTATCACCTTCAACTTCAATCCTACGAAAACTGGCCTGTAGAGCGACCTTAATTCCATCTCTTATTGTTATGGCTTTTGCGAACAAAATCGAGGCTTGTTCCATAAAGCAGGAACCAGACATGATGAAACCTCCTTGACAGCTACGAATAACAAAGTCTGCCGCTGTGCCCACTGAAGATTTGGATTCGTCAAAGTTTATTTCACTGGATCCCCCTTGTGGTAACTTTCACCTGATTAATTGGATGTTATTTGGATGATGATGAATGTGGTGGGAGAAAATGGTGGACAAGATAACGGAGATTAAGAGGTTGGAGTTCGTAGTTCCCATTCTGCCCAACTACACTTTGTGCGTAGTAAGGTCCCCATTGGTGATGGTAATTCATCTTTAAAGATTAAAGGCATTAGGAGATTTACAGAGACTCCATAAGAGTAACGCAACCTGAGAAAAATGGGGGAAATTGTTGCACGCTAATGAATGGAGTTCTTATTGGAGTGATGAAAAAGACTGAGAAAATGGAAGATTTGGATTCCACTGCTGTGCGATAGCCATATCCCAAACTTTAAGTGTCATAGGGCAATGGAGAAAGATGTGGTTTGAATTCTCTATATGGTTAAGAGAGGTTGGACATATAGGATCCAGTTGGATTCCCCAGCGAAGCCATGTACCATGTGAAGGCAAAGCATTATGGCATAATTGCCACAAGAAGATTTTGATTCTAGGCATCACATCTGATTTCTAGATCCAATTATATTGCCATATAGGTTGGTCCTTAGAGAATTGTCATGGGCCTTTCAAGTAGCAGATTTCGTAGAGAATTCACCACTACCTGTAAATCCCAAACAAAAAGAGTCCTTAACCTCTGTGTAAGGTATAGGGATACCTTTGATAAGTTGAACTATATCATTCGGTAACTAGCGCCTTAATTTGAGAGAGTCCCGCGGCTTTTCGGGAGTAATAAATTCACTAACCTTAACATTAGCATCGGTTACCAATGAAGTCTTAGCCTATTGGTAAAGACTGAGGTACTGGGTATATTAGATCCCAAGTTCGATTCCTCCCTACCCCATTGTATTGTAATTGTATTGCCCTTTGTGACTCCTACGGACGGAAAAAAAAAAAAAAAACATTAGCATTGGTTAAATGGTCTAGGCCTAGCTCAGAAATCAAACTTTCATAGAATTTGTCCAAAAATTGATGGTTTTACCATTCCAAACTTTCCAATGAATGCCTTGTTTAATGAAAAGCCTAAGCCAAAGAAGACACTTCCGTACCCAAGAATCTGTTTGCTTTAATTTTATAATCAAAGAATCGGTCAAAAGAGCCATACTTTGCTTGCATTTGTACCCAAAATTATTTTCGCTTGGTAATGGTTTTCCATGCCGATTTCCAGAGAAAAGCTGTATTTAGTACTGCTGTTTTTTGAAGACCCAAACCTCCATACTTTTTGGGTCAACAAATCTTGTCCCAAGCTATCAGAGGCAATCCTTTTGTGAAGCTAGAGTTTTCCCCAAAAAAATCACGATTTATTCAATCTAATTTATCAGTAATAGTGTCGGGAAGTCTAAAATATTGCATTGTATGGCGTAATAAAGCTTCAAGGTTGGATTGAATTAACACAACCTGACTAGCTTTGGAAAAACCATTTGGAATTGGCTTCACCTGTAAGGTTTTGGAAACGATTAGAAATGGGCCTCCCCTGAAAGGTAGAACGCCCTAGGTATTTACCTATTGATGAACTATGTGGAATATTAAATATACCACCACAATTTGCTTATCAAGAGATCGAGTGCTCTTAAAGAACACAATGTTAGACGTGTGAAAATTAATCAATTGACTAATTGTGCACAAAAGGTATTGAGAACATTTTTGAATTTTTGACAAGCTTGGGAGGTAGCTTTACAATAGAAGACTATCGTGTGCAAAGAGGAGGTCATGGTATTCGTGACGCAGTTGGAACTATTTTAATCCCTATTTCAGATTTGGCGTTGAAAGATTGGGCATATGACCTACGCGCAAGGACATCCATACATATGATAAATAGGTAAGTAGGCATAAGCGTAATCCTCTACATGGCTTGAAAAAGCCACTCTATTCATCATTAATAATAAACGAATAAGAGACTATTGAAATGCACTCTTTTTTCCATATAATCCAAGTATCATGGAAGCCTAATTATTGTAGACAACTTAATAGGAAATCCCATTTAATTCTATCATAAGCTTTTTTCATATCTAATTTTAAGGGTACATAGCCCTTTTTTCCTTTGGAATGTCTAAACTTACTCATAATCTCTTGAGCAATCAAAATATTATCATGTATTGCCCGATCAGGGACAAAAATTATATAAAATGTTACGAATGCTGATTGGTCAAAATTGCGCGGTTGTTTCAGGGTTATCCATCTTCGGAATTAAGATAATCAAGGTGTGTTAAGTCATAATTTATGCATGTTTTTAATAATTATTTTAATTATATTTTATATATTATTTTGCCTAATTTACTTTGATTTTATGTATTTTAGGTTAAGCATTAATAAAGTAAAGTGAAGAACACCTCGAAGTTCGGGTTTGATTGAAGGACTCTAGTGGAATTACTAAGTCGGTCCAAAAATAATGATTTATGAAAAATATATTTTCATAAGGATTTAAGTTAGGGAAAAAGTTTTAATATTTATAAACCCCAAGTGCAAGGTATCTCGTTGAGTACTTGGAGTGTCGTCCGCAGCGAGTTATGTTTCCAACTACCAGAACTAACTAAAGCGTATCGAGCTAGGCAAAATCGAAGGGAATAAAAAATAGAACTAAACTACTAAAGCGAAAACAAAAGGGTTATGATTAGACCTAAGATAAACCAAGTGATCAAGTTAAGCCTTCATCTTCCTAAGTTACGCTAGTATTCAGAGATGGTCGGTTGCATCAAGAAAACCACCCAAGCCCTCTCTTAAGGGTCATGAGCTAGTTTAATTATTCTAACCTTCTATTTTCATGAGATTAGTTTAATTAAACTACAAGATTGACAACCCTTGACCTAGCTAGCAACGAGACTGTTTTTGTGTCCTAATCCCAACTATTCTTTCTACTCACACTAGACAATCGATGCTACCTCTCATCATAAGTCAATTGCCCCAAAACACGGATGAAAACTCTTTCAAGTATTTCATCGAACACTTGGCGGGTGCAAAAGAAAACTCTAAATTGTAGGCATAAACAAGGTAGGGTTGGGACCTAAATAAGGTTAATCAGCCATCAAAGGCTAGCCACAATCCAATCCAACAACTAGCAAATAAGAACATGAACTTGAATAAGAGAAGAAAGAGAATGAAATAAATCAAATCTAAAGAACTAAATAAACATGAATTAACAATTAAAACTGAACATTTAAAATAAATAAAACAAAAACAAGAATTAAACTAGGAAAACGTAAACAATAACAACATATGAACTAAAGAGAGAAAAGGGAAGAAAACTTAGACTTGATCGATAGAAGGAACTTGAAATTTAAAGGTTGAATCCAAGATTACAATCCTCAATCCTAATCTAATCCTCCTATTGAGGCTTTATTTGATAAACTAACCTAAAACCTAGCCTAAAAATTGCCAGAAAGAACCCCGAGCGACCCCCGAACAAAAATGCTGAAGGAGGGTTAAATAGAAAAATCGAGTGAACGGGCGAACGGGGGGAGGCACGGTCATGCCACCCAGGCACGACGGCACAGCCCCACCGTGTCACTTTTCTGGCACAGTGGCTCGGCCCCCTTGTCATCTCTTGTTGCCGGTTTTTGCTCTTTTTGCCCGTCTTCGCTCCTTTTTGCTATGTTTACTCGCTTTGAAGTTTATTACCTACAAAAGCAAATAAAACAAGTAAAAACTCTAAAGATTATATTATTATACGAGCTAAAATTAGGTAAAAGGGGCACGTAAAATACGACAAATTATCACCTAACAATTTATTTGGGCTTGGATTATAAGATTACTACTTTTAATTGAAGAGAAATTAGAAGACTTGGAAGAGAAGGAATCCAAAGAAGGAAACCCTAGTAGAATAATACTATAAAAACAAACCTACCTCCTCTTCTTTGCTGGATCGCATGACCTCTTCAAACTTAACCTCCGTAGCTAACATAATCGCAGCCACAATCATCATAAACTAATCAGCCACCATCATCATCTTCATCACACACCCACGCATACACCATCTCCTTCATCATATATCACAACATCATTCATCATCTTGCCAAATCAAAAACTGATGCCTACCATCTCCATTTATCATAATCTCCATTTATCATCTATCGTCATCATCACATTGATTATCAAGCCAAGTGACATTGTTCCTTTGCTATTATTTATTTTTTTTAGTTTAGTTTAGTGTTAAAGATGGATTCTTTGGATGATTTGTGTAATTTAATTTCTAATATGAGTGAGTAATTTTCTTATACTTAGTGTAATCCATTTGAAATCATGCTAAATTAATTATTTTGAAACAAGTTTTATACTTTATTGTCTAATTGATTTTTATTCCATAATTCTATAATGATTTGTATTTATTATTTATGATATTCGTGTTAAATTAATTAAAATGCATACTAATTAGTTTAAAACGAATTTATATGATAGTTTAAAAGGCTTTAGTACATAAAAACTATAGTCTTTTAGGTACAAGTATCACCCTAATTGATAATGGATTGCTCAAACCAATCCCTTTTAATTAGGTAATCAAGATAGATCTTTATTAAATGAATTTACTGGTAAATTGGTTACAAGGCATTAGATGATATTTTTCTAATACTTAATACTCTAGTTCGATTAAATTCTTATGCTGGTGCTATGGTTATCAAACTGGTAGGATTTAGATTAAGGTTGGACTTAAATAAACTATAATATAAGAAAAAACGGGGATGATCTACTGGTGGATGTCTTCTACAGTCTAACTCATGGATGAATCGATTTCTGTGTTGATGATAAATATTAATTTGCATGATGGATATAGATTATGCTAAGCGTTTCGCATAAATTTGGTATCTTTGATAATTATTTGTTTGCGTTTTAGTTAATTTCTTTAGCTTGTCAATTTTAATTCTTAAATTTATAGACTTTAATATTAATTTTGTTTACCCCCCAAAAGGTATTCTTTAAGGTTTATCTTAGTAATTTTAGATCAGTTATGTTTTGAGTTTTAGTGTGGTTAAAGTCTCAAATTTATTTTCTATTCTATTTTGCCATTATTTACCAGTTTGTTAGAAATTAGGCTAAAAAAAGTTTCTTTTGTGATTTTTCATGTTTTGTTCTATTTTAGGGTTTAGTTATTATCCTAATCTGTTTCTATTTTATTTTTGAAAATTTTGAAAATTATTTGATAATTTTTCAGAGTTATTTTGTGAATTAAATACGTGCAGGTTTTCAGTTTAATAAATCTGAAAATTACATTTTTAAATTTTATTTTCGGTTTTTAGGGTTTTATTGAGTCTAGAAAATTATATTTCACAATATGAGTTATTTTATTATTTATTTTTGTGTTTATTTAAGTGCAGATTATTATTTTTCTAATTTTAGATTTTATTTTCTATTCTAATTTTCTGTAGTTATTTTCTATTTTATTTTTCTGAATTAATTACATATAATTATGGGAATTTAAATTTATAAATTGGTAGAATATTAACTGATATTATTTTCTGTGATTCTTGATATTAATTTTCTATTTGTTATTTTTTGTTTTAATTTTCAGTTTAATATTATGTGATTATTTCTTGTTTATTTTTCTAGAATATTTAGGTTAGGTATTTACTATTTTTATTTCCAGAATTAGGCTTAGAATATTTAGTGGTATTAATAAGTAATTTTTTAGATTTTTGCTTGTTTAATTTGATTTGTTTTAGCAATTTAAAGAAGTCAAATATATTAGAGTAGTAAATTTAATTAGACTTAAACTAGCTTACTATCATAATCTTTCATCGTAGGATCGATTCCTACTTTCCTATACTATAAATCTTATTTATAAATCAAAGTAGTGGTTTAATTTATAACTCTACGGCAAGCTTTATAAATTTTGGCGCTGTTGCCAGGGAGAGAAAATAAAGTTGTTAGTTTGTTTCTACTTAGTTTCACTACTTTTATTGTTTTGTTTTAACTCTAGTATTTTACTTTCGTAGGTTGTTTTAGTTTATGAGATTAAGGAGTGGTCGCATGATCGAAGAGTAAAAGGAGCATACGTTTGAGGTGTTTGAAAGTAAAGTAAATTATTCTGAATATGTAAACTCCGAATCGGCAAGTTATAAGGATATTAAAGTTGAGATGGCTACTTTACGTGAACTTGCTGCACCTAATTTGAAAACTTAACCTTTGTCTATTACATATCATGTATTAGACTGCCCACTAAAATTGAACTTTGAATTTTTAAACTTACTGCCTAAGTTTCATGGATTGCTTGGTGAGTATCCATATGGCCATATTAATGAGTTCGACCATGCAACTTGAGGGTATCACCGAGGACCAAATTAGGTTGAGAGTCTTTCCTTTCTCACTTCAAGATAAAGCTAAAGATTGACTGTATTACTTACCCCCTGCAACATTCACTATATGGACTCAAGTTCATAAAGAATTTTTAGAGAAATTTTTTCACACATCTAGAATTGGATCCATTAGAAAAGAAATATGTGGAATTAAACAAATGAATAGGAAAACTTTCCATGAGTATTGAGAACATTTTAATACATTATGTGCTAGTTGTCCCCAACATTAAATTTCTGAACAATTATTGATTCAATATTTTTATGAAGGTTTATTACCTACAAACAGAAATATAGGGGATGCTGCTACTGGGGGGCTTTGGTTAATAAGGCTTCAACTCAGGCTAGAGAACTGTTTAATATCATGGCATAAAACACTCAACAATTTAGAACTAGTGAACCCCAGTTTAGGAAGTTCAATGAACTTAGTTCAGGTCCATCTGTAGAGACCCAGTTGTCTTATATCACTGCTATGCTGAACAAACTTGTTACTGAAGGAGTTCAGAAAGCAGTAGTGTGTGGTATTTGCTGTTTAGAGGAACATGCTACTGATGCGTGCCCTACACTTATAATGTTATGTTTTATAACCAAAGACGAAGGATGGAGAGACCACCCTAACCTTAGATATGGACCTAGGAACAACCCCCCAGGTTTTGACCAACCATCACATCAATCGTCTGCTTAGGATAGAACAAATTTCCTTTTAGAGCAAGTCATAAAAAAGATGGATGACCAAAAAAAAGGCGATCGACACTAGGTTTCAGAGCATAGGGATTACTCTTAAACAGGTCCAGGAGAGAGACAGTCTGTTACTGATACCATAATTAGCAACCTCCAGGCTCAAATACAACATAGATTGCCATCTCAACCATTCCAGAACCTGAAAGAAAATGTAGTGCCATGACACTTAGGAGTGGTAAAGAGTTGAAGGAACCTGGGAAGAATAGCGAGGTAGAGCATGAAATAGAGGTCAACAAACCTAAACCTAACCAAGATCAAGATACCACCTCTAATGTTAAGGAAGTAGGTGAGGATAAGCAGGAACCTTACAAGCCATTACCACCTTTCCCTAGTAGACTGAGAGGAAAAACCCCTAAGGTAGATGAGGCAAACTAAGAAATCTTAGAAACATTTAGGAAGGTAGAGATCAATATTGCTCTCTTAGATGCCATAAATTAGGTGCCTTGTTATGCCAAGTTCCTTAAAGAGATTTGTACTGCAAAATGTAAACTGAAAGGGAATGAAAAGGTAAGTGTGGGGGAAAACATATCTGCTGTTTTCTAAAAGAAGCTTCCCCCTAAATGTAAGGACCCTGGTACATTCTCTATTCCTTGTAAAATTGGAAACCTCTCCTTTGATAGAGCCATGCTTGATTTAGGAGCTTCCATCAATGTGATACCTAGGTCCATTTATGATAAACTACACCTAGGAGAGTTAAAGAAAACTGATTTAATTATTTAGTTAGTTGATAGGAGTAATGCATACTCAGATGGAGTTTTAGAAGATGTCTTAGTCTAAGTCAATAAGCTTGTTTTTCCTACTGACTTTTATGTATTGGACATAGGTGATGCATGTCATGATGTTCCCATATTGCTTGGTAGACCATTTCTTAAAACATCTTGGACAAAAATAGATGTGCTTGCAGGAACACTTACTATAGAATTTGATGGTGACATTATTAAGTTCAATATTTTTGACGCTATGAGATTTCTTGCTGATGTGAACTATCTGTGTGCACTTGATGTGATTGATGAATTGTCCCAAGATGTTTATGAATTATCTTATAAGGATGAATTGTTAGCTATACTTACCCAAGATTTATGTGCCTTACCATATTAATAATGAGTTAGTGGGCAGCATAGAGTCTTTGTTGCAATTGCATGTCATTGACAGACCTAGGAAACCAAAATTGCCTGAAAGTCACATGAAGATGCTACCCTCTTACATTTCACCCCCTAAGCTAGAACTAAAATCATTGCCTGAAAATCTTAAATATGCTTATTTAGGGGATGGTGAGACCTTATCTGTTATAATCTCTAATGCACTGACATCTGAATAAGAGGTTAAACTTATTAGGGTTCTTAGAGAACATAGTGAAACGTTAGGGTGCACTTTAGTAGACCTTAAGGACTTAGCCCCACATTATGTTCACGTAAAATCACATTAGAATCAGATGCTAAGCCTAAGAGAGACCCTCAGTGAAGACTAAATCCACATATGATGGAGGTAGTTCAGAAAGAAATTCTTAAGTGATTAGATATTGAAGTGATATACCCTATCGTTGATTCTGAGTGGATTAGTCCTATTCATATGGTTCTTAAAAAGGGGGGAATAACAGTAGTGCAGGACAAGGAAGGTGAGTTAACACCTACTAGAGTCCAAAGTGGTTGGAGAGTGTGCATTGACCATAAAAAGCTTAACAAGGTCACAAAGAAGGACCATTTTTCATTGCCTTTTATGGACCAGATGTTGGGGAGATTAGTTGGGAGGTCACATTATTGCTTTTTAGATGGCTATTTAAGGTATATTCAGGTCCCTATAACTCCTGAGGATCAAGAAAAGACCACTTTTACCTGTCCTTTTGGCACCTATGCTTTTAGAAGGATGTCACTTGGTCTATATAATGCTCCTGCTACATTTCAAAGATGTATGATGAGTATTTTTTCTGATTTTATCACCAAAACTATGGCAGTTTTTATGGATGATTTTATTGTACATGGTGATTCATTTGATGAGTGATTGCATCATTTTATATTAGTACTTAAGCGTTGCATTGAGACTAATTTGGTGCTTAACTTTGAAAAGTGTCATTTCATAGTGGAACATAGAGTAGCACTAGGGCATGTGGTGTCATCCAAGGGATTAGAGTTTGATAAGGCTAAAGTAGACATCATTCTATCTTTGCCCTATCTACAGTATGTTAGGGAGGTGAGGTCCTTTTTAGTCATGTTGGGTTTTATAGGAGATTTATCAAGGATTTTTCTAAAATTGCCTCCTTTTTTGTGCTTTACTTACAAAAGATGCTTTTACTGATTTTAATGAGGACTATAGGAGAGCTTTTAACCAATTGAAGTTGAAATTGACCACCACTCCTATAGTACAGCCCCCTAGCTGGGCCCGGTCTTTTGAACTGATGTATGATGCTAGTGATAAGGCAGTAGGGGCAATCTTAGGTCAAAGAGTAGGAAATGTACCTAATGTGATCTGTTATGCTTCCAGAACTTTAGACCCAGCACAGTGTAACTACACTACTATAGAAAAGGAAATGTATGCTATTGTTTTTGCTCTAGAAAAGTTTCTTTCTTATCTGTTGGGTGTTAAAGTTACTGTTTATACTGATCATTCTACTATTAAACATCTGTTGAGTAAGAATGACTTAAAATCAAGATTGATTAGATGGGTCTTTTTTCTGCAAGAATTTCAATTGGAAATTAGAGACATGCCACGAGCTAAAAATTTAGTAGCTGACCATCTAAGTAGGCTAGGTAATAGGGAGAGTGGGAATCCTGAGTGATTATTTTTCTGATAAGACTTTATATGCTATCATTGATAGGCTGCCTTGGTTTGCTGATATGATTAATTATGTAGTAATCAAAACCTTTCCTATCGACTTGTCTAGGGCCCAAAAGGAGAAGATAAAAGCTCAATCTAAATACTATGTTTGGGATGAGCCACATTTATGGAAATTTTATGGAGGTCAGATTATAAGGCGTTGTGTAGATGACAGTGAATTTCATTCAATTTTAACTTTCTATCACTCGTCTGAAAGTGGGGGATATTTTGAACCCAAAAGAACAACACACAAAGTTCTTGAATGTGGATTTTATTGGCTTACTATTTTTAGGGATGCCTATGAATTTTGCAAAAGATGTGACGCATGCCAAAAGACAGGTAATTTATCTAGAAGGAATCAAATGTCTCTGCATAATGTGTATGTTTGTGAGATTTTTGACATATGGGATGTTGATTTTATGGGACTTTTTCCCCCTTCTTGTGGTTTTACTTACGTTATTATGCTTATTGACTATGTATCTAAGTGGATTGAAGCTGTGGCTACTAGAGCTAATGATGCTAAAACTATGGTGAAACATGTTAAATCTCTCATTCTGTATAGATATGGAGTTCCTAAAGCAATCATTAGTGGTAGGGAGCACATTTTTGTAATAGAACCTTAGGTGCCTTGTTAGTCAAATATCATGTAACTCATAAGGTGTCAACTAGTTATCATCCCTAAACAAATGACCAAGTTGAAATCTCCAGTAAAGAGATTAAGGGCATATTAGAAAAGATTGTTAGACTAGATAAGAAAGATTGGAGTCTTAGGTTAGATGAAGCTCTCTGGGCCTATAGGACTGCATATAAGACACCTATAGGTATGTCACCTTATAAGTTAGCTTTTGGTAAAGCATGTCAACTCCCTGTAGAACTAGAGCATAAACCATATTGGGCTGTAAAGCAGTGTAGTCTAGGTTATAACCTAGTAGGGAAGGAGCGTAAGTTACAATTGTTGGAATTAGAAGAGATTTGCTTGGAAGCCTATGACAATTCAGTGATCTACAAAGGTAAAGCCAAAGCTTTTTATGATGCTAAGCTTAGTAGGAAAGGTGGGTGCAAAAGTGTTGTTATTCAATTCAAAATTGCGACTCTTTCCTGGTAAGTTAAACTCTAGATGGTTAGGACCTTTTATGGTAGTAAAGACTTATCCACTTGGTGCTGTTGAGATTAAATCCTTACTTCTAGCAAGATTTTCAAGGTAAATGGTCATAAGCTAAAGTACGTTTATGAAGGAGATAAGGTATGTTTAACGGAGGAGATCCGACTAGAAGATCCATGAGCTTATTTGTATCGAGCCGACGATAGTAAACAAAGGCACTGGTTGGGAGACAACCCAACGTTTTTTAGGGAAGTACACATTTAATTTTGCTTTTATCTTCATTATTTCTATCGTTTCGCATGATTAGGGACTATGCATGAATTAAGTATGTGTGGGGGGTGCATTCTACATTTAGTTCCTGTAGTATTCATTCTTGAAAAAAAAAAAAACAAAATTGTGATTTTCTTATAAATAATGCATGAATATGAGTTTATGCTAGGTTTTCTTAAAAATTTTGGCTTAGCTATTGTTAGTTTATTCTTCTATGACTAAAGACTTCTGAGCGTACTAACTGTTATTCAGAGAAGTTTGAGTTGATCCTCATATATCTTTTTAATGAGTAACTGTCATGATTATCTATCTTATTTGATCATATTATATAGCCGCTTCAAAGGCAATAAAATGACTTAGTCCATTTCCTAGACTATTGGATTAATAGAATAACTCATTAAAATTGTGACTTTTCTTATGTTATAAAAAAAAAGGAGAAAGAAAAAAAGAGAAAAAAAGTTAGATTACCAACATGGGTAGGAGTAGGTGGCTTGACACCTTTTCCCCTTAAGTTTAGGTCTCAAGTTGAGCCTTATGCATGGAGTAACCCATCTTGGGAGAGTGATACCCCTTATTGGGCCGATTAATGACTCGTACCACACAAATAGTCAATAAATAAATAAAATAATGATGAGAATAAATTGTTGCTCCAGCACCTCTATTTGGATGAGTGTGAGACAAGGAGTGTTTATGGGCCTCGAATATGTGTGTAATTGGAGTTTGGAAAAAAGAGAGAGAGAGAGAGAGAGAGAGAGAGAGAGAATTGCAAGGCAAGTTTAGAATCAATTTCAATGAGTTATTCTTTCTAGTTCAATTGTCTCTATAGCCATACCATACTTCAATTTTTCTATCATAAACTTCTTAGACGTCTTGATCGGTGTATGCATGCTTAAAAGAGATGGATGATTATTGCTCTTGTTATTTCATTAAAGAAATGTTGTGAGACTGATGAAGAAACACTTTAATGGTAGTTGGATGTTTAGTAGTTATTCAGTTGTTGGAAGGAAAATTAATTAATTTTGAATGAAACCGTTTTTAAAGCAAACTAATGCCTAGTGTAAATTTCTTATTTTGAGCATGACTTTATAAAAAAGATGATCAGTTTTTAGGTCGAGTCTTAGATTACTTTACATGTAGACGTCCAAAGTCTAAGTGTGGGGGAATTTATTAAATCATAATTTATGCATGAGGGTCAGTTTTTAGATCGAGTCTTAGATTACTTTACACGAGGACGTCCAAAGTCTAAGTATGGAGGAATTTGTTAAGTTATAATTTAAGCATGTTTTTAATAATTATTGTAATTATATTTTATATATTATTATTCCTAATTTACTTTATTTTATATATTTTTAGGTTAAATATTAATAAAGTAAAGTGAAGAAGAAAAGACATCAAAGTTTAGGTATGATTAAAGGATTCTAGAGAAATTATCAAGTCGTTCCAAAAATAATAATTTATGAAAAATATATTTTTATAAGAATTTATTTGGGCTTGGATTATAAGATTACTACTTCCAATTGAAGAGAAATTAGAAAACTTAGAAAAGGAGGAATCCAAGGAAGGAAATCCTAGTAGAATAATACTATAAAAACAAACCTACCTCTTCTTCTCTACTGGATCGCATGCCTCTTCAAACTTAACCCCCATAGCCAACATAGTTGCAGCCACCATCATCATAAACTAATCAGCCACAATCATCATCTTCATCACACACCCACGCATACACCATCTCCTTCTTCATCATATATCACAACATCATTCATTATCTCGCCAAATCAAAAACTGACGCCTACCATCTCCATTTATCATAATCTCCATTAATCATCGATCGTCATCATCATCACATTGATTATCAAGCCAAGTAACATTGTTCCTTTGCTATTTTTTATTTTTTATAGTTTAGTTTAGTGTTAAAGATGAATTCTTTGGATGATTGGTGTAATTTAATTTCTAATATGAGTGAGTAATTTCTTATGCTTAGTATAATCTTTTTGAGATCGTGCTAAATTAATTATTTTGAAATAAGCTTTATACTTTATTGTCTAATTGATTTTTATTCCATGATTCTATAATGATTTGTATTTATTGTTTATGACATTCATATTAGATTAATTAGAATGCATGGCAATTAGTTTAAAACGAATTCATATGATAGTTTAAACGGCTTTAGTACATAAAAACTATAGTCTTTTAGGCACAAGTATCACCCTAATTGATCATGGATTGCTCAAACCAATTCCTTTTAATTAGATAATCATGATAGATCTTTGTTAAATTAATTTACTGGTCAATTAGTTATAAGATGTTAGATAACATTTTTCTAATACTTAATGCTCTAGTTCGATTAAATTCTTGCGCTGATGCTAGGGTTATCAAAACTAATAGGGTTTAGATTAAGGCTGGACTTAAATAAACTATAATATAAGGAAAAATGGGGATGATCCACTGGTGGGTATCTTCTACAGCCTAACTCATAGATGAATCGATTTGTGTGTTGATGATAAATATTAATTTGCATGATGGATATAGATTATGCTAAGTGTTTCTCATAAATTTGGTATCTTTGATAATTATTTTTTTATGTTTTAGTTAATTTCTTTAGTTTGTCAATTTTAATTCTTAAATTTATAGACTTTAATATTAATTTGATTTGCCCCCCTCCCAAAGGGTAGTCTTTTAGGTGTATCTTAGTAATTTTAGATCAGTTATATCTTGAGTTTTAGTGTGGTTAAATTCTCAGATTTATTTTCTATTCTATTTTACCATTATTTACCAGTTTGTTAAAAATTAGGCTAAAAATAGTTTCTTTTGTAATTTTTCATGTTTTATTCAATTTTAGGGTTTAGTTATTATCCTAATCTGTTTCTATTTAATTTCAAAAATCTTGAAAATTATTTGATTATTTTTTCAGAATTATTTCGTGAATTGGATACGTGCAGGTTTTCAATTTAATAAATCTAAAAATTATGTTTTTAAATTTTATTTTCGGTTTTTAGGGTTTTATTGAGTCTAGAAACTTATATTTTACAATATGGGAGATTTTATTATTTAGTTTCTTGTTTATTTAAGTGCATTTTATTATTTTTCTAATTTCAGATTTTATTTTATGTTCTAATTTTCTGCAGTTATTTTCTATTTTATTTTTCTAAAATAAATTACATATAATTCTACAAATTTAGATTTATGAATTGGCAGAATATTAATTGACATTATTTTCTGTGGTTCTTGATATTAATTTTCTATTTTTTATTTTTTGTTTTAATTTTTAGTTTAATATTGTGTGATTATTTCTTGTTTCATTTTTCCAGAATATTTAGGTTAGGTATTTACTATTTTTACTTCTAGAATTAGGCTTAGAATATTTAGTGGTATTAATAAGTATTTTTCTAAATTTTTACTTGTTTAATTTTATTTGTTTTAGCAATTTAAAGAAGTCAAATATATTAGAGTAGTACATTTAATTAGATTTAAACTAGCTTACTATCATAATCTTTCCTCGTGGAATCAATCCCTACTTTCTTACGCTATAAATTTTATTTATAAATCGAAGTAATAGTTTAATTTGTAGCTCTACAACAAGTTTTACAATGTGTGATTGACTTTTTTAGGAAGTTGCCCAAAGTTAAAAAAATCTTTAATAGCAAAGCAGAGTTGATCCTTAATGACGGCCCAGTGGTCCTGGCTTGAAAAAAGAAGTTCCAAATCCATCCGAACCGAGAGCCTTGTGGTGATCCATTTGGAAAACAATAGCATATATTTCACTTTCGGCAACAGGTTTGACCAACTCTATATTTTCTTTAGCAGATATGACAGGGGATGCCAAAATGGAATTCAATTTAGAGTGGGAGTTGCAAGCAGAAGCAAAATGGGTGGAAAAGTTTTCAATAAATTTCTATCTAATTGCAAGGAAATCCTCAAGCCATACACCTGAAGCATCCTTAATTCGGAGGGTTGAATGACAACATTCTCCATTGCTAGCAGATTAGTGAAAAAGTTGAGAATTCCTGTCACCATCTACTGACCATTTCTTGCGTGCAAGATTGCCCCAATAGTGTTTGTTAAAAAGTAACAATTTTTCATGTTTAATCAGTCAAAAATGTCAATCATTAAGCTGGGACTATGAGGATTATCAATCAACTTTGCTTCAATTAATTATAATTTTTCTGTGTTTTTATCCACCTGCTTATGCAAGTTTGCGAACTTAGTCATACTCTAAGATTTGAGTTCACATTTAATAGCATGTAATTTTCTAGTTAACATGAACATAGATGCACCCGTGAGACGCGGCGACCACTTTTTACAAACTATACGTTGCATCTCTTCATAAGAAGACTATTGAGGTTCGTATCTAAAAACCAACCTTTGGCGAGGTAAATGCGACAGATTTATGTCAAGAAACACGTAACTATGGTCTGAGTAAGTAAAAGGGCTAGTTGAAACAATGCTATTTGGATATTGGCAGCACCAATCATGGCGTCCAATTGCTCTATCTAACATTTCATGTACTAAATGTTCATGGATATGTTTTTTTTCCAAGTAAAAGGGCAACCCAGAACTGGCAAAGAGGTGACTTGGATAGAGTTCAAAAAGTAGCGTGGTTGTGCCAACCGTTATGGTGCGGTCACAGGCCCTCCTTTTCATCAAAGAGGTATTCCAACTCATTGAAATCCCCAATTAGGCACCAAGGTTTGTCAACTATAGAGTTGTGATTCCTTAAATGCGCCTAGAATGCATATTGTCATTAGATTGAGCCGGAGCATAAATACCAGATGTGATACTAAAATTTTAGTTGAACTTTTTAAAGCGAGCATGTGAATTGCTCTGTCTTCCTTCAACAAGACATTAGCTATAATACTCATTTTATCCTAAAGTACCCAAATACCTCAAGAGTGATTAACAGGCAGAGTAAAATCATAATACTTAAACCCTAGACGCAGAATTATTTGTTTGGTGATTTTCTTAGACACCATTGTTCTAATTAAAAACAAGTCAAGTTGCTGGTATTTATGCAAGTTCCTGGCTTCCCCTATAATTTGATGCTTTTTAGCGCCCTACACATTCTAAGCTAAAATTTTCATAAAAAAAACATTTAACAAGGGAGAGCGGTGGGCACTGCTCTCTTCCAAGAGGGCGCCGACATAAGTCAATCAGGGACTCGTCTCCAATGAATAATCCAAGTTACAACCAAAAGTGAGAAAAACTGAGGCAGCAGTCATTGAAAAAAATTGGTCATTAAAAAATGCCAATAGCGGAGCTAAACCATCGTGACTCCAATATACAGTCCAACATAAGGGAACATTATCAAACATGTTTCCATGTGTTCGAAGCATGTCAACTTGCGATCCAAGCAAAATGATGAGCAAGTGAAGCACAATGTTGTGCAATTTGCAAATCAAAGTTGTCCAAAATAATAGAGACAAAGTTCTTAGTGAAAGAATGTTAATCATAAAAACAAATGGCTAACACCCTTGTAAGGGTGGATCGAGCTTCTGTAGATGCGGTCCAATCACACGAAGGTGTTTCAGAAAAAAATAGCAAAAACCATCAACAAATGATAGGATTAGAAGTCCCCTATACCTACAAAATGAAGAACAAAATGAGAAATTACTAAAAAAGAACACCAACAGGTTGGCTGCATACCAGCTAAAGGCATTGCAAAAAAAGGGATTTGTACCAATCTATCCAAGTTGAAGTGCAAACAGAGTATCCAAGAAATTCATTTTTTTAAAAAATAATTTCAAGCAAATTCTTTCTGAGAAGATCATTGCCTTGATTCTGACTTCTATTAAGGTCTATTGAATTTTGGTTTAACTTCAAAAAATGAGCCTTTTTAACATATAGTTTCTTCAACTAAAATTCTCACTATTCAAACACGTTTCTTAACCTGGAGAAATCAATATTTTAGAAAACAATTTTGATTATGCTATTTTTAAAAGCTTTCATGACCTTAAATAAAGTTATAAATTTTCAAATTTTTTTTTGCGATTGGGGAGGGGGAAGAGGGGCTATGCCCAGAGATAGATATTGGTACTTAGAGTTTCTAGGCGAAATGACCCCTACAACATCTACATTTAGCACGTTTATAATGTTTTTACAAGGAGAATTGAAGTAAACAACGCCTAATTCTTTATTGATACCTAAATTAGCTACCTTCTCTGTTGCTTGATCAACTTCCTTGTAACAGTAGACACCTTGACTTCTCAATCGCTTGGTCAATCATCTCCTTGCATTGCATAGTGAGAGGTTTATGCTCCAGATTCCATGGGCCACCTCCATGAACTATGCCCACTATGATCATAGAGTCTAGTTGCATCCAAATCTTTTTAAGTCCTAACAATCTAGCCAGGTGAATACCTCACAAAATAGCCTTTAGCTTTGCATTTACTGAGTTATTGATCCCAAAATTCTCACTAAAACACTGAGTCCATTCCCCACAATCATCTTAGATGACTCATTTGCCTACTGCCATACCAGGGTTACCCTTTGAAGCTCCATCCGTATTGAGCCATTCCCACCCTTTCGAATGTGCCTCCCGCCTCACCAAGGTTTCTCGATGCTCAACTGCCATTGCTCAACTTCCCTTGTTGCCAACCTCAAAGCATTCAACACTTTCTCTAATTGGGCCATCAAAAACAGCCCCTATCAAGTTGGGCTTCCTTCGAGTCCCAAAATAGATGGCATTCCTCCAATTCCATAGTGATAGGCCCGCGAGTGCACGTTGGTGTTGTAGCAAATCAAGGTCATTTCCCACAAGGACTCGGTTGATCTATTGAGTTTTACCCCCTTAAGATGGGCTAAGCAAATTAAAATTTGAGATTAAAACTAAACTAATCTATTATCTAATCTAATGAATAAATAATCAAGGAATTATACAAAACTAGCAATCTCTCAATTCATGTATCAATCAAGCATTTCTTCCTTAACAGATCAATTTAAATCCGACAATCGAAGTATCACAATCCTCTTTTAAGGTGAAGTGAAATACGTAAATCTAACCAATTACCATTTCTCAAGGGCTCTCGATTTATTTAGGCTCGTTAAGCACACGATTATCATATTCGTGGTTTCTTAATCGGTGTGACTTTCTCAAGACTCCTCACAATCAAGTCAAATCCTAAGATTCTAGTATTGATTTTCACCTTTCAGTTCCTCACCCAACACCCAATACATGCAAGAAAGTGATCAAATTCCTCATAAGATAATAATCTTCTAAGATTCGATAAAACAATCCAACAATTCCAAAACACTCAAAGAGATGAACAGCAAATCAAGAACTTGACTAGTATTTGTATAAATCCAAAATCAAAACAAAATCATAATCGAAATTATAAAACATAAATCCAAAAATGCATAAAGAAAAGAGAAGAGAAATGCTCCGCCAAATAACGCACCTGAATCCGTTGATTGCAAATCCTGCATGGAATCCTTGTAAATCTTCACTTCAATTTATTCTCTCTTCCTCTAATCTAAATTCTAATATAATTGATAAAGTTGAAGAGAGGAAAATGGAATGAGGATGAAAACAGACCTTCTATAGCGAATATACTGCTACCAAAACATAAAAACTGCCTGGAAGTTGAAAAGTCGCGAGAAAACATGGAATAAAAACTACCAGGAAGTCGAAAAATCACGAGAAAACAAGACGATCAGGGGGAAAGGGGACCACAATGGACCGTGGTCACCACCACAGACCATCCGTGGTGTTTTCCATCCTAGCTGGCTCTTCCTCATTGATCTACTGCTTCTCCTGGACCTCCCGGGTCGTGGTATTGGCCATGGTTTGACCATTTTTATGTGTCTTTGGGCCTCTTTTGCTATCTTCTTCGATCCACAGGGCCTCAAAAATCTTCATTCTACTCACATAACTTAGCTCAGCTCACAAAGTGAAAATATGCAAAATCTCTCAAAATACGCAAAAGTACAAACCAAGCATAGTCGTGAAAATAGGGGCATAAATCATATAATTAAGCATCTAGATCCCCTAAAATGACACCTAAACACTCAAATAATCCATGTAAATATGACATTCATCACCTCCCAATGCTTAAACCTTTGCTTGTTCTCAAGCAAACACTAGAGAAAACCAACAAAAGGAGATGCATCTAGGTCTAAATTACATAACAATGTCCTTAAAGTAGGCAAGTCATAGCATATCACAAACAAGAATATCAATCAATAACAACCCCAAATAGTGCATAATACATTTCAAAATCAAGAGTAGGTGAATGTGCTCAAAGAAGTATAAGACCACAAGCTGTATATCAAACTTGATCACCCCCAATGAACCATAAAGCACATCATGCAAGCACATGAGATTGTAGAGCTAAATTGATTGGTAGAACCTCACTTTGGGGAAATATGAATCATTCCCACTCATGTGTTTGAAATATAACATAGATTCATTCAAGACTTATTCCAAAGATGCAATCTACCATATGATTGCCAAGACTCTCAAATTCTCTATTACTAGGAATGCAATGTGCACAAGACAATCAGGAACACTTTGTATGGGTTGTAATGTGGGCTTGAAGGATTAAGAGAAAGGAGTGGACAAACGCATTTGGGATAATGTGGAGCTACTTAGCTAAGTGATTGGGGAGCAACTAACAAACCACCAAGCAACTATGAAGTTCAGCAATACTCCAAACCTCAACAACTCAGTGAACATACCCCACGAATGAAATAGGAAATGAGTTAACAAAGAAGGAACTCAAGTTATTCACATATCCAATGCCAATCACTTAGTTTTTTTTCTGGTTTTTTTTTCTTTTTCTTTTATCTTGTCTTTTATCTTTGTTTTTTCAACATGATTTTTTTCTTCTTGTTTTTTTTTCTTCTTTGGGAAATGAAATGAAAATTTCAATTATTGAAAAGCATAGGATCACGAACTATTAACTCACAACCTACTACATATATACACAGCCCAAACAAGAGGGAACCAAAGCAAATGGTCAATATCATCAATCCCGTAGCAAACCAACATACCAAAGTCATCTTAAACTCAATTATCCCCAAAACCATCCACTACATAGATAAAGTGATGCTCCATAGACTTGACTTAAAGGTTAAGAACATGTGTTTAGCCAAGGGCTAATATGAAGTGTTCACAACAAAGACGGATAAAAGCTCAAACAGGCTAGCAAAGAGGATATAAATGTAATACAAGGGTAGGCTATTTGGCTATGCGGCTAAAATGACCAAAGAATGAAATTCCTCTATCACATCATCAATTATGCACATGCTAATGTGGTTTTGAACAAGAGCCAAGGCAAGTTCTGGAGATGCAACATGAAAGAGTCATACACATGAAAGAACTTGAGACTAAATATAATGATTAGTCTGAATAAGGCTCAAAGTCTCATGGAAAATTTACCAAAGTCCCAATTAGCTCATAAAATGACTCAATGTACAAACATTAGTGCCAAAGATTCTAAAGGGTAACAAAGTTCTCAATTAAGTCAAGGGTTAAAACAAGAAATATTCATAAAACCTTCGCAAATTTTGGCACCAAATGGACTTACACATCAAAAGTTACTCAAGCTCATGAAAGCTATTTTGCCTTGCAAAAACATCATTAGAGGTTATCTCAAACCACTCCATACCATCCCTATGTGCAATCCTATATGCAAACCTAAATGCAACTAAATGCATATCACCAATGCAACACAAAAAGAAACCTAAAATTATATGCTCTAACATGTATGCAAGCTAATAGCCAAAATGAAAAACATAGAACTACCCTTCCCCCATGCTTAGATAAAGCAAAGGACCTCACTAAGTTAGGTGCTAGGTATATCTAAGCTAAGGCCTCCTTGAAAATGGGGCAAATGGAGCATCAGCCACTCCAGTATATCTTCAAGACTTGGCTCATTAAATCATACGTAGTTGAGGTCCACAAAAGCTTGTCAAACACCGCAACATGGGGCTCACAAGCTTGGCTATAAGAGAGCATGAAGATGAACATAACAAAGAAAGTTAGTACTCTCTTTAATAAACCAATCACCATAGAAAAATCAAACGAGAAATCAAAGAAAGTATTCCACATGATTTTTCTAGGTGCATCCACTAGGTACATAAAATATGGGTCAAGGGAGGCATTATACCACTAAAGTAACCTAAGGACACAAAATTATCAACATTCCCACCAAGTATATTGAACATATTATTCTCATAGCCCAAATCAACATTGCCATCACAAATCATAGGATTATCAATGGGAACATCGATGTAATACTCAGGGGAAGGAGAGGGTTGTAAATATATAGGTGAAACATGGGAATAATCAAGAGGATTATGGAGAACAATATTATCAAAACCAAGGTTAGGAGACTCCTTATGCATAAACACATCACGTGACCCCTCCAAAGGAGTCTTATATAGATTATGCCCATCATCTAAAATATCTTTCGAACTCAAAACATGCATCAGCAACATCAAACCTAACAACAAACCCAAAAAGCTCACCTGCCTCGAGTCTCATGCACTGAGCTAAAGGAAAAGATGAATCATGTTAGGTCAGGATAACATCAGTATCGTCCCAGGGTGATCCAAAGTCAAGTTGAGCATAACATGCAGAATAAGGACACGAATTAGTAGCATGGTCAGAAGAATTACATAAGTCACACCAAAAAGGGGCATAATAAGATCTAGAATAGAACGCACAAGGATCAGGGAACGAATAACTAGAAACACAACTAGTCTTCTCAAATTCAAATATATCCCAAGTGATCTACTTAAGCAAATATCATAACTCGTCAACATTTTCACCATGAAAAGCCCAATATCCTAAAAGGAGCACAGGTTTACTATTCACACCCTTATCAAAATTCTCTAAAATTTCCTATTTACCCACATAATAACCACATTGAGTAAGAAAAACATGCAAACGAGCAAAATACCTCAAAAATAATTCATGTTCGAATTGGGGAAAATGGAAAATGGCCATGGTTTTTTTTCTTTCAAACATTTTTTGAATTTTTGAATTTTCAAAATTTTTTTGGTCTCTTAAAAAAAAAATAAAATAAAATGCTTGGTGAAACCTATTGAGAAAAACCCAATATTCAGCACTAGTCCCCGGCAACAGCGCCAAAAATTTAATAGGGCCACAAGCGCACGATGGCATTGTAGTGGAGCAAAGTTGTCTTCCACAAGGATTAGGTTGATCGATTGGGCTTTATCCCCTCAAGATAGGCTAAGAAAATTAAAATTTGAGATTAAAACTAAACTAATCTATTATCTAATTTAATGAATAAACAATCAAGGAATTATACAAAACTAGTAATCTTTCAATTCATATATGAATCAAGTATTTCTTCCTCAGTAGATTATTTTAAAATCGACAAATTGAAGTACCACAACCCTCTTTCAAGGTGAAGTGAAATATCTAAATCTAACCAATTACCATTTATCAAGGGCTCTAGATTTGTTTAGGTTTGTTAAGCATGTGATTGTCATATTAATGGTTTCTCAATTGGTGTAACTTTCTCAAGACCAACACCATCACGTCAAATCTTAGGGTTCTAGTATTGAATTTCACCTTTCAGTTCCTCACCCAATACCCAACATATGCAAGAAAGTGATCAAATTCCTCACACGACAATAATCTTCTAAGATTCGATAAAATAATCTAACAATTCCAAAACACTCAAAGAGATGAATAGCAAATCAAGAATTTAACTAGTATTTACATAAATCCAAAATAAAAACAAAGTCATAATCGAAATTACAAAACATAATTCCAAAAATGAGTAAAGAGAAGAGGAAAGAGAAGAGAAGAGAAGAGACGAGAAATGCTCAACTAAATAACGCGCTTGAATCCATCGATTGCAAACCCGATGTGGAATCCTTGTAAATCTTCACCTCAATTTACTCGTTCTTCCTCTAATCTAAATTCTAATCTAATTAATGAAGTTGAAGAGAGGAAAATGGAATGATCCGAGGTTGAATGAGGCTGAAAATAGGCCTTCTATACCGAATATCCTGTTAGCAAAACATAAAAACCGCATGGAAGTCGAAAAGCAGTGTGAAAATATAAAATAAAAACCGCCTGGAAGTCGAACAACCCTAAGAAAACATGACGATCCGGGGGAAAGGTGTCCACCACAGACCGTTGGCACCACCACAGACCATCCGTGGTGTCATCTGTCTTGGCTGGCTCTTCCTTATTTGATCTACTACTTCTCCTAGGACCTCCTGGACCATGGTACTGGCCACGGCTTGATCGTATCGGGTGTTTTTTTGCCTCTTTTGCTATCTTATTTGATCCATAGGGCCTTAAAAATCTTCATTCTACTTACATAACTTAGCTGACAAAGTGAAAATCTGCAAAATCTCTTAAAATAAGCAAAACCAAGCATAATAGTGGAAATAGGGGCATAAATCATACAATTAACATCTAGATCCCCTAAAATGACACCTAGACACTCAAATAATCCATGCAAATATAACATTTATCACTCCCCCATGCTTAAACCTTTGCTTGTCCTCAAGCAAACACTAGAGAAAACTAACAAGGGGAGATACATTTAGGACTCAAATACATAACAACCTCATTAAAGTAGGCAAGTCATAACATATCACAAGTAAGAATATCAACCAATCATAACCCCAAATAGTGGACAATACATTTCATAATCAAGAATAGGGGAATGTTTTCAAAGAAGTATAAGACCACAAGCTTGACATCAAACTTGATCACTCCCAAGGAACCATAAAATACATCATGCAAGCCCACAATATTGTAGAGCTAAATAGACTGGTAGAACCTCACTTTGGAGAAATGTGAATCACCCTCACTTATGTATTTGAAATATAGCCTGGGTTCGCTCAAGACTCATTCCAAAGATGTAATCTACCATATATGTGCCAAGACTCTCAAATTCTCCACCACTAGGAATGCAAAGTGCACAAGACAACTAAGAGGACTTTATATTGGTTGTAATATGGGCTCGATGGGTTAAGGGAAAGGAGTTGACAAATGCATTTGGGACAATATGGAGCTACTTAGCCAAGTGACTAGGGAGCAACCAACAAACCACCAGGTTACTATGAAGTTCACCAACACTCCAACCTCAACAATTCAACGAACATACCCCACGAATGAAATAGGAAATAAGTTAACAAAGAAGCAACTTAAGCTATTCACATATCCAATGTCAATCACTTAGGTTTTGTTTTTCTTGGTTTCTTTTATTCTTCTGTTTTCCTGTCTTTTCTCTTTGTTTTTTCAACATGATTTTTTTCTTCTTGTTTTTTTATTCTTCTTTGTGAAACGAAATGAAAATTTCAATTATTGAAAGGCATAGGATTATGAACTATCAACTTACAACCTAATACGTATATACACAACTCAAATAAAAGGGAACCAAAGCAAATGTTCAATATCATCAATCCCTCAACAAACATTAGTGCCAACGGCTCTAAGGGTAACAAAGTTTTCAATCAAGTCAAAGGTTATGTAGAGCATGACACCCAAGAGGGCTCCTAAGATCTAAATCAAGGCCAAGGTACCAACCAAGGTCAAGGAGATTGAGGCAACCGGATTACACCCAGCCAGATTCAAGCCTGGTTCTCTTGTTCCAAACCAGAATTAAGCACCATTTTGGATGGCATGATTTTGGGAGTTTCCAAGACCTCATGTGGGCAAATCCTACTTCATTGAACTCCTTAAGACAGGAACTAAATTTTAGCATATACCATAGGCATTTTGCTACATAGGTCCAAAATAGTGAAGGTATATCGGGAAGGTCCAGTTTATCTGTCTTGGAATATCATGTGAAATCACCACCTAAAACTTGACTTAAGGCCAATATTTTTGCTTGGAATGATAGCCAACATCCTAAAGATTCAATCATGAAGAGAAAACAAAATCATGACTAGTTCTTAATGGTCATTTAGCCTATTTTACTAATCGTTATAGGCTATGCTCTAATTTGACTCGTTTTGGAAATTAGCTTGGTTCTCCTATCAAAAGCTAATTTAGAGCCATTCTTTTTACTCAAGATGTTAGCTAACATCCTAAGGTATCAAGTCATGAAGAGAAATCAAAATCATGACCAGTTCTTCATGGTGATTTAGCCCCATTTGTTTTTACTATTGTAGGTTGGGCTCTGATCTTACCTGTTTTGGAAATTGGTCCGGTGCTCATAACCAAAGCTGATTTAGAGCTAATCTTTTTACTCAGGATGTTAACCAACATCCTAAGGTATCAAGCCATGTGGGAAAATCCAAATCATGACTAGTTCTTCTTTAGGTTTCACCTTGCTTAAGTTCAGTGCTCAAACAGACCCGTTAAGCTAAATTAGGTTATTTTGGTTTTGCTAAAGATTTTCCTTAATCAAGAGGGTTTTCTCACCTAATAGCTTGCTTCCTTGGTTTCTTAGGCCTCCAAGAACATCATCATTACTATCCAAGTAGATTTGGCAGCCCACTTGGCCAATTGAGCTTTGAAGTGAAAGTCACTTGCTTTCAGATAGGCCTGCCGTAAAGTGTGACCTGCAGCCTACCTTTTCTCTCTCCGTGTGCAAGTGGGATGTTTAGGGATAAGTAACCATGTTTCAGGCCTTGGTTAGTGTTAAACAAGATTGTATTAGGTACACTCAAGCTTGTAATCAACTTAGGCTAAAACTGTTTTACAAACATATTAGCTTGAACCGAATTAGCTTAGGACCAGCAGCTAGCTTGCTTGCTTTCTAGCTTAAGACATGTATATATACTTGCTTGCTTTCTTGTTCAAGGCAGATTACAATAATACAAACCTCCATTTTCAGGTTCTGCTTAAAACTCTCGCAAATCTCCCTCTTGTCAATCCAAACAGATTGTTAATTTAGAGTAGTTTCCTTCATTCAAATTCTGGTGGCCTTGCCTTATGATTTGGAGGGTGGATTCCTAACTAGCTTGGGTGGTGGCATGGCCTTTATCCCATTCATATCCTCTGTTCTTGTTCTTGTTCATTACTGATTCAAAGGCTAGCTAGGTTCAGATTGCAAACGAGTTCCATTGCTTGAGTTTCCTTAAAGCTCATGCGTCAAGGGTCAAAATAAGAAATATTCACAAAACCTTCACAAATTTAGCACCAAAAGGAATTACACATCAAAAGTTACTCAAGTTCATGAAAGCTATTTTGCCTTACAAAAGCATCATTGGAGGTTACGTCAAACCAATCAGCACCATCCCTACCTGCAATCCTATATACACACCTATATGCAGCTAAATACAAAACACTAAAGCAACACAAAAAGAAACGTAAAATTATATGCTCTACCATATATGCAAGCTAATAAACAAAATGAAAAACATGGAACTACCCTTCCCCCATACTTAGATAAAGCATTATTAATCAAAGGAAATAAAGGAGGAGAAGGGAAGGGAAAACAAAATATAAGGATCTCACCAAGTAAGGTGCTAGGTACACCTAAGCTAAGGCTCCCTCACAAATGGGGAAAATGGAGCATCAACTAGTCTAGTATATCTTCAAGACTTGGCTTATTAAACCAAACATAGTCAAGGCCCACAAAAGCTTGTCAAACACCGCAGCATGGGGCTCCCAAACTTGGCTATAAGAGAGCATAAAGATGAACATAATAAAGAAAGTTAGTGCTCTCTTTAGTAAACGAAATGCCATAGAAAAATCAAAAGAGAAATCAAAGGAAGTATTCCATATGATTTTTCTAGGTGCATCCACTAGGTACATGAAATATGGGTCAAGGGAGGGATTATACCCACTAAAGTAACCTAGGGACATAAAATTATCAACATTCCCACCAAGCATATTGAACATGTTATTCTCATAGCCTAAATCAATATTACCATCACAAATTATAGGATTATCAATAGGGACATCGATGTAATACTCGAGGGAAGAAGAGGGTTGTAAATACATAGGTGAAACGTAGGAATGATCAAGAGGATTAGGGAGAACAATATTTTCAAAACCAATGCTATGAGACTCCTCATGCATAAACGCATCACGTGACCCTTTTAAAAGAGTCTTATCTACATCATGCACCTCATCTAAAATATCTTCCGACTTAAAACAGGAATCAGCAACATCAAACCTTGCAATCAACCCAAAACGTTCACCTCCCTTGAGCATCGTACACTGAGTTAAACCAAAGGATGAATCATGCAAGGTCAAGACAACATCAGTATCGTCCCATGGTGATACAAAGTCTGTTTGAGCATAGCATGCATAATAAGGACACAAATTATAAGCATGGTTAGAAGAATTACACAAGTTACCCCAAAAAGGGGCATAATAAGATCTAGAATAGAACGCACATGAATAAGGGAACGAATAGCCAGAGACACAACTAGCATTCTCAAATTCAAATGAATCCCAAGCATTCCACTCAAGCAAATACCATGCCTCATCAACATTTTTACCATGAAAAGCCCAATATCCTAAAAGAGCTCGGGTCTCAATTCACGCCCTTATCAACAATGCCTAAAATTTCCCATTTACCTACACAATAACTACATTAAGCAAGAAAAGCATGCACATGAGCAAAATACCTCCAAAATAATTCATGCTCGAATTGGAGAAAATGGAAAATAGCCAAAATTATGTAAATTTTTAAATTCCCAAAAAAAATTTTCATTTTTTTTAAAGGAAAAAACAAAATGCCTAGTGAAACCTATTGAGAAAACCCAATATTTGACACTTTATCTTCAGCAACAGCACCAAAAACTTAATAAGACCATAGCGCACGGTGGCGCTGTAGCAAAGCAAGGTCTTCTCCTACAAGGACTAGGTTGATCTATTGGGCTTTATTCTCTCAAGTTAGGCTAAGCAAATTAAAATTTGAGATTGAAACTAAACTAATCTATTATCTAATCTAATGCATAAATAATCAAAGAGTTATACAAGACTAGCAATCTCTCAATTCATGTATCAATCAAGCATTTCTCCCACAATAGATTATTTTAAAACCGACAATCAAAGTATCTCAACCCTCTTTTAAGATGAAGTGAAATACGTAAATCTAACCAGTTACCATTTCTCAAGGGCTCTCGATTTATTTAGGTTCGTTAAGTATGCGATTATTATATTTGTGGTTTCTGAATCGATGTGGCTTTCTCAATATGCTACACAATCAAGTCAAATCCTAGGATTCTAATATCGATTTCACCTTTCAATTCCTCACCCAATGCCCAATACATACAAGAAAGTGATCAAATTCCTCACAAGACAATAATCTTCTAAGATTCGATAAAACAATCCAATAATTCCAAAACATTTAAAGAGATTAACAGCAAATCAGAATTTAACCAGTATTTGCATAAATCCAAAATCAAAACAAAATCATAATCAAAATTACAAAATATAAATCCAAAAATGAGTAAAGAGAAGAGAATATAAATGCTCAGCCAAATAACGCGTTTGAATTCGTCGATTGCAAACCGGACATAGAATCCTTGCAAATCTTCAGTTTAATTCACTCTCTCTTCCTCTAATCTAAATTCTAATCTAATTGATGAAGTTGAAGAGAGAAAAATGGAATGATCGAGGTGGAATGAGGCTGAAAATAGGCCTTTTATAGTGAATATACTGCTGTCAAAGCATAAAAACTGCCTGGAACTCTTAAAAAGCCGCGAGAAAATATGGAATAAGAACCACCTTGAAGTCAAACAGCTGCAAGAAAACATGGTGATCTAGGGAAAGGGGTCCATCATGAGCCATCCGTGGTGCCCTCTGTCCTGGCGTGCCCTTTCTAGTCCTTCCTTATTTGATCTATTGCTTCTTTTGAGACCTACTGGACCATGATGCTGGCCACGGTTCGACCGTGTTGGGTTTCTTTGGGCCTCTTTTCTATCTTCTTTGATCCACAGGGCCTCAAAAATTTTCATTCTAATGGCATAACTTGGATCTTCATGGCCTTTCTTTACATTTTTAGCAGTCCATTCATTCAAAGGGGCAATAAGCTAGGAATATTTCATACCTTCATTCTCACGGAAATGTCATGCAACCTTCACCCTAGGGCAGATCTGTGACACTTGCTCAGTATTCTCCCTTGCATGCCCACATATGGCGCAATTTAGTGTCCCCTTCTCAGCCGGTTGACGTTTGTCATTATCTTATCATGTAGCACCAACCAAACAAAAACCCGAACCCGCTGCAAGGTATTAGCCCACCATACCCACGACCAACTCCCTTCCATGGCCTCAGCGGATCTTGGTGGACTATAGAGATGGTTGAACTTAGCGTAAATTGTCCCGACTTATATCCAATCCTTTAAAAATTATCACCAACACCTTCCTCCTTTAATTGAAACGATGCAATCGTCTCAACAACTAGCCTTGGTAGGAACTTGCAAAGGTGTCCCATCTCCAACCAACCTGTGCGTCCCAATATTTACACACACGTCTCTCCAACGGCCCAGCCAAGATGTATTGCATTTGAAAAGATAAGGAAGGTGATGACTCTGCCTACTTATCCAGCGAAAACTGCGTGGAACGGCCATCACCTACCGCATGGCTATTCCCCTCTTAACCTTGGATAGGTTCTTAAAAATTGCATGCCACTCGTTAGAAGAGCTTAACCTTGGATAGGTTCTCGAAAATTCCATGCCACCCATTAGAAGCACTTGGTTTTTATCGAGGTGTGAACAGCTCTCACCCTTTACAATATTTCAAATGAAAAACCCTAGCCCAGAAGGCCTTTGGGTCCATCAATAGCCCCCTACCAAGCTTCATTAAATAAGTCGTGTTTAAATCCCTCATTCCGAGTAGCCCAAGTCCGCCCACTTGTTTCAGGCTTGTGACAAGGCTCCAAGGTGCCAAATGGATTTTTTGTTCCATATTAGTGCCTTCCCAAAGAAAATATTGAACATTGCGATCAATTTGATCACAAGTCGATCTTGGTAGGCTAGTTGTTTACATCACGTATGATGATATTGCATCGATTGTGGATTGTATCAGCATAAGCCTACCTCTTAAGGATAAACACTTGCTCTTCTGCTTGCAAACTGCTTATCCACCCTTTTTATCACCCCCTGGTATGTCTCTTGAGTGACCCACCCATGAAGTGTGGGCACATCCAATTAGCACCCAAAACCTTTTGTTCAAGGCATCTGTAGTATTTTACAAATACGCTCCCCCAAAATCGGATTGTTAATATTCGGAAAATAATACGCAATTTCTGGTGCTTACTTTCTGGCCTGATGCAAGACAGAAATGGTCTAGACAGTCCATAATCAGTCTTTCTTGCTCCATGGATGCCTCAGCGAAAAGTACCACATCGCCTGCAAAGAGTAGACTATGAATTTTCGGCCCTCCTCTACTGTCAGGAAACAAAACCCAGTGACCTTGTCTCACTTTCATCTCAATCAGCTAAGATATGCAAGTGATAAAAATATAGGGTGATAAAGGATCACTCTATCAAGTACCCGTAGAGGATTACAACTCTCCAATGGCATTCCATTCCATAATATTCTCATTCAGTAAATTGAAATGTAACTAATAATAACTTCCACTAAGGGTTGCTGAAGTTGCATCTTTATTAGTATATGAAGTATGTGAGACCACTTGAGCTTACCATACGTCTTCTCCAAGTCGGTTTTTATTGCCATCCACCCTTCCACGCCCTTTCTCCTTCTCATGGAATGCATGATTTCTTGTTATGATAATAACATTGCCATCAATAAGGCACCTTACACAAAATTGGACTACAATGGTGACATCATATAAGGTAACAATTGCTTTAGATACTGAACTATACATTTGGTCGCAAGCATGAAGACAACATTAAATAATCCAATCAGTCTAAACTATATGACTATTTGCCCTTTATTGTTCGGAATTAAGGAGATGGACGAGTTATTTAGGCCCTTAAGGAAGATATTTTCCTCTCAAAACTCCCAAAACCATCTCACATACTGAATCACCCATAAGCTGCCAAAGTTTCTAGAAGAAAAAAGTATGAAATCTATATGGTTCTAGAGTCTTAAGGGGTGTCATAGCCTTGAGGGCATCATAAATGTTTTTTGTTATAAATGGTTTATCGAGGGCTTAATCTTGTTTCTCACTCAAATGTGAAAAATTTCTCCACAACATACTATTCCTTTTGTCCTCAACTTGTGTCTCGATAAAAAAGTCCTACGAAGTAGTCCCTCACCATCATTTTCATATCCTTAATCTCAGTGACCAGGTCTTATTCTTGTTTTATAGTGCTTTAATTTTGTTGTATTTATGCCTTATTGCTGTACTACAGTGAAAGTATCGAGCATTTCAATCTCCATCACGGATTGCCTCCACCCGAGATTTTTACATCCAGAACCATAAATTTGATTTAGAACCTTATTTAATTCACTTTGTAATTAGTGCTCCAACCTCAAAAGCTAGCCACTAACCCCCCACTTAGATGATTCTAAATACCTCGAATACGTGGACATAACCTTTTTTCCTCCTGAAGAGATTCCCGAAGATTTCCCTATTCCATTTGTTAAGATCTGCCACCAAAGTGTGTAGAGCTGGCATAAGAGGAGTCTTAGGATTCCAATGCTCATGTACTACTTGGTCAATTCCCGCATGCGAATTCCATGCCATTCGGAATCGAAATGGTTTAGTCTCTTCCAGTATGGTCGTAAACCTTCTAGTTTGTATTAGAAGCACCAAGTGGTCTGAATGTCTTCGTAAGAGATGTTGCATGGCTACTTCTTGAGAAAGTGTTCTCCAGCTCATGTTACACAGAATGCAATCCAATCGGGCACACTTCCTAGTCATCACACTATTCCCCCGCCTCCATGTGAATTTAGGCCTTACAAACTCCAAATAATACACCCATTATTCTCGATCCAATATTTAAGCTTATCACATCTCTAAAGCATTCCGATAGCTCCATGGTCTCGTTCCTCAAAGCTAGTTGTATCATTGAAATCAACTGCAAGCAACCAAGGATGTCTAACTGTGGTTTTAAACTGCTAAACATTAGCCCAAATCACTTCTTAGCCTATTGGGGAGGATTTGCATAGACTGTGTAAACAACCAAGGCAAGGAAGTCAGTTTATTTATCCCAATAGTTATAAATTATTGATGTGCCTAAGTAACTTCTACCATAATCTCATGTGAATTCCATAATAACCAGATATCCCGCTGAAACCGCTGGGACTCTACACGATACCACTGATTGTACCCACTTCATCGACAAACTTCATGTGCTTTCTCACGGCTAACATGGGTCTCAAAGAGAGCCAAAAGGTGCGGCTTTTGCAAGTGAAGATGCTCCTTCAGCTCATTCCATTAGAAATGGGGGTGTTCCTGCACTACGTACATTCCATGCAAAAAATTTCATATCCTGCACTCCTCCTCTGCCACAAGTGGTGTTGCTAGTATTATTCAAAAACTGATTCATGGAACCTATAAGACTAGAAGATATCCCCAAAAGGGATAACCAGTATAAGGCATAGACGCACCCCCATTCCTAATGGAATCATTCGTCACTTTAGTCGTTGTAGGTTATTCTATGTAATTGCCCGATCCTAAATCATGTTTATTTATTTAATTAAGCAATGTTATTAATTTCCAGCATCTATTTATCACATTTAATCATTTCAGTTGGGAAAATTCATTTGGGCCCCCATTTTACAGTTCAGGTTTTAATTATCGTAAAATTTCGGGTGAATCGATAGTAGGCCCTGATAAATATGATTTAAGAGATTAAATTATTTTTCGTAGCATCACAAAAATCTAATTTTGAGCTACGTAAAAATTGATTACAGTGAAGTGTTTTTTTTGCCTCAAGCCCAATTTATTTGAGCCCAACTTTAGGCCTAACAAGTTTATACACTTGATTTAGCTAATTATTATTATTTACATCTAATTATATTTGGCATAAAGTCACTTTTTGGGGCATATATATAAGCCAAGTCTCCAGTAAGTCAAAAAAAATCTTCAAGCAAGCAAAACACAAATTTTCCTCCTCTTTTTCCTCTCTCTCTCTCTCTTATAGTCAGCCCCTCTTGTTTTGATGTTGCTTTACAGCTATTTGGGGGCTGTTTCCACTAGCTTACCACCACCCCAAGGTTGCTACCACCACCTCTAACACCCCAGCACCACTAGCCACCACCTCCAATACCCATAGCCCCCAAACACCACCTCTATCACCTCCATCTCTCAAAATCCAAGCTTAAAGTGAGGTAAATCTTAACCAAATCATGTTTACTTTTAGATTTTTTATGTTGGACTTGATTATGGATCATGTCATCTTGATATAAACAAGTGTTATTTGATGTTTTAATTGATTGGCCAATCTTGAAAGCAAGTAAAAATTGAGGTTGTTCATGATCATGCAAGCTTAAGTTAAAATGATGTTTATGGATAATTTTGTATTTGATTTGGTGATCTTTGGTGTGGTTTTGGATGAGTTAAAGGTGAATCTAAGTTGGACATAAGCTAGCATTTTGGTGATTATGCATGGTTTGGATTATTTTTGGCATCAAACATATGATTTGTATATACTTTGATAAAGAAATGAATCTTGGATGTGTTATTTAATTTGGAAAATCACTTGAGATGATTTTGTATAAAGGGTTGGATTATTGAGACTTCCCCAATTGATTATAAAAGGTCAATTTGCTCATTTATGCAAGTAAGTAAGCTTATGGATGTGTTTTGAGTGATTTTGAAAAGGAGAGGAATTGAAAATATGATGTAGATGATTATGGAGTAAATTTGAGTAATATGACTTTGTAAGGTGATGATAAGAAACAAGGATTTATTAAATAATTTTAAGGAGTGATTTTAGATGTGAAATTATGTGAAAAGAAGGGGGGAAAAGAATAGCAGGGCTGTGAATAGACTTGAAACAGGAGTCACTTTGCAATTAAACTAGTACTGTTTTACCCATCAAAAGATTATGATTTTTGGTGGGTAAATAGATCCATGATTATCTTTTAAATGCGTTTTGAATCACTTCATTCTGAGTTGTGTGCAAAAAGTTATGGCTATTTTGTTAAGACTGCGCAGGACAGATCTGAGCTGTACACAATTGTGTTTCAACTCAATTGTAGGGGTCGTGCTGTGGTAAGTAGGTTTTGCATTGTGAATAAAAATATTGCAAAACTTCCTAAGCCTTTCATATTGGGGTTTTATAGCTCAATTGGAGTTCGGAGGTGAAAGATATGTATTTTCTAAAGTAGGCCTTCAAATGATAATATGAGGGAAGAAAGAAATCACGGTATTTGAAAATATTATCAGGAAACTCTACATAATTATGGATATTGCAAAGAAATTACAAATTTTAGTGAGTTCAAGAACTTTCATTTTATATAGAAGCTTACTTAGGTTGGAAAACCGAGTTAATGGGCAGGGAAATGAAATTGGAGAAGTGAAGAGGTCAATGACACAAGCTAAGGTTGTATGAGCATTCCTAAACCTCACAACACCTTTTTTTGGCATTAAACCTTCTATTATTCATTTTAGAAACATCAAAAACCCATATTTCATTTATATTCATTAAAGTCTTTTCATTATCACATCAATTATTTCATTTTGTTTTATTTTGCTCCAACTTGTTTCACTTCGAGTTCAATAACCCTAGCTTATTTGGTTTTCAAATCATTTTAGTGTAACTTATCTTATATTGTATTGTCTGATCATGGATGCCCTTTTTATTAAACAATTTCCATAAAGTTACAACTTATGGGAGTGAAAGTTGTTTACTAACTGTATTTACCTATACCTACATTTCTTAAGTAGAAATGGGGCCTAGTCTATCGTTTCCTATTGTGCATAAGTATTATCAAGTGACATTACATTTTAAAGACTTCAGGTATGTTCATTACCTGTATCTTTAGAAATCAGCATGTATTTATCAAAATTATAATGTTTTGGTAAGTATATTAATGAATCAGTTTTATCAGTGATTTGTCACATAATTAGTGACCCCATCAGTTATCAGTTAAAGGGCATTACCCTTCAGTTACCTGCGCAGCTTCAAGCCAGGTCTCCTGATCGGCTTGGTAGGTGTACAGCTATCCATAGATCATAACAATATCAAGCGGTTCACTATCAGATAATAACTAGCAATTGCAATTTACATTCATTCATTCACTGTTTTAACTTAAAATGAATTGCAAAGCGGGCGCCTAACCAATTTATGCAGAGATCATTTAACAATACAGGAATGCATGTACTGAGCTTTGGCTTATATTTCGAAATGTTTTCCATGTTTTGCATTAGGAAAATACTCAGTAAATCGCCCTTATGCTAGTAAACCAGCTGAAGAGAATAAGTTGAGTGAGGGAATCTGGAGGGATCAATCAATGATATAGTACATGCATATTTTGGAGCTGTATTTTGAAATCTTCAGTGGATAGAGGTATTGATTATGGGGTGAATTGCTTTAGTATGGTATATAAATCATATTTGGGATTAGCAATTGATTGTATACAGTTTAATAATGTGTGAATGTGTGTGGTTGAAGCTATGCCTAACTATGTTATTTATAATATACATACTTCAAGCCTTGTCCTTTTAGGCAGCAGTAATGCCCCTATCATCGAGTTTATTAGTCCTAATTCAGAGATCTATTAAGAAGAATACATACAGTGGAACATGTTTGATTAGGGGGTATTACAGATTTGGTATGAAAGCCAGGTTGACTTTCTTTGATGAGGTATGGAGTATGAAGAGTAGAGATTAGAGGGTGAGAAAGTTGGTTAGCAAGGGTTATTATGATATAGTTCGAGATTTATGACATTAGAGACTTATGACAGTAGAAATGCCTGTTTATCTTGCACATGTTCTTCACTTATGTTCCTCCTTGTTGGATGGATCCATATACAGTGCATATGATGTTAGGTACTTCTATGGCCATTTACATCTCTTTATTATATGCTAGTGTGGTAGCGCATATGCAAACCCCATTTCTGAGTTTCATATATGGTCCATATACGTAGGCTATTGCGGACCTTATCTATAATTGGCCCTTGGGTCGAGTTTAGGGCCCGATATCATTACTTTATGATGACTCGAGCCTTGGGATGGAACGAACCTAGATTTCAGTTTCGTGAGGCTTGGGCTAACATTATCACTGAGCTGTTATTAAGGGAAGAGTTTGAGCTGAGAGGGAATAATATGGACATTCTACAGTATATATTTTCATTACACTTTATATCTTCCCTACCATTGCTACCTGTATCGAGCAATCCTCAGCCGCCTAACAACCCAAAGACATTGGAACCTAGAGAGGGGATCCTTATATTTGATGGATCAAATGAGGTCAACATTGTTATAGACCTCCTTGATACACCATAGTTTAGCTCTAATGGTGGCCTCATGGAAGACTCAGAGAAGGACCTAAAATTCAAGGAGCATCAGCTTGATCATGATGATGAGAATACAGAGATTGGAACTTTAAGCAATAGTTTTGACTCAGGCGGAAAGTCTGGGGATGAGTCTGACCTAGATTATGATCCATCTAGGGATCATTAGATTGATTTATATTATATGTTGACATCTCAGATAGATTACTTTTTGAGCCCACATGTATATAGTATAGCTAGTTGGATAGATGAATTTTGTGTAGGTTATGATATTGCATATAGTTAGACAGGTCTTTCTGATTATGTTGAGTAGTCTCGCCTACTTCTGGACATGTGGCGGACTTAGTCTATTGGGGCTAAGTAGTGTTTCAGTTAGGAGGTAGGTGTAAAGGTTGACCTTTGGTGGTCAGTTGGATGTGATATTCTTTATGGAACCATGTATATGTATGTACAGGAGCAATTATGGCGACAACATAATAAAGCTTTATGCTATATTTTAATAATACTTAGGCCATGCTAGTTGTATCTATTATGTATGTGTATCTTATATGTTGGTTGTGGTCGGTTGACTGAATTACTCAGCTGAATGGATAGTCACAATATCAAAATATGTGTAAAACAACACAGAAACTCACCCAGAAGAAAATTCACAATATGGTCAGGGGTTAGGTGAGGAAGTTTTGTATAATATCCCAATAACCCTTAGTGGAATGCCTTCCATTCCCCCTGAGTTGGTTAGCAATATAGGAACTCCAACTATTAACAGACCTTGGTGTCTAAGTTTATGAAACAAATAGCCCGAGCATCTTCTGAAATCCCTCGTAAAGTCATAAATTAGCAAACAAGATGGGCGATGCAACCCTAATGTATATGATAAAAAGTATGACCCAGTGGAGCTAGAAGCATGGATTAGAGGGATAGAAAAGATTTTCATAATAGTAGAGATTCCAAAGGATAAAAAGGGGAATATTGGAATCTTTATCTAACTGAGAAAGTAGACTTTTGGTGGAACACTATTAAGGGCAGGCTCTTAGGGCCTGACTTCACTTAGAGTATAATTTTTTGAAGAATTGAAGATGAGTGGTATATGACTGTGATACAGTATGCTAGCAAATTCACATAACTATCCGGGTTTGTTTTGGAGATATTTGTATCACCTAAATGACTGAAGATGAGGAGTTTTGAAGAGGGATTAGCTTTCTATATTCACAACCAGCTAGCTAATCAACCAATCTTTACCTATCAAGAGTTATATAAGCGAGCAGCTGAAGTGGAACGAGTAAAGACTGAGTTGAGGGTCTTGAACCCGATTCATCAAAAGAGAAAGTGGAATGAGTAGGGAGCTCCGAGCAGGATTGTAAACCGGGAGAAGTCTGCTCTCACTCCTCCCAAGAGTCATCCAGCAGGCTTAGTAGAGTCCTGTGGGAAATGTGGAAGAACTAACGACACCGCTCTTGATTGCCGAATGGGAACTAACAAATGCATGCTGTGTTATAGCCCGGAGCACCTCATTGCTGCCTACTTCCGAAGATTGAAGGCTGTAGACAAAGGCTCCCACCTTCAAGGCCCGCAGCTGTAGGAAGGGTTTACGTGTTGAGCAAGAAGAAAGCTATCACCTCTGTTATGGTAGTTACTAGACCTCTGTTTTTAATTTCAAAGCCATTTTGTGTATTGGTTGATTCAGTTGCCACTCATTCATTTACATCCACTTGATATGCTATGCAACTGAACCTTGAAAATAAGGAGACAGAAACCAATTATAGAATCAAGTTGCCCAATGACCCTAGAGTGGAGTGTCCTGACTCTTATAAACTTGGCCCAATTACTATTGGTGGGATAGTATTCCCTGAAGTTTTGATTCTATTTGACTCATCAGACTTTGATATCATTCTAGAAATGAGTTGGTTGTGGACTTATAGGGTTAAGATAGATTGTTAGGACCTCAAGGTTATTTCAAGGGATGAACGAGGGAGAGAAATCTGTTTTATGGGAAAAGAGAGGAAAAATCTTATCTTTTAAATTCTGTTATGAAAACAAGTGAGCTCTTATGTTAAGAATATATTGGATATTGGTGTTATGCTATTAACACTCAACCACAGGAAGAAGAAGCAAAAGATATCCCTATGGTTTGTGAATTTAGAGATATTTTCCTAAAGAGTTATTAGGACTGCTTCATAAAGAGAAATTGATTTTGAGATTGAATTAATCCCTGATGTCCAACACATCTCTAAAGCCCCAGATCATATGGCCCCAACAGAGTTTAGAAAACTGAAGATTCAGTTAGATGAGCTAGTATAGAAGGGATTTATTAGATCAAATGTGTCACCATGGGGTACCCTAGTTCTATTTGTGAAGAAGAAATATGGAGCATTGAGGATGTATATCAGTTATAAGGAACTAAACAAGATTACTATTAAAAATAAATACTCATCACCCGGAATAGATAATCTATTTGATCAACTATAAGGAGAAGGGGTCTTTTTCAATATTTATTTGAGGTCAGGATACAATCAACTTAGGATTATACCTAAAGACATTTCCCAAACTGCACTTAGGACCTGGTTTGGTCGCTATGAATTCACCGTGATGCCTTTTGGCCTGACCAATGCACCCGCGGCCTTTATGGATCTTATGAATAGAGTTATCGGACCCTATTTGGACAAGTTTATGGTGGAATTTATAGATAATATCTTGATTTACTCCAAAGATAGAGATGAACACATTGCCTATTTGAGAATGGTGTTGTAAACCTTGAGGGAGCATCAATTACATAGGAAATATAAGAAGCGTGAGTTATGGTTAGAAGAAGTGATTTTTTGGGACATGTGGTTTAAAAGGAAGGGATTAAGGTTAATCTGCAAAAGGTGAAAGCAGTTACAAAATGCCCAAGGCTCACCAATGTTACTGAGACTAGAAACTGTTTGAGTTTAGCTGGGTATTATCGAGTTTTGAGAAGGGTTTTTCAAAGATAACATCTTCCCTGACAATTTGTTGAAGGAAGCGATAAAGTTAGCAAGAAGATAAAGTGGTAGCTTACACCTCCTGATCGTTCAACCATTATGGGAGAAATCACCTTACCTATGACCCAGGATAAGTGGTTGTGGTTTTGTACTGAAAAGTTGAAAATATTACTTATATGGAGTACCTTGTGAGATCTATACTGATTATCAAAACTTAAAATACATTTTCACTCATAAGAAGCTCAATCTGAGACTAAGGCATTTACTAGAATTGCTTAAAGATTACGACTTGCAGATCCAATATCACCCAGGAAAGACAAATAATGTGGCAGATGCCCTGACAAAGAAGGCACGAGATACCCTTAACACTATAGTCATCACTCAATTGAACCTCTTAAGAGTGCTTGAGAACTTGGATGTTCAATTGGTCTCACATGGCAAGCATCTAAGAATATCAATGGATCCAACTTTTTTGAGTTTGAGCCTGTAGTACTTCGCAACCTAGGAGAACAATTGCATTTGAAAAAAAAAAAAAAAAGCATAGAACTCCCAGCAGTCGATGTGGTGAAAATACTAGCAGAGAAATTTATATGAAATATCAGGGCAAAATGACGCAAACATTGACGACAAACTCATCTTTTGGGTCATGAAGATCTTCTTCAATATTCAATGAGGTGACATACATAAGAAGACTCTTGAAAATTGAATATTGGAACTGACAGAAAAGCTGTAATGATAAAAGAAGGAGATCCCTAGAGTTTCAGGTAGATGATAAAGTTTTTCAGAAAGTTTCGCCAACTAAGGATATAAGGAGGTTGAACTGTGAGCTAAATTGAGGCTAAGATCTATTAAACCATATAAGTTTATTGAAAGATTGAATCCCATAGATTGTCGACTAGATCTGCTTATATAACTCAAACATGTGTATAACCTGCTCCTTACCTCACAACACAGGCAGTACATTTCAGATCCTGATCACGTTGTCATAACCAATGTAGTCATTCAGGGTCTAATGCTTGAAGAGCATCCAGTCCAGATATTAGATCGCAGGATTAAGCAGTTATGCATCTAGCAGATACCTTTAATCAAAGTACTTTAGGTAAATCATACCTCCTCAGAAGCCACTTGGGAAATTGAGGAATAAATAAAAGCCAAGTACCCACACCTATTTGAGATAACCTTGCATGTTTTGACAAAGTTCATAAGTTTCGAGGACGAAACTCTTTAAGGGGGGAAGGCTGTAATAGCCTGACCCTAAATCATATTTATTTATTTACCTAAGTGATGTTATTAATTTCCAACATCTATTTATCACATTTAATCATTTCAATTGGGAAAAATTCATTTGGGCCCCTATTTTGCAATTCAGATTTTAATTATCGTAAAATTTCGGGTGAATTGATCATAGGCCCTGATAAACATGGTTTAAGAGATTAAATTATTTTTCGTAGCATCATAAAAATCTAATTTTGAGCTATGCAAAAATTGGATCGGAATAAAGTGTTATTTTTACCCGTAACCCAATCCATTTAAGCCCAACTTTAGGCCCAACAAGTTTATACCCTTGATTTGGCTAATTATTGCTATTTATATCTAATTATGTTTAGCATAAAGTCACTATTTGGAGCATAAATATCATCCAAGTCTCTCGTAAGTCAAAAAAAAAAAAAATCTTCAAGCAAGCAAAGCACAAATTTTCCTCCTCTCCTTTCTCTCTCTCTTATGGATAGTCCCCCTTGTTTTGATGCTGTTTTGAAGCTATTTGGGGCTGTTTCCACCAGCCCACCACCAGCCCAAGGTTGCTGCCACCACCTCCAACACCCCACCGCCACTAGCCACCACCCCCACCACCCACAACCCCCAAACACCACCTCCATCTTTTAAGATCCAAGTTTAAAGTGAGGTAAATCTTAACCAAATCATATTTAATTTTAGATTTTTTATGTTGGACTTGATTATGGATCATGTTGTCCTAATATAAACAAGTGTTAGTTTGATGTTTTAATTCATTGGTTAATCTTGAAAGCAAGTAAAGGTTGAGGTTGCTCATGATCATAGAAGCTTAAGTTAAAATGATGTTTATGGATTGTTTTGTACTTGATTTGGTAATCTTTGGTGTGGTATTAGATGAGTTAAAGGTGAATCTAAGTTGGACATAAGCTAGGGTTTTGGTGATTATGCATGGTTTGGATTATTTTTGGCATCAAGCATATGATTTAGATATACTTTGATAAAGAAAAGAATCTTGGATGTGTTGTTTAATTTGGAAAATCACTTGAGATGATTTTGTATAAAGGGTTGGGTTATTGAAACTTTCCCAATTGATTATAAAAGGTCATTTTGCTCATTTATGCAAATAAGTAAGTTTATGGATGTGTTTTGAGTGATTTTGATAAAGAGAAGAATTGAAAGTTTGATGTAGATGACTATTGAGTAAATTTGAGTAATATGGCTTTGTAAGGTGATGATAAGGAATAAGACTTTGTTAAATGATTTTAAGGAGTGATTTTAGATGTGGAATTATATGAACAGAAGGGGAAAACAAAAACAGCAGGGCTATGAACAGACCTGAAATAGGGGGTCAATTTGCAATTAAACTGGTACTGTTTTACCTATAAAAACTTATGATTTTTGATGGGTAGATATCTTTCAAATTCCTTTTAAATCACTTTATTCCGAGTTGTGTGTAAAAAGTTATGGCCATTTTGCTAAGACTGTGTAGGACATACCTGAGTTGTGCACAGTTGTGTTTCAACTTAATTTTAGGGGCCATGTTGTGGTAATTGAGTTTTGCACTGTGAATGAAAATATTGTAGGACTTCCTAAGCTTTTCATATTGGGATTTCATAGCTCAATTGCAGTTTGGGGGTGAAAGATATGGATTTTCTAAAGTGGATCTTCAAATGGTAATATGAGGGAAGAAAGAAATCATGGCATTTGAAAATATTATCAGGAATCTGTACATAATCATGGATATTGCAAAGAAATTACAAATTTTAGTGAGTTCAACAACTTTCATTTTGTATAGAAGCTTACTTGGGTTAGAAAACCGAGTTAAATGGGCATGGAAATGAAATTGGAGAAGTGAAGAGGTTAATGACACAAGCTAAGGTTATATGAGCATTCCTGAACCTGACAACACCCCTCTTGCATTAAACCTTCTATTATTGATTTCAGAAACATCAAAAACCATATTTCATTTATATCCATTAAAGTCTTTTCATTATCACCTCAATTATTTCATTTTGTTTTATTTTGCTCCAACTTGTTTCACTTCGAGTTCAATGACCCTAACTCATTTGGTTTTGAAATCATTTTAGTGTAACTTATCTTATATTGAATTGTTTGATCATGGATGCCCTTTTTATTAAACAATTTCCATAAAGTTACAAATTATGGGAGTAAAAGTTATTTACTAACTGTATTTACCTATACCTCCATTTCTTAAGCAGAAACGGGACTTAGTCTATCGTTTCCCATTGTGCATAAGTATTATCAAGTGTCCTTGCATTTTAAAAACTTTAGGTATGTTCATTGCCTATATCTTTAGAAATCAGCACGTATTTATCAAAATTATAATGTTTTGGTCAATACATCAATAAATTAGTTTAATTAGTGATTTGTCGCATAATTAGTGACCCCATCAGTTATCAGTTACAGGGCATTGCCCTTCAGTTATCCGCGCTGCTTCAGGCCAGGTCCCTCGATCGCCTTAGTAGGTGTACACCTATCCATAGATCGTAACAACATCAAGGGGTTCACTATCAGATAATAACTAGCAATTGCAGTTTACATTCATCTCATTCACTGTTTCAACTTAAAATGAATTGCAAAGCAGGTGCCCAACCAACTTATGCAGAGATCATTTAACAATACAGGAATGTATGTACTGAGCTTCAGCTCACATTTCGAAATGTTTTCCATGTTTTGTATTAGAGAAATTCTTAGTGAATCGCCCTCATGCTAGCAAACCAGCTAAAGAGAATAAGTTGAGTAAGAAAATCTGAGGGATCAATCAATGATATCATGCATATTTTGAGCCGTATTTTGAAATTTTCAGTAGATGGAGGTGTAGATTATGAGATGAATTACTTTACTATGGTGTATAAACCATATTTGGAATTAACAATTCATTGTATATGGTTTAATAATGTGTGAATGTGTGTGGTTGAACCTATACCTAACTATGTTATTTCTAATATACATACTTCAAGCCTTCTCCTTTTGGACAGCGGTAACGCCCCCTATCATCGAGTTTATTAGTTCTAATTCAGGGATCTATTAAGGAGAACGCATGCAGTGGAACATGTTTGATTAGGGGGCGTTACATTCTTTATCAACCACAGCATTCCTTACTATCCTTCATGCTCATGTACCTCTCCTAAGTGATATGAAGTGAGATTGGTAACTCATTAGGGTTCACACGAACTTGTGTAAGAGGTAAATAGGATTCCCTAATCTAGACCCCTCCTCCACCCCGATCCAAGGGCCCGAGGCCCTTATCTATCCTAAGGTCCAGACAACAATAGGGAGCCTCGCCCCTAGCTACCAATGTGGTTATCATCCACTAGCTGATTCCTTGATGACCGTGACGTCATGCCACAAATAGGAGCTCTTTTAGCTTGACCCAAAGAGATGTCATTAAGAGGTAAACGGGGATGCCCCTATATAACCATTGGGGATGTGGCCCTTTGCTTGTCTAGGTCTAGCTGCTACAATGTTTTCATTCTCGTAAACCATGCCTGGTATATCACTTTCGTCTACCTGGACCATAAATGTTTTCTGTTCCTTTTCCAAGGCCGATTCATATACACATTGCATCTCCATAACCTCCCATATCTGGGGTTCCTTCAAGCCCTATCAATCTCATTGTGAACTGCCATATCCTCCATAGCCTAAGCTCTAAACCTAGAACCTATAGTCACATCTTGCCTTTTGACATCACTTGAGGATAGGTCCCTCACCGCTGGCTGTGGTCCAATTCAACTCTAATATTTACCCCCTAATCCCGAACTCCCCCATCTGCCACCATTGCTGCATTACGAGAGGCATTTTAACCTTGTCTCAAGTTCTTTCATCATGGTTTCCTAACTATCATCCAACTGCCATAAATGGCTTGCTATTTCGGTATCATGGAGGCGTACCTAATTATATTGAGCTTGTTGATCTCAGTTTTCATTAATAACTTGTTCGGTATGCCTCAGTGAACACCCTTTTTCCCTATGTCCTTGTTTGCTGCAACTGAAGAAAATTATCCTCAAACCTTCATATTGTATTTTCCAAATGCTCCCATTGAGCCTAAACTTTAACAAAAGAGGCTTTGTAAGGTCAAGCTCCATACACATCCTTATGAATTGACTTCGTTCTACGCTGGTCGTGGCACTATCCAACTTTGTTACCCTACCAATCTTTAGCGAAATTCTGTGAAGCAAAAAATGGTTATGAAATATTCAACCCCCAGCTTGGGGATACTCACCCGCGTTATCAACCATGTGATCTTATCTTGCTTGGGTACAAAATTCGGAACCCATTTCCAAATCACCATGTAGTTATCTCCAATAATTCAAGGATCATTAGTGAGAACATGGTCATAATCCTTCCTATTCGTAAATCCCCTCTCAATGCTCAGTTAATCTTCAGCCGCTTTTTTAGTTGCATGCATCCCACACCCTTATCAAATAGCTTCACAACGAGTGCACTCTAGGGTTGCCAGAGCATCTGTTTTTCCTATGCTGTTAACAAAATTGTGGGGTAAGTTAGGTCCTCATTTTCTAGAGGTTCATCATCCCTAGAGACATTATCATAATCTGTAGAACTCCAAATCAGGTTATCCCTTGCTTCAAATTACAGGATGGGATTGTTTCATTATAATGTATCGCGGTATGATAACCTTCCACTCCCCAAGCCCGTCCTTTGGTGTTCCGCATCCCTTACTGATTGATTCTCCAGTACCTTGGGCTAGCTAAGATCCATCTCATCCACGTCATCATCCTTCGCAGTTCAACCTTTGATGCCAGTTCTCTTAACGTTCGCTTCATTCTTTTCTTTGGGAATTAATTCAACTGATCCGCCTCCTTACTCGTTGCAATCAATTGGTGCCCTACCTCCTACGCCATCATTGTTGTTCACATTGTTGCGGCCTTCTACCCTAATTACTCTGCTCTCGGCCATTAGAGAACCCATTATTTTTTGACAAATTCTATTTCTCTAATAGAAGAGATTCACTACAAAAAAACAGTGGCTCTTACCAACAGGGCTTGTATGTTGGTATAAGTGCTTTTTTGTTGGTAAAACTCAATACCAACATATAATTATCTGTCGCTAAAAGTTACACCATTGGATGAAGTCATCTATTGCAATTAATCACTAATATCGACAAATAACATTCCATAGGTATAGTTATAATTATACCAACATATGCTATTTTGATGCTAATATCTTGCTTTATCAACAAATAAAATTGTTGGTTTGGTCCTTTTTCCTGCGCACTAAACATATCCAACAAAATCTACTACTGGTAACAGTTTTCTCGCCTTGCTTAGTAACTCTTATCCAACATAGCAATATGTTGGTATAGTGACTCCCGCCTTTAATTAAGGCATATCACTTGGTAATAACCGAGCTGTATGTGTGCCTACTTTAACTTCTTCATGGTAATAAATATACGAATACGATGAAAATGAATACGATGAAAATGAAACCTGTAAGTAAAATACATAATTTGCTAGTATGGTACACCTGCTATGATAAACAGAAGCATAACTAAGCAATTAACAAAATCCTTAATTCATTGAATGTTCAGAATCGCAAAGATAGATCACACCTAAAGAAGTTTGCTTAATAACCAAAACACCTATGCAAAAACTTGTATGGAGTTCTTGGTTGAACATTTGCTGAGTCATGAACAACAAAGTGAACCAACATAAGAGGATTCAATCTATATTTCACTCCTAGTGTTCTTCACCATCTTCATTTTCCTCGACGGTCACCTCTTCGTGCTCTTGATTGTTTGCATATGTATTCTCAGCGTCAACATCATTGGTATCACCGTTCTCCTCAAGTGAAGCAAGTAGATTATCTGATGTGCCCTATAAAATTGACAAAAATTCCAAACCCAAGTAAGAAATTTAAGTAAAAATAACTATACACATCAAACAAAGCTAAAAAACCACATAAATCTTAAAACGAGGTACTAGAGCAATAACAGCAGAAGAGAAAGCTATATGTATCCCAGAGCAAAAGCTTAAGCTTAGCCACCATTTTTGCTTACTCTAGTAATGGAGTCAATAGAGCAATAAAACACCCAAAAACAAAGATGAAGAAAAAGGGGGTAGGCGAAATGAACAACGAACAAAACTCCTGGACAAAACAATAAAAAAGAACAAATATATGGAAGAAGAAGAAAACTATAGCGACAACACCCATGAAATCAATTTCTGATAACAGTGCAGTAAAAATTATATCCTAAGAAACCTTACCTATGCTAATATTTGTTGTTTTAAAAAAAAAAAAAAAACTCCACATGTCACAATCTTTTTAACAACTTTGCCATTAAATTCTTCGTAAAGCGAACAATGACGAGCATTAAGTACATTAGGAAACAAAGAAGAGCATTTATGCAATTGCAATTACACAGCCAATGCAATGTCATGTCATCAGAAGTTCAGAACAGCAGCAGATACTCTAATGAGTATCACAAGCTACCGGAAGGTATCTAACTAATTAACAACCAAAACTATAAAGGATGTTGCAACCACCAAAACTATAATATCACATGGGTGTCCTTCTCAGAATCTGACACATATAACACAAGACTGCAATTAAGTGAGTTGCTTCCAAATCCCAAGCAGGCAAACACCAGAAGAATTGGATTGTTAGGAGGCAAGCAGCATATGATGTGCAGATCATTAAAGTTCACAATGCAAATGGTTCATTGTGCTACCGTTCAAAAAGACACAGGCATCCATTTCAAGGTATCCTCCATAAGACTTGAATAAGCAAGTCAATGGATGTCTTACGCATCAATTTACACAAAAGTTGAAGGAACTTAAGAAGCATCTAAATCCCTTGCACAAAACTAAATTTGGAAACATATATGAGAAGGTGGATGTGCTTAGAGCTCAATTGTTCAATCTTCAGATTGAGTTGCAGGTTGACCCACTTAAACCTATTTTGAAAGAAAAGGAGGAACAAGCCAGATCTGACCTCATTACTACCCCTAAGCATCTATGAAATTGCTATAAGAACAGTGTAAAGGTGATTGGGCTGGACATGAAGATCAATGTGCTATCCTCTTTTTTGCAGCCTTAGCTTGAAATAGAGGAAACAGTTAAATCCCTACTATATACTGAGGGATGGGAATGATAATTGGCGAAAGGGAAGCAGGATGTAGCTCTTTACAAACATTTGCTGGGTATGCAATCAATATTCAGAAAACAAATATAGAAATGAACTTTTGATGTTGGTCCAAGGCTATCCCTGGAGTAGCAAATTACTCTTCCTAGGGACGTTTATAGACATCAAGGCAACTATATTTAGTAGCGATTCCCAAGAAAGCACAAGGGATGTCGCTGAAGTAAGAAAAGTTTGAGCAAAAAAGAAATACCTAATGTTTCAAAAGCAATTTCACTAAATGAGTGATATCACCAACTTTCTTCTCTAATTTTTGAACTTTCTCTTGACTTTGTTTATATTCGTGCTCTATGGTGTTCGAATTATGCCCACCTTGTGTAAAGTAAAGCAATGAGTGGTCAAATCTTAACTTAGAAACATAAGTAAGTTGAAGCAATCTAAAAAATAAAGACAACACTACAGTTTAAGCAAGTTTTTAAACTTACCGCTCGAAACTAATGGATGGTTTCCAGTTTTGGGGTTGCGATATCATTACTAAGATGTAAATTATCTTCTTCAAGAGGCTTACTGGATGGATTTGTATGCCTTGGACTGGGTATCAAAATTTTAAAAACAGAAAGCAGGATAATCGACTAGGTTTATTCAATTATTAAACCTATATATGCTAGAAAATTGAAAAATAATTGCACGGAATAAAGAGAAGGAAAGTTAGTTGAAAAAATAATTTGTGACCTTCCATCAAAAGTTTAAGAACTCACCACTAAACTTCCACTTAATTGACCATTGAGAATTCAACCTCAAAATATTAAGTTATGCATCCCATGCACTTTTAGTTTTTCTTAATTCTCTTTTGATTATATGAATTCCTGTGGTTTGTACTGGCTTTTGCTAAGGGAAAGTTCTAGTTTAGGGAAGTAAGAAAGTATTTCTCCTTGATTTGTCTTCCTCTAATTATGGGCAGACTTGTGATTTGTAATTTCCAAGTGTAAGTTCATGAACTTAACCTTTGTATTGCCACAAAGATCCCAGAAAATTACCCATTACTTAATTTTAACCTCTAATTGTCGAGCTATAATTTAAAAAAGCTTCTGATGGTTGTTAACCCCAATTCAATTTAGTTTTAGTTGACTGTATCAACAGTATTATCATATTCTTAGCTATTAGCATTGCAATAGATTTTTCCCTCTTTATGACCCACATTATCGCCAGATTCATGGACATTAGAATCAAATCCTACTTGACAAATCTCTTATGTTTTTTGTTTTACCAAATGTCTTTTTGTCTCTTGAAAATGAAAATGATAGAATACAAACATTACAACCTTGTCAAGTCAATTAACTTAGGTCAATTTATGTAAATCATGATCACATTGAATGCACCTTAGTATGAGACTGAAGGTGAGGACATAAAGCCATGAAAAAGTCCAACTCGAAGACTTGACTGATGCGTCTTTCAATGTATTTAGAACTAACATTAAACCTTTGATATTTTCGTACTACATAATCCATTAACAAAATCATCTGGGGATCCATCAAAATTGTACATCAAATCCCTATATTTTCCAACCAAAACATCAAAAACAATAACCTAGGTCTCAATAAAACTCAACAAAAACATAGTAAAATTACCAAACAATACTTAAAAACTTCTCTCACCCACTGGGTATCCTTTCTAGAACCTGAGCAACAACCACGAGATTGAAGAGCACCAGGGGAACAACATGCTTCAAATCGACATCGAGGGTGTACTAAATTGAATGTAGTTTAACATCCTTGCCTTCAATTACTATAGTTTAACATTCAATTACAACATCCTCGCCTTCAATTATTATAGTTTAACATTACACTTTAGTTGAATTTAGCCTACAAATCTATACTTTGACATTCATATTTTTAGAAGGCATTCATATTCCCAGAAAAACAATTCACAGACGACGAAACTCCATCCAATTTTATCACAATCAGGTATCAAATAGAGGGAGGTTGTAAACCGTAATTCAGAGAAATAAACATCAAAGGTAAGGCAATAGCAGCAAATTACCTTCACGAGATGATGAGGAGGTGAACAGAGCAAAACGCTAGTTTGAGGGTTATTCTTCCTTTTCCCTCCACGGTCAATTGCTGGCTAACATTCCAGCCAACGACGCCGGAAAGGAGCTACAAAGCCAGAACTGTGAGCAAATCAGAAGGCTAGGGTAGAATGAGAAAATTGGATTGAACAACAATGGCGACGAGTTAAACACGCCTGCGAAATTGAAAGGGTCCAACACTAGCAGCAACAATGGCGATGAACAATTGAAGCAGACCAGCAGATTTCGATGTTAGGGAAGAAGATCGGCATAGAAGAAGATCGTGCGCAGAAGAAGAACAGGTGACGAACAATGAAGAAGAAGAGGCTACGAACAGCGAAGAAGAAGAAGATTGTTTTTTCTGTTCTAGGGCTGGATGAGAGAGGATGAGCGTGTTTTTATTCTTTGGGTATTTTATTTGTTTTAAAACTTCGGGACGGGGCCGTGGTTTGGGCCTTTTTTTTTCTATTTTAGACAATTTTTTTCGCGGCACATATTGTGAGCAGTACAAACAATATGTGTTTTTAAGATGATGATGTTGGTAATATGATTACAATACCAACAAAATATTCGATTGTTGGTAATTATATATCATATATCATATCATCATATCATATCATTATATATGTAATATAAAACTGAATGGCCTAATTGCGTTGATGGTAGCCTGATAAATATCACGTGATTATTGGCTTCTTTCTCTTTTTCTTTCATTTTTTCTTTAATTCCAAATGTCATAATAACAAAAATTCAATGTACTATTTTATTCTTACAATTTTAAAGTCAAAAATAATTTTACAATTACATTTAGTTTACAATAACTAGTTTTGAGAGATCAAAAATGACTTCACAATAAACTGATACAAAACAAGAAAAATATTATTATTATAATAAAGGTTTCAGGTACTCTTTTACTCATGCATTTCAGCAAGTTAAAAATAATTTCATAACTAAGTTTAGTTGGCAAATAGTAATAACTATAGATTAGTATAATCCTTTACTTATAGAGTTTCAGAAGTAAAAAATGCATTTACTATATATATAATAAATAAAATAATAAAAGTATTAATCTTTTATGCAATTATTTCGACAATTATAAACATTAATCGACAAACAATATAAAACAAAAAATTAATAATAATGTAATGTACCTTTAAAAATTGTCTGCAAATCAGTAGACTCACTTTAACTTTAATCAACTCAAGTTGACTATGCGAATAGACCATCAACTATAACACATGGCATCGAACTCTCTCTCTCTCTCTGTCTCTGTCTCTCTCTCTCTGTGTGTAGCTGGTGCCCATAACCGGTGGTTATCAAGTCGCCGGTTACTTGCCGTTGCTGGCTGGGACGCCACCTTCCATCAGGCGTCTCTGTGTGTGCTCGCCGGCCACTCACGCGGGTTCCCCTGTTTGTGGCTCTAATTTGTGCTCCAGGCGTTTCTGGGCTTGCCCACCACCAGGCCCTATTCGTGGCTACCCCTGTTCACCGACCACCAGGCGTTTCTGTGCCTCAGTAGTCCCTCCACCTGCCGCCGGCTGCTTCCCCTGTTCCAGGCTGTTCGCGGCTTTAATCTCCGGCCAATTCGAACGCCCAGCACCGGCTAGCAATCCCCAAGGCTCCATCTTGCCTCTACTGCAGTCCTTCTTTGCCCAAGGCCAACTAAATTTGAGTCACTCTATTCTCTTTCCAAAGCTACGATCAGAGATATCATCAATTCAGTGCATTAGCGGTAAGATCTGCCCTTAATTACCTACTTTTCTTTTTGTGATAGAGCATTTAGGCTGTAAGTGCTTGGGATTCCAAGTGTGTTGACCTTCTGTTGCCTTTTAATTTGTGGCTTTACTGTTTGACTTTCATAACCAGAGTGCTTTAGGAATTCTTGAGTTTTCTTGTAGGATTTTGAGTGTTTTGATAGGGCTTCCTGGGTTTGTCATTAGGTAGCTTGTCTGTTGGGACGCTTTTTCCTCAATTTCTCACCTGAGTTTGGCTTGTTTATTTTATTGTGGTCATTGCTTGAGACACTTGAGTGAGACTAAAGTGTAAGGAGCTAGGTGGAGTGGAGTTCCCCTTGGTTTCTTCTTGTTCGCACCGTAGTGTAGTTCGTGGGCACTACCTTTTTAAATTTTATTTACGGTGGTTTTATAAGTTTTTAACCTTTGGAGTCCTTTTTTCCCACATTTGGTTTTATTTAGGGTGGTGGTGACTCCTATTATTATTGTTTGTCTTTACTTCTATTAGGGTCTTTGTTGCTCTCTTTTAGTATATTGTTTACTTCTGTTATTCTGCAACTTTTAGAACATTTTATTACTATTCTTTTTTGTTAATTTGGTTTTATTATTATTATTATTATTATTATTATTATTATTATTATTATTATTATTATTATTATTATTATTACTACTACTACTAGTTTTAATATTATTAGTAGGTTTTGTTTAGTGTTTCCGTTGTGTTGTTATTACTAGTATTAATAGTATTATTATTTTTATTATTATTATTTGTTATTAGTTGGTAGACCTCTAGGGTGTTCGCTGGCCTCGTAGGCGTCTGCGTCTGTGGCGAGCCATGTAGCTGTTTTAGCCTGTCCTCCGGGGAGTTTTGGGGTTGGAAGGGATTTAGGGCTGCGAAAGGTACGTCTAGCGTCTTGAAATATTGGGTCTCTCATGGGTAAGTCGATAGAATTAGTTAAGTCTTTGCGTAGGCGTAAGATTAGTATAGCGTGCGTCCAGGAGACAAAGTGGGTTGGGGCTAAAGTTAGAGAGATTGATGGGTACAAGCTTTGGTACTTGGGGTCAACCAAGGCGAAGAATGGAGTTGACATCCTGTTTGTGAAGGATTTGGCGGACCAGGTGGTCGAAGTGAGGCGTAAGAGCGATCGGATTATGGCCATTAAGGTTTTGGTGGGTTCGGTTTTCGTGAACGTGGTGAGTGTGTATGCGCCCCAAGTAGGCCTGCCGGAGGAAACTAAGAAGCTTTTTTGGGAGGATCTAGATGAGGTCACCCAAGAGGTCCCTCGGAGCGAGAAACTGTTCATGGGAGGAGACTTTAACGGCCATATCGGTGCGGAGGCAGCGGGTTATGATGGGGTCCACGGGGGTTTAGGTTTCGGAGAGAGAAACACAGAAGGGGTCTCTGTGTTGGACTTTGCGGTGGCCTTTGATTTGTTGGTGGCCAATTCCTTTTTCAAGAAGGAGGATCACCTAGTAACCTTCAAGAGCAGCTCTTGCAAGACCCAGATTGACTACTTCCTCACGAGGAAGGAAAGTCGGAGATCGTATAAGAACTGCAAAGTGATTCCTAGCGAGTTTCTGGGAACTCAACACAGGTTGCTGGTTTTAGATGCAGAGTTCAAGTATCCTAGGAGGGCGAAGAGGAGAGTCGGAGAACCCAAAATTAAGTGGTGGACCCTCACGAAGAAGAAGGCGGGGTTAATAGCAGAAAGAATAGCCGAGGTGGGAGCTTGGAGGAGGGCAGAAGACGCCGATTCGATGTGGAAAGCTGTGGCGGATTGCATCCGAAGGTCGGCTAAGGAAACCCTAGGTCTTTCCAGGGGAGGCGGGAACAGGATGGAGGGCGCCTGGTGGTGGAACGAAGAGGTAAAGGAGAAAGTCAAGGCCAAAAAAGAGGCTTTCGCAGAGTTCATGAGCAGCAGTTCGGAGGAAGAGAGGCAGCAAAAGAAGATTGGATACAAGGCGGGCAAGAAGGTAGCCAGAAAGGCGGTGGCAATAGCAAAGAGTCAGGCTTTTGATAGACTGTACCATAGATTGGGGACGAAGGAAGGGGAAAAGGAGGTTTTCAAACTGGCTAGGGCGAGGGAAAGGAAGACTAGGGATTTGGGAGTGGTAAGGTGCATCAAGGACGAAGAAGGTAAGGTGTTGACTAAGAATGATGAAATTAGAGAGAGATGGCAAATGTTCTTTGCTAAACTTCTAAAGGGGGAAGGAGTGCGAGACGACTGTAGTAGGGGCGGAGAGTGTAGTGATCAGCAAGCGGGCGACCATATAGCAAAGGAGGAGATTAGGGAGGCCTTAAAAAAGATGGCGAATAGGAAGGCAGTGGGCCCAGACCAGATACCAGTGGAAGTTTGGAAGTTTATGGGGGAGGTAGGGCTAGAGTGGCTTACGGAGCTATTTAATATTATTTACAGGACCGTCAAGATGCCTAGAGAGTGGAGGGCCAGCACAGTCATCCCACTGTACAAAAACAAAGGGGATATTCAAGTTTGTAATAACTTTAGGGGCATCAAGCTGCTCAGTCACACTATGAAGCTATCGGAAAGGGTGATTGAGAGAAGGTTACGAGAGGTTGTAGAGATTTTAGAGAACCAATTTGGTTTCATGCCAGGCAGGTCGACCACTGAGGCGATCCACCTCCTCAGAGGGCTCATGGGCTTGTTCAAGGATAGAAAGGTGGATCTCCATATGGTATTCATTGACCTAGAGAAAGCGTATGATCGAGTCCCGAGAGAGGTATTGTGGAGGTGTTTGGAAGAGAAGAGGGTGTCGCCCGCGTACATCCGTGTAATCAAGGATATGTACGAGGGAGGGCGGACGCGTGTTAGGACACCGAGAGGGGTCTCTACCGACTTCGCTGTTAGTATGGGCCTACATCAGGGCTTCGCCCTAAGCCCGTTTCTTTTCACTTTAGTTTTGGATGAACTCACGAGAGGAATCCACGACGAGGTGCCTTGGCGCATGTTATTTACAGATGACATCGTTCTTATCGATGTGACCAGACAGGGGGTGAATGACAGGTTGGAGAGTTGGAGGCATACGCTGGAAGTTAGGGGTTTTCGGTTAAGTAGATCAAAAACGGAATACCTCCATTGCTGTTTCAGTGGTAGGATAGAAGAGGGGGGAGAAATCACTCTGGATGGGAGGGTGATACCAAAGGTTGCTAAATTTAAATATTTGGCTCGATCATCCAGCAAAATAGGGACATTGACGAGGATATTAGCCGACAGATAAGAGTGGGTTGGCAAAAGTGGAAGTCAGCGTCAGGGGTACTGTGTGACAAGAGAGTGCCCCTAGGATTGAAAGGCAAAGTCTATCGGATGGTAGTTAGACCGGTTGTTCTCTATGGATCGGAGTGTTGGTCTCTAAAGAAGACGCAGGCCCAAAGGTTGATGGTAGCTGAGATGAGAATGATCAGGTGAATGTGTGGTTTTACAAGATTGGATAGAATTAGGAATGGAGTAATCGGAAGCTTAGTTGAAGTGGCCTCCATAGAGGAGAAGATGAGGGAATCAAGGCTCACATGGTTCGGCCACATAAAGAGGAGAAGTGTGGCCGCTCCAGTGCGGAGGTGCGAGATGATCGTCCCCCCCGCTGGAAAGAGAGGGAGGGGTAGACCGAAGAAGAGCCTAGAGGAAGTGGTTAGAGAGGGCCTGAGAGTTGCCGGTCTGACGGAGGACATGACTCAGGATAGGAGGTTGTGGTGGGATAGGATTAAGGTCTTTGATTGTAGGGGACCGGCCGCGTAGGTGGTAGTAGCTTCGGTGGGGTGGGGCAGGTAGGGTTGGGTTTTGGTGTGCTTGTCTGCAGGTCGTGCTGTTCTGGGATGTGACGGTATCTAGCGCCCATGGTCGGTTGAGGTAAGTCTCTGCTCCTTGTTTATTTGCTCTTTGGCAAATTTTCTCCTCCTTGGTTTTTGGTTTGCAATCGTTTTCTCTATAAACCTTTTTCCAAAAAAAAAAAAAAAACTGTATTGTGGGTCTTAAGGAATCAACCTCTCTATGGGTAAGAATACCGGTAGGGGTAAGGTTGCCTACAGCTGGATCTCCCCAGACCCCGCGAAAGCGGGACCCACACTGGGAGTTGTTGTTGTTGTTGTTGTAAGTTGACTATGCAAAATGTGTATTGTAAGACATTGCAATCACTATTTAAAAATATATTGACTATTGATAGCTAGGAAATTCAAATAACGTTCGAGAGTAAAATGATTGCGCTTAATTATTTTATAATTGTCCCAATAAAGAGTAAAATTTACATAAATAAAAAATAATAATTTTTAAAAAATAAAAGTGAGTGCAATGATAATTCAAATTTTTGATCAGCAAGCTTTTTCACTGTATATTATAATATGATAAATTATTTATGCATGTTTTTCTATTTAAAACAACTACATATAGATTATAGGTTTATTTTATGTTACTATTTTCTTAGAATTATGCAGACTATAATATTTAAATCATGAAAAAATAACATTAAACATACTATGTGAAAAATTAATATTTAAATTAAATAATTATTATAATTTTGTCGATATTTATTTTAAAATTTTATTTGTTTCAAAACAAGTTGTGTATTATAGTATATTTTAGATGTCGGAAATGATAAATTATTTTTATTTTCTTATTATTAAATAAACATTAATAAAAACTCGTGCGAAGCACGAGATTCATCCTAGTATACTTACGATACCAACAAATCAATTTGTATTTGTTGGAAATACTATCACTGCTCTTTCACACTAACTCAAAATTTTAATAGCAGCATAAATTTTAGTTTGTTGCAAATACATATTTTCACCAACAGAAAATATTTTTTTTGTCATTAGATAATTGTTCGTAAGAGCCATCTCTTTTTGTAGTTATTAGTTTCAAATTAACTTGGTTCATATCCTGGATTTAAGATTGTAGTTACGACTCACGGCCAGGATTGTTGGGAAAATTGGGGGAAAGGCAAGGTCTCGTAGGAGTGTTTAAAAGCTTAAATAAATAAATAAAGTGGGAGGGTCTTTTTCTTTTTTTTTTTTTGTTGGTTGTCTACCTTACAAGTTGATAAAATTGAAATTCACTGTGATGTCTCTATTTGCCTCAGTGTACATAAAGGAAAAACCTTCATAATTTCACGTAAATAGAATGCTGATAGTAATGTTTATCTATTCTAAGTCTCCATGTTGATATTTTTTTAAAGTTACATATCCTTTAATATTGTGTTATATAACCTAATCTTAGTAGTTATGTCATGGTAACGCTTTTTCTCTATTTGTCAAAGTTTTCTTTACAATATGTATTACATATAAAGGAAACAAGGACTTATGATATGTAGCTTTTATTTTGTCCATTTTACCCCTTCTTCGTGTAAGTTGTAATTAAGAATAAATTAGTCTACAAAATTAATTATCTTTTTTTATCAAAATTAAATTAATTATCATCTCAACCTTTGATCTCCCTCATTTTATCTCCCTTATCACCATCATTTCCGTAGATAAAACGGTTGTTTGTGTTCCTCGTCCAATCTTCGCATCTCTCTCTTTCCAGCTTTTCTATTTTTTTTTTTTTTTTTCCTGTTGCTGGCCACGCCCTTCAGGATTCAAATGCAATGGAAGTGGAGCTATAAACGAGTTGAGAGGAGCCGAGCCGAGCCGAGCCAAGTCCAAGCCAGTCAGGTTCGGGCTTGGCTTGGCCAGTTAGAAGCTCGGCTCGAGCTCACCAAGTCTATGAAGCTTATGGTTGGGCTCAAACTCAGGGCCGAAGCTTGGCTCAGCTCAATATTATTTTTTGGTTTGGTTAAAAGGTTTCCAAATTTAAGGATATAATACAACACCACCTCCAAGTGTGGGTCTCGCTTTCGCAAGGTCTGGGGAGATCCAATTGTAGGCAACCTTACCTCTACCGGTATTCCTACCCATAGAGAGGTTGATTCTAGAAATTTAAGGATATAATCCAAAACTAAATTCTAAATTTTTCCATCAGATTCAAAAAATCAGGATTGGAATAAAATTTTGTTGATTTCAATGGTAATTTTATACTTTTCACACATGTACATAAACAAAATCAACTAAATATGCCAAACGGAGCCAAACTAAACTGAGCCGTGCCGAGCCGAGCCGAGCCGAGTCGAGTTGAGTCCTGCTGGGCTTTGGCTCGGCTCGATAGCTCAGTACCAAACCAAGGGCTCAAAGAGCGGGTTTGGTTTTGTTACAGTCCTAATTATAGACAAAGAAAGGCAAACAGAAAGAAAGAAGCCTTACATTGTTCGAATACAGTATCATCAATTTTTTCTTTCAAATACTATGGTTTCATGAATGGATAGTGTTAGTAGAGTCCTATATATGTATAATATCTTTTTGTTTCCTTGGCCTTGTATGATTATGTACAAATCCTAATTGTTAATATAAATACACACCCGGGCACCCCACATTGGGGCAGGTTGTCTAATTACCGCACATGGTATCAGAGCCAAATCCTGAAATTTAATCCTTCTTCTATCTCATCTTCACAACCTTCTCTCTCTCTCTTTCTCATATTTTTCAACTTTCATGGCTAACTTTCCTCCACCTTCTTGTTTTGGGCTAGAGACCTCCTCCATGGAACCTTCGACTCCTTCCATGGCTAAACTTCCCAATCCCAGTACCTTGGTGTTCTCGGCTGCGACGAGCCCTGTTGCATCAACACCTGTTCTCATGCCTAATCCGGTGGTGAACCGAGTTGCTTCTTCCGCTCCCAGCAATTCTACCCTTGCTGCCATGACCAACACGCTCATTACTGAATTGTTGGCTCATTTTGCTAGGAAAGATCTTGGTGATATCTACTATTTTCTTGGGGTTCAGATACTCCGTCTGGTCTTTTTCTTTCTTAACACAAGTATGTCACGGAACTTTTACACAAATTCTATCCACATACACTCAAGTCTGTACGCACAGTAGTTTTATAAGGTCCCAAAGCGCAAGGCGCACACATAATGGATGCGAGGCGCACTTCTATGCAAAAGTTTTTAGAAGTCTTCAACATTTCACAAAGCATATTTTGCAAAGAGAAGTTAGATGAATGCAGTAAAAAGTGAATAGATGTTGATATAACTACTGACACCGCAAATAACCTTAAGATATGTTATCTGATCGTCGTAGCTTCCCCAATGCACACACTTACCGTACAAGCATAATTCACCTTTTAACTCCCAATGAAAGAAAATAAGAAAAAAGGTAAAGAGAAGGCTCAGAAAAAGAAGTAAAATGGGGAAAATCTAGCCTTGCATCCTTGAGGTGCACCTCATCCCCTCTGTGGCACTAACCTGATAGCCTCATGCTGAGGTGCACCTAGGCGGGCCTCAAGTGGGCTTTTTTAAACTAAGATGCACACCATGCCTTTCTCGAACTACCTTATCCCTTACTGATGGTGAGTTGCTTGCGGACTCATCCGAGTATTGAAGTATGGTTGGTGCACTACAGTACTTAATTATGACTAGACCTGATATTGCTCATGTCGTGCATGTAGTTTCTCAATTTATGTATGCTCCCCGCACTACTCACCTCCATACTTGCAAAAAAAATTTCAGTTACTTGCAGGACACTGCTGATTATGGGCTTTTCTTCAGATCCAGCTCTAAGTTCGATCTTCTAGTGGCTTTATGTGAAGCTGACTGGGCGGGATGTCCAGTCAGTTGCCGCTGTACGACTGAATTTGCTATTTTTCTGGGCTCTAGTCTAGTCTTCTAGCACGCCAAAAAGAAACCTACAGTTTCACATTATTCAACTGAAGCTAAATATCGTGCTGCTGCCTACACTACTGCTGAAATCCAATGGCTTCGCCAGCCCCTGTTCGACCTGGGTGTTCTTGTACAAGTCCCAATTCGCTTATTTTGTGATAATGTCTCCACCAGGTATCTTGCATTGAACCCAGTTCTTCACAATTGCAGCAAACATCAAAGTTGACTATCACTTTGTATGGGAAATGGTTGCTAAGGGTCAAGTGCAGTTTCGCTACATTCCTACTTAGTCTCAAGCGGCCGACATTTTCACCAAGGGACTTACTTCCCAGAAGTTCCATCAGTCAAGGCCAATCTGTCCATGGTTTCCCCTGCTAAAATTGAGGGGGTGTAGTAGAGTCCTATACATGTATGATATCTTTTGTTTCCTTGGCCTTGTATGATTCTGTACAAATCCTAATTGTTAATATAAATACACACCTAGGCACCCCACATTAAGGCAGGTTGCCTAATTACCGCATAAGAGTCAATTAGTTGTGATTTTTTATTGTCATCATTACATATTTTAGCAGCTTTATCTTTGGAAAAAAAACCAATATAATTATACAGTTAAAATGCCTCTTACATGCAAATTTCGAAAACTCCTAAAGTGTGATTTGTCTATTTACTTATTCTACTTTAATTTGTTCAATCACTTGTTGCATTTGCAAGTTCTATGTGTAGGGCTAATATACGATGTAATCGTATAAATTATTCTTTCTTAAACTTTATTCGCTCCATATGAATACCCAAACCATGCCATCAAAACATATATATATATATATATATATATATATATATATATATATATATATATATATATATATATATATAGATATATATATATATATATATATATATATATATAATATATATATATATATTATATATATATATATATATATATATATATTATATATATATATATCCAAACCATGAGCCTTCACCTCTCATAATGTTTATTGTTGTCTCTCCTATTTGTACTCAAATAGCTATTCTATTTTTCATAACCTATAGAAAGGGAACTTCATTCATACATGATTTCAAGATGGAGTTTAAATTAAAATATAACATTCTCAAATGCATGCCTTTTCTTTTTTGATAAGGTTATTTTCTTGAGCTTTATTTATCCTTTCTAATTGACTATTTTTTTAGCACTACATCCCTGTTCTTTTTTATTCCACATGTAAATAAACAGAGTACAAGGCATGTGGTTGCTTTAACTAGCTACAATCGAAAAAATTGAAGTAAGAATTTTTCTTTTTTTTTTCCATTATAACCAACCGTGGACTAAGTTTTCTATTCAATTTTGATGTCCCTCGAACTTTGTCATATAAATATATATATATATATATATATATATGTGTGTGTATATGTTTGTATGTGTATATATACATATATATATATATATATATATATATAATATATATATATGTGTGTGTGTATGTTTGGTATGTATATGTGTATATATATATATATATATATATATATATATATATATATATATATATATACATAACATATATATATATATATGTGTGTGTGTGTATATATATATATACACACACACACAAACACCACACACACACACACACACACACATATATATATATATAATATATATATATATATATATATATATATATATATATATATATATATATATAATATATATATATATACACACATATAATATATATATATTATATATATATACAATATACATATATATATATATATATATATATCTATATATATATATATATATATATATATATATGCGTACATACATACGTACGTACACACATATATATATATATAAACACACACACACACACACATATACATACATACATACATACAACCATATATATATATATATATATATATATTATATATATATATATAATATATATATATATATAGACACACACACACACACACACACACATACATAAACATATTTATATACATAGGAGGTGACTCCGGTAGGATGAGATTTTGGGTAGGATGAGTAGAATGAGGTGATCAGTAGTGATCAGTGGCTATTGTTTCAGTGATGATTAGTATTAACTTGGTGATCAACATATCTTCAAGGCAACTTTTGAAAATTTATTCAAGATATATTGATCACCAAGGTGATACTAATGGTCACTGATATGATAGCTACTGATCACTACTGATCACCTCATCCTAGTAGCGATCAGTAGCTGTTGTTTTAGCGATCGTTAGTATTACCTTAATGATCAACATATCTTTAAGACAACATTTGAAAATTTGTTCAAGATATGTTGATCACCAAGATAATGCTGATGATCACTGATACAATAGCTACTGATCATTACTAATCACCTCATCCTACTCATCCTACGTAAGACCTCATCGTACCAGAGTCATCCCCATACACACACACACACACACACACACATGTGTGTGTGTGTGTGTGTATATATATATATATGTATGTATATATGTGTGTGTGTGTGTGTACATATATATATATATATATATATATATATATATATATATATATATTATATATATATATATATATATATATATATATATATATATTATATATATATATATTATATATATATATATATATATAAGTAAATTTGAATACTACGGTCGTGACACGTGTCCCATTAAGTATTTATTAAGATTTATTTAAAAATAAAAATTAAAATAATATGTGATTTAAAGTCATCATATGAATAATGTCTTTCAACTAATTCAATAAAAGAAAAAAAGGAAAAAAATTATAAATATGTTAATATTATTATTTCAAAAAATTTAAATTATAAAATTAATTATAATATTTCTAAAAATATTTTAGGTAAAATTTTAAAACAAACCGTGCATGGCATGGGTTTAAATGCTAGTTTTATATAAAAGTGATGATATTTATCATGAGTGATGATATGTATAATATGTCTTGCCATAAGATTCCCTTACATGTCTTTTTCTCATCGTAAACTAACAAGTTTTATAATTTAAAATCACCAAATTTTCAGTGGTGATACTTAGTTATAAAATACTAAACTTAAATATTCATCGGTTATGGTAATAAAGTATTCAATGACATTCTAATCGTATCAGCCCTATCCACAAGGGAATATGATGCATGTATTTTAAAAATGTGAAGAATTATGGATAAAAAGATGACTTTACATAATTTATAAGTTATAATGTGCTTTCACTTAAGAAGTGTCCTGTCGTCATTTTATTTTATATAATTTAAACGCATTCTTATTTCTCAATATAAAATAATTGTACTTCTATGTGGTGGATTTTTCTGCCTTAACTCCTATAGGCCTTAACTTTAATCTAAAAGGTATAGTGACTCTACCCCCCAAAAAAAAAAGTATAATGATTCAACGTCACAAATGTACACCTCTTTTATAACACAATCTCATCTTTGATTATTTGATTGTACTTCATGACTTTTATATATTGCTTCAATATCTTGTTTAGATTTTTCACTAACGTACCTTTTTTGGTGTGCAGAAAAAGGCAAAGCCTCAAGCGAAATATTTATTAACACACTATCACTACATGCATTATATAGTACGCATCTGATCCCCCCCAAAAAAAAAACAAATAAGCTTCAACATAAATCTCATTTTTATTTAACCCTGCACGCGTTTGGTACAAGTCCAAACTAATTTCTATAATCAGAACTGTTATATCTAATTTTACGAGGGTTATAACTACCTTAATTCACGCGAGTTTGTGGAATCTCAATCGTTCAAATTTCTCATCAGCTTAATCTGAACCGTTGATGCGAGTAACTATTTTCCATTGCTAATAAAATTTAAAAAATTCTTATACAAACCCCACTCAATCATGTCTTTGGGCGGTTACCTAGCCGTGCTTGACTTCTATAACTGCTCCATTATAATTCTCTCACTATCCTCTCACAATTCCTCTCTCCTAACTTTCCTTCGTTTGCATCTGTTTACGTGATTGTCTGTCTAGAATCCATTTTGTGAAATATGCTCAGCAATTATGGCGGAATTGAAGGCTATGCTTCAAGGTTGGGTATTGGTAATGTTTGTTGAGTACCAAATTTTAATGTTTAGTTTTTTGTTTTGGCATTCTCCTCTTCGTTCAAGTTACTGATTATTGGTCCTTGATTTTGTGATTTTAGTGATCCTCAGTTCATGGTTTTGGCTTATAGTCATTTAATGGCATGGTGGCAGGAGTAAATTCAGGTGTTGTTTTATAATGTTTTGCACAAATATGGAGCTTGAAAGGGAGTTACTAGAAAAGGAGTTTGAGTCATTACTTGGGATACATGTTACAGCCCAAAAGATTTACATTCAATTTTCCTACATAAGATTTCTAATGAATTTTTTCATTGCTCTATTATTATGCTATGCGTATTTTTAGTGGTTGCATTACCCTTTACTTTTGGATGCTATCGGATAATGGTCAGAATGCACTGGTGGATTTCGTTACATTGTGATCCTTCTCCAACAATGAAATTTACACTTGGCCTAATTTCATGGCATTGTCTTTGTCACAGGCTCACAGCTATCTAGCTTAGCTACCCCTTTGGATCAATCACGGCTTTGAAATGGGGAGACTTCTCAAAGTATCAAACATAAAGTTCCACATGTTTTGTTTCTTTAGGTATCTTGCAAGTTGTATTAGTTTGCTTTCACTATTTGTGTTCATTTTATTTTTTTTTTTACCGAGTATTAGATAAAGGAGTAAGAAAAACTTTGTCTTTGTTATTTATTTATTGTTTGAGCCTAAGCTTTTTTTTATTATTATTTCTTCTTTTCTCTTTTAATTGTAATCTTTAAGCATTTCTTTTTAAATAATAATATCATATTAATACTGTAGTCAAGGGCGGAGCTACATTGGGGTAAGGGGGCCAATTGACCCCCCAACTTTTTGGGAAAAAATTAAATATGGGATATTTTTGTTGATAAAAATATATATATATATATTAATTCGTTCAGACATATATTGCAAACTCGTGCTTGCCCGCGTGGTCGGTTGCCCCTTCCTTGTTTCAACCGGTCGCAGGTTCGATTCTTGCTAGTTGCTTCCAGCCCCCTTGTATGTTTTTTTTTTTTTTTTTGAGTTTTGGAACTTTATTTGATTTCCCTGCCTACTACTTACTCGACTGCCAGATGCCCAGACCCAGTTCTCTGTTTCTCGTAGCTCACCTCGGCCAGCCCCTGCCCGCTTTCTCTCTCACTCTCTGACTCTGAAGCTACCCGCCGCCCACCGGCCCGCCATCCACTGACCGGCCGACGCCGCAGCCCACTAGCCGCCAGGCCCACCTTCACTCCTCCTCAACTCTCCTCCTAACTCCTAAATCTCAATTCCAAATTTGAGGCAATTCTCAAAAATACTCAATTTTTGTTTTTAATTTTGTTATTTTGTAAATAATTATGTTTATTTTACTGATTGTAGTTAGATTTGTGTTAAATAATTGATTAACTTAGTGAATTACTCATGATTCATGAATTGAAAATGAGGATTTTAATCTAATTGTCTTCTTGGTTGAAGATTTAAAATTGGGCTAATTTTGTTTGTAATTACTTTCTTATTTATGTTTAGTTTACTAATTTTTATTGAATTTGTGTTGAATAACTGGTTAATTTAGAGATTTACTAATCAATTAAAAAATTAGGTTTTGCCTTTCTTGATTGAGAATTTAGAAATTAGAATTGAGGTAATTTGTTGGTTGTTGTTTGTTTATTTGTGTTAAATTTATTGATTTTAGGCAAATTTGTGTTTGTTTATGATAAACACAAATTATCCCAATTCTAACTCCCAAATTCTCAATTAAGAAAGGCAAAACCTAATTTTGTAAATAATTATGTAAATTATTTTGTAAATAATTATGTTTATGATTTACTAAAAACCATGAACCTAATCTCGCCCCCCTTGAGTTAAATCTTGGCTCCGCCCCTGACTGTGGTTGGATTTGTTTTTAAATCAACCGTGTACCAGTATCATTTAAGAGCATGACCTCTTTAGCTTATCCATTGTATGTTATGAAATTTCCACGATTTGGGAGCATCATCTCTTTGGCTCATTATGAAATTTTCATAAAGTTAGATTGTTTTAGAACTGGGGTCTTTCCCCTATTTGGTTCAACAATATGATCAAGTCCATCTCCATCATGAATCCCCTCTTCTGCACATGTATTTGTATTTAAACTATGTGTGTATGACTAATGTTCTATTTGAATCTTGTACATGTATATGCACATAGTTGCATGTCTCTTTAATTGTTGTAGTTTATGAAGACTTATTTTGAATTAATACATACAAAAAATCTTTGCTTTTTTGGAGGGATTTGGGATAGATTACTTAATAATTTCCAAATAATTTTTTTAAAAGAATATATCTTACCATTAAGATGCACCGTGCAATGAACAAGTCCATACTAGTAAGTACTAAATTAAAACAATCAAATCTAACTAAAAAATAATAAATGAAGCGATGCAAAGGACCTAAAGCCATACAAAATTAATCAGGATGAGATTAGTGTCATGATTTTTAATTGTAGAAATTTACTAGAATTGTAAATTTGTTTAGACAATATGTAAGCATTTTTAACAATATATTGTTGTTAGTATGATTTACACTAATTTTGAGTTGCACGCAATGCAAGCAGACTAAATAAAAATTACCTATAAGATAATTATATTATAAAAAAGATTAAGAAATCATACAAACTGTTAAGTACCAGAGATAACAGCACCCAACGTATACTACTATTAAGATCATATGTGCATTGTTTTGAATAGTAAAGAGAAGAGTTTTAAATTTAATTTCTTATATAAGTAATTTTTGTTAAATATGAAATCATTTTTAGATGATCAATTGGCGATACCATCATATCATATCTATCTAGCTATATATATAAATGAGTGAAGTAATGCACTTTCGGCAAGTGTCTTCATATGATTGGCTAATTCAAACTTATGATTAATTCATTTTTAAATGAAATAATATAATTTGAGAACAAAACAACATATATACTATTATAATAGCAATCTTTACAAAACTCAAGAATGGTGTAACGAGAGTGATTTATGAGATTAGTATGATTCATACCATTAAATTAGTTTACCTATTTAATCTAAGCCATTGACATAGCTATTTTATTCGATTAAAATAATAACAAAACTTAAGCAAAAAAATTATCTACATTAGAAGGTCTCTTCAATGCCCACATTCCTGCTTTACCACATCAATAACTTCCCCACCCCAAAAACAGTTCTCCACCCCAACTTCTATATTTTGACTTATCATGAAAAATAATTTATGATATTTTATTTTATCTTTTTCAATAATTTTTGAATAGGGGGCAATGTAGTCAGAAACAATTCAAAATTTACGAAAAATGTTAGTAAAGAAGGAGAAATTAAATATTAACATCCATTACGGAGATTCAAATTCTTTGTTATAATTAGTTATATTACTGTATCTACTAAAAGCACGCATTATTAGCTAAGAGTCCAAATAACATGAAAATGGCAGATTGTCAGATTGGGCATAATAATCTGGATCAATATTATTTTTTTTTTACTTTTCTACTATGAAAAGGTTTAAAGGCTAAATCTATCTACCTATCTATATTCTATATATTATTATAATAGCAATCTTTGTAAAACACTAGAATGGTGTAACGAGAATGATTTGTGAAGATTGGCATGATCTACATTGTTAAATTATTTTACCTATTTAATCCAAGTTGTTGAAATAGCTATTTTGTTCGATTAAAACAATAGCAAAAATTGAGCAAAAAATTATTTGCACTATATTTTGACTTTGGGGAAAAAACAAATGGTGATTCTTCTATAATTGAAAAAAAAATCAACTATAATAGTTAAAATCATTCTCACCATTGATTTTCTTTCTTAAAATCTAAAATTGGTCTAATTGACCTTACCTGATATAATCGATTTGAAATTATCTGCAGTTTTTTCCATGATATCTTCTCTCTCTATCTCCCCACTCCTCCACATCCAAAACCTGGTTTAAATCCTCTGATTCATCAATTCTTCTCTCTTTCATCTGTTCAGTAATAAATACATTTTTCTAACTTCAATGATAGCTGAAATATAGCCGACATCAATCTACTCATAACCTCTTCCCCCTTTTCTATTTCATTTTCATGAACTTAATCTAATGCTGGAAGGAGTTTCTCAATTAGCACAAAAAACAAGTACTCAACTGCCATAATGGCTGTCACTGGCACCACCCTCTTCTACTCTAAATCAACATTTAAAAAAAAATGAGTGAATTTGAGCTTGGTTACTATTTTAGACGATTTAATTTCTAAATTGAAATTATGGTTATCGAGTATTGAAGAGTAGTAGAATGCATCAATCAGTCGCCATTGTTAATGGTCTGAAATTATATTATTCCATGACTACCACTTAGAACAGCAGTCAAGAACATTAATTTTTGCTGGCCAAGCTATCCTCACGCACAACGAGGCTATGTAATTAAGAAAAGCAAGCAGAATTAATTAATTGCTCATTAGTTAAAAGTAGAAAATTGAAATATCCAGTAACAAAATTTAATGCTTAATGTCAACGGTGTTGCCATGGGAAGAGTGGAAGACATGGTCATATTGTAATGTGAAGAGTTCGAATTAATCGACAATCAATCTGTTGCATCAACATAACTTGAAGTTGACCAATCATGGCATACCTGCATCTCTCACTATGATTCAATTGCACTTTCACTCCCAAAAAATCATATGGGTGACTTCCAATGTTGAGAGAGTGGATTAGAGAAGGAAGAGTATGGTAGTAAGCCATGAAAAACATATACTCTAAGGGAGAGAGAATAATGTCTTTAGCTCAATTAAAAGATACTCCAAGACTTTTGTATGCTTGCATTTTGTAATTGAATAGCCTCTATTTCCTTTCAGTGTTATGGCATGCTCGAATTACCTATATACTGCTCCCGCTTCCGCTCAATTATCTTCTATATCAAGATTTTGATTGATATTGGTATTGTTCCTTAGTGTGTCGCTCTTACTTTGATTAATTGTTATCACATGGATTGTAACTTCCAAGATGATGCAGTAATGTGTTGGTAATTTCCTTTACTTAATTCAAAATTTCATTGCACGATTGAGATTATTACTTTGATTAATTATTTTGTCTTTCCTTGATGATTTTTATATGCCTTTAACGACAGATTGTGCAATGTGAGAAATGAACAACCATGAAATTTATTGTTGTTTTTGGGTCAGATTTAAAGGTCGTGCAACGTTACCATTCTTTGAAGATATTACAAAGGGGGATACTAATTGACAAGAAGGGGGAAGCAAATCAACTCATCAGAAGAATTAGATAGGTTATTCGGTATAGTGGAGCGGAGTTTGAACCTTCTACAGGAATTTATGTATAATTTTCTATGTTTATAACTAAGTGAAGGTCTCTAAGGTGTCTTATATTTTTGGAATTTTTTTTATGGGTTATCATAGGGAGAAGCAGATGTTAGATACATTATAGTGTAAAATTTGTAAACCATAAAGGTTGATGTATAATGCATAAATGTAGGAGTTCCAAGAAGGAAATGACTTTATTTTGAACGAGATTTGGATGTCTCTCATTATTCTTGAAGATGGTGTCGTCTAATGTAAAAGAATTGGTATTTTTCACTTATTACTTAGCGAACCTATTTCATATGTGAGTGATATATGATCCCAATTGTTTCACGCCATGTGATGATTATTTCATTAATCAAGACCTACTTTTAATGCGTTAGTTTTTCCTTTCTCATGTATAACCCACTTATAATTGAACTCAGTGAGATTTGAGATTACAAAGACTTCAGATAGATGGGAGAAGGATTTGATTCCCAATTAAAGTTTTCATTGATTAAAAAAGTCAATTTTGCTACTTAATATGATCCAGTAAATCAAATAATGTTATATATAAATGTTCAGAATACTCTATAGTTTTTAAATTAAAAATTCATTTAAAAGATATTACGTGCATCACACGGTTTATACTAGTAAAGACTAAAATAAATGTTTTTGAAAAGTTATTAAAACATTGATTGCAAGTGGTGGTTTAAAAATTTTGGTATGACTAGATTATTCTTTTATACGATCTAATAGACAAGTTATATACGGGCAACAGTAGCAGTTATTGTAACACCCTCAGATTTCTAATTCTTTATTTACAACTAATTTAACCTGAATGACAGCGGAAATTCCTATTGGGGCGTTACCGCCATATTCCCTTCTTGGAAGTACCAGGATGGATACCAAACTAATAATTAACACCAGAAGTCTTTATAAATAATTAAAATCTTACATCTTTTGGAATTTCAGTGATACCAAATAATCAAAACAACTGTTTATCGATAACAATGTTCAATCATAAATTTTCTGCGTTCGCGCCTTGCCCTACTTTCATGTCCCCAGCCCCGAGTATGACTAGATCACCTGAAAATAAAATATTTTATAAAAGTGATATAAACTCTGTAACAATCACCCCTAGCAGTCAACTACGCACACAAATTCACTTTGAAAACATTTTAAGGGGCGGGGAAAGCAGCAAGATTTCCAAGGCACACATCTTATTATTACAGTCCCTTTTGGTTACCCAATTCAAGAATATAATTATAATTCAGGATTCAGTAGTTTGACCTTAGGTGAGTGACCCCAGTGGGTCTCATGGCCTATGCTTCCATTTAGCGCAGCCGCTTGACTCTTTCCTGGCCTACCGCTACTCAGGCAATTACTGCTTATCCATTTCCTGGCCTACCATCAATAAGGATGGTTATCGTTAATCCTGGCCCATGCCTTAGCAGAGTACGTAGCCGCTCACATGCATGCACTAGTTTTCCGGGGAAGGTTAATGGCCTTCAATCAACACAGTCTGATTTAAAACTCACCATATTCAGCCTCTTTCAGTTAATGATTTCATTTTACTTTACCGGCGATCAATTTAATATGATAAGTTCATTCAAACTCAGTCACTTCCCCCAATAACAACAACACAGTAGTAATTCAGGAATTTCCACTAACATAACGAGCTTCGAATTCATATCATACCATGTCATATAGTTCCCAATATGTAGACACATTCAAATTCACATATCATTGTTCCTTAAGAACAGTAAATAGAGCAGTTCTTACCATGTTCAAAACACACACGGTTTCACAATGCGGGGAAGGGTTAGGGCATGATTGTTACCTGAATACCGTACAAATTACAGGCTTGGTTACTCAACTGAAGTTATTGCTCCACACCTGGGCTCACACACAGCCCACAATTAGTCTAAATTCAACAAAGTACACCCCTAGCCCTCCCACAATTTTTATAAAATTTTTCCAAGTTTTCAGGGCTCCCAACTCAACCTAAGTTAGGGTCCAGATTCGGCCAGAATCTAGGCTCCATTTCCCAATACTGTAACTTTTGATCCCGATGTCCAATTCAAAGGTTCTAATGCAATCCAGAAACTTTGGGCCATCCTTTACCTTTTTTATGTTCAGAGTTTTGACCGTTTCCATCCCGAACTAAATCGTTGTCCTACTTCTTTTAGCGATATCGGTGTCTATTTTAGTCTAGATAGTCTCGGGTAGGTAAATTTTAACTCGGGCCACACAACTCCAATCGGCCCAATTCCAAAACAAGGTTGTTCTGCACATCCCGAGGCTTCTATCCAAAAAGTTTTACAATTTTTAGCAACTGAACCTATCCTACAGAATTCTTCAAATCTGGGGACAAAGCAGCCCAACACCCAGCCCGGCAGTAACTAACAGATTTTCTAACCCGAATTTCCGACCTCATAACTCTCACACCCGACCTCAAAAAATCAATGTCAGCCTAGTAATCTTGTCTACTACAACTTCCATGTTTGGTATTCGCCCAAATTCACATAGTAGCTAGGTTAAAAATCTCAAAATTTATCGACTATACCCGCTAACCTGATTTCGACAGCACCTAGTAAACGGGCCATAACATTTTCTTTTTAACTCCGATTTATCTGATTCAAAAACTTAAATCTGCCAACCATAAAAATTTCACGATTTTTGGGCATTCAGAAAAATTTTATCGAATTTTCAAAGTTAGGGTATTGCAGTGCATATTCCGCCCAGTCCATCACTCCACTTTGGGGTCGGTTTTTACGTGTGTCAGGTCACCAAAAATTTTAACTCTCCCGCTAATGACCCCTAGACTCTCGCTCCATCCCAAGCATGCCAAAAGAATAATGTTTTAACCACCCAAAAAAAATTAAAACGACATCAAAATCTATAGCCTCGATCGGTTTTGGCCCTAAGTTAGTTAAGTCGCCTTCTTCGCCCAAGTTCATTGTCGGGAACGCTGAAAAACATAATAGATTGTGTGTTAGAAAATGCTTTAGTTCATAAATCAAGATTAAAACTCAGGATAGTGGCAAAATTTTGGGTTTTTGATGCATGGGGATGCATGGATCTCTACCTTACCAAGGCAAAAAGGGAAGAGGGGCCGTTGGGTGGCAGCGCAAGGGCGGCCGGCCAGCAGTTGCTGGCGGCAGTTCGGCGGCGAGAGAGTGAGGGAGCAGAGAGAAAGGGAGAGAGAGTGAGGCTAGAGAGAGAGAGAGACGTGAGAGGGAAGAGGGGAGGGACGTGAGGGTTAGGGTTTGGATAAGGGGGTGTTTAGGCATTAGGGTTAGGAAAAAGGGGGGAAAGATTAAAAAAAAAGTTCAAAAATTTCGTTGAACATGGGCCGGCCCAGAGCAATTTTTTTTTTTTGAGGATTAAAACTTTACAAGGTTTTATAGTAAAATCAAGGAGAGAAATTTTGAAGATTTAAAACTTCCAAAATATTGAAAATTAATTAAAAGTTTCCTTAAACGAAATAAATTTCACGAGAACTCATTTGACATTGACTTGAGTTGACTTGGGTCTAGGTCAGTCCAACCTGAACATAATTCCCCAAATTGAATTTCTGGGGTATTACATACTACCCCACTTAGAAAGGTTTCGTCCTCGAAACTTCACTAGGTCACAACACACCGCCATTACAAATAAAATTTCCAGAGTTTTACATACTACCCCACTTAAAAGATTTCGTCCTCGAAACCGCTACGCACCTAGTTATAGGAACAAATGAGGGTATTTGTCTCGCATCTCCTACTCCGACTCCCAAGTGGCTTCAGATGTCTCATGGTTGGCCCAAAGGACCTTTACTAGGGGCACTGTCTTCCTCTGGATGTGCTTTTCCTGCCGATCGAGGATCTATATAGGCTGTTCCTCATATGATAAGTCTTCTTGGAGCTGTATAGGATCAGGTTCGTTTATGTGCGAGTGATCTAGAATGTATTTCCGCAACTGCAACACATGGAATACGTTATGTACTCTTTGAAGTTCGGTCGGTAGTTCCAGTCGGTAAGCTACCTCTTCGATTCTCTGTATGACCGGATACAGCCCGACGTACCTTGGGCTAAGCTTCCTTGCCTTCCCAAATCTCGCAACTCCTTTAGTTGGAGAAACGTGGAGAAATACCTGGTCTCCTACCTGGAATTCAAGGAGCCTACGCCTCCGATCAGCGTAGCTCTTCTGGTGGCTCTGGGCGGCTTTCATTCGTTCCTGGATTACTCTTACTTTATCCGTGGTGGCTTGGACCAATTTCGGTCCGATAGTCAAGGCCTCATCAATCTCTTGCCAGCAGAGCAGGGTCCTGCATTTTCTCCTATATAGTGCCTCGTAGGGGGCCATGCCAATGCTTGCGTGGTAGCTATTGTTGTAAGAAAACTCGATTAGTGCCAGCTGTTCATCCCACGCACTCTTAAAGTCTAAAGCGTATGCCCGCAGCATATCTTCCAACGTTTGAATGGTGCGTTCCGTCTACCCGTCCGTAGCAGAGTGGAAGGCAGTACTAAAGCGCAGTAGCATCCCAAATGCCTCTTGCAACTTCTGCTAGAATCCCGACTGGAATCTGGTGTCCCGATCTGACACTATCGAACTGGGTATCCCGTGCAACCATACTATCTCCTCGAGGTAGGCTCGAGCTAACTGATCCAGGGTCCAAGTATTCCTCATGGCTATAAAATGCGCTGATTTCGTGAGTCTATCCACTATCACCCAAATGGCATTGTTCTTCCGTTGAGTCAACGGTAAACCTATGACGAAATCCATAGACACAGAGTCTTATTTCCACTCAGAGACATCCAGCGGTTATAAAAGTCCCACTAGGCATTGGTGTTTGATTTTCACTCACTGGCAGGCCAAGTACTTTGCCACATAATCAGCCACTTTCTGTTTCATGTCACTCCACCAGAATGTCTGCCTTAGGTCTTTATACAACTTATTACCCCCAGGGTATACCGAGTGTGGAGTATTGTGCCCCTTGTCTAGGAACTTCTTCTTAAGTACCTCTACGACTAGAACACACACACGATTATGGAATCGTATGATACCATCCTCATGAATTACGAACCTAGGTGCTTTACCCACTAATATTTCTTCCCTGATCCGCTCGAGTTGAGGGTCCGTGGTTTAGGCTAGTTGGATTTCCTTTATGAGGGTTGGTGGTGCCTCCATGGCGCAAAGCGTAGGTTTGGCCCCTGGGGTATTCACATTAAGTTCTAATCTCCGAAATTCCTTACACAACTCATCTGGGAGTGCTATTAAACAACTCAGTGTTGGGTACGGCCTGCGACTCAACGCATCTGCTACTACATTGGTCTTCCCTGGATGGTACTGAAAATGAACGTCGTAATCCTTTAAGAATTCTAGCCACCTAGTATGTCTCAGATTCAGATCCTTCTGTGAGAAAATGTACTTTAGACTCTGGTGGTTAGTGAATACTTCACAAGGGACCCCGTACAGGTAATGTCTCCATATCTTAAGAGCAAACACAATCGCTACTAACTCCAGGTCGTGATTCGGGTAGTTTCACTCGTGTGTCTTCAACTGTCGCGAAGCATACGCTATGACATGCCCATCTTGCATTAACACACACCCCAACCCACTCCTAGAGGCATCGCTATACACCACAAAGTCCTGATCCGTCGCAGGTAAAACCAGTATCGGCGCACTTGTGAGTCTCTTCTTAAGCTCCTAGAAAGCTTCTTCATACTTCTCTGTCCATTCATACTTAGTGACCTTTCTGGTCAAGTTGGTAAGCAAGGTGGCAATCTTTAAGAAGTTTTGGACAAATCGACGATAATACCCTGTCAACTCCAAGAAACTCCTTACTTCCGTCGGGGTCTTGGGTCTGGGCCAATTTGTCACAGCATCAATCTTTTGGGGGTCCACCGATACCCCCTCATTGGATACTACATGTCCTAGAAAAGCTATCTTCTCTAACCAAAACTTACATTTTGAGAACCTGGCATACAACTCATTTCTCCTTAATACGTCTAGGGCTGTTCGTAGGTGGTGGGTGTGCTCATCTGGGGTTCTCGAGTAAATTAAGATGTCGTCAATAAAGACCACCACGAATTTATCCAAATAGGGTTTAAAGACTCTGTTCATAAGGTCCATGAATGCTACTGGAGTGTTGGTGAGGCCAAAGGGCATCACTACAAACTCATAGTATCCGTATTGGGTACAAAACGCAGTTTTGGGTAAATTCTCATTCTTAATTCAGAGTTGATGGTACCCCGAACGGAGGTCAATTTTGGAAAAGGTTCCCGCGCCTCGTAGCTAGTCGAATAAGTCATCTATTCTGGGCAGGGGGTAACGGTTCTTGACCGTTATCTTATTCAACTCCCGATAGCCTATAAATAATCTTAGGGTCTCATCCTTCTTCTTCACAAATAAGACCGAAGCTCCCTATGGAGATATATTAGGCTAGATATAATCTTTCTCTAAGAGTTCTTCCAACTCGGTCTTCAATTCTTTGAGTTCAGCTGGTGCCATTCGATAAGGTTCCTTGGAAATGGGGGTAGCCCCGGGGGTTAAGTCGATACAAAACTCCACCTCTCTAAGAGGTGGCATGCCGGGAATCTCATCGCGAAATACATCTAGAAATTCCCGTACCACAGGGATGTCGTTTAAGGGGGTCCCGCATCCTCGGTTGATACTACGTGACACAGGAATCCCTCGCACCCTTTGCCTAACAGCTTACGAGCTCTCATCACTAACACCAATTTTATCCCCACTCTGGGCCTCTAGCCCCTATGCAATACCTTCACCCCCTTAGGCCCCTTTAGGGTGTTTTTTCGTTTGGGACAGTCTATCTAGGCCTAATATTTAGCTAACCAGTCCATCCCTAAGATAACCCCAAAATCTGTCAACTCAAACTTATACAAGTCTGCTGGAAACTCACATTCATATATTTTTATAGGGCAACCCTCGTATAACTCTTTGCACGACACAGTTTTTCCATCAGGGAGCATCACGAATAATAGTGAAGATTTTAGGGTGGGGTGTAATCCCAAGGTCTCAACCAACTTAACAAATATAAAGGAGTGCGTGGCACTCGAATTAAACAGGATATCTACTGACTGAGTTAGGAGAGAAAATGTACCCGTCACCACATTGGAAGTATCCTCGGCTTCTTCTTTCCGTATTACATAAACTCTAGCCCTATTATTCCGGGGTGGTTGGTTAGAGGGTCGGGATTGAGCTGGTTGGGGTGCCCGGTACTGCTGATTGGGTTGGGCTGCCTGCCCTCCCCTGCTCTGGTATGATGGTTGGGGCCACTGCCCTTGTCCTTAACTATACCCCTGCCCTTGCCCGATAAGGGGTGGAGGGAGTGGGCAGTCCTGAACTTGATGTTGGTGGCTTCCACAGCGGAAGCACCTCTTTAACGACCGACACTCTCTGGCAAAATGCCCTGATTTCCTACAAGTATTGCAGGTCACCTTAGGCCGTGTATTAGGATACTGGCCACCTCGATTAAAGTTGCCCGAGTACTGACCCTAGTAGGTCGACGATTCTGCTTTTGCGTCTGGTAGTTTCCCCAGTTGTCCCCCTTCCTTTTGGTGCCCCTCTGCTCGTTGTAATAGTTGTTTCGCTCCTTCATCGCCCTTTCCACGTTGACCGCAGTGTCGTATAGGTCAACGTAGGAGACATACTGTCACACCGACATCCTTTCCTTGATAGTTGGATTCAGCCTGGCCTCGAACCTATTCATTTTCAGCCTCTCGTCAGCTACGAAGGTAGGGGTGAATCGTGATAATTCTATGAACTTGGAGGCGTATTCGAGGACACTCATGGTCCCTTGCTGTAGCTGCATAAATTCACTCTCCTTAGCCTTCTGGAGGGAGATAGGGTAGAAATGATCCTTGATCATTTCCTTGAACTTATCCTAGCCAAACCTAGGCTCATACTGCCTCTCCCGTACTGTAGCCCACCATAGGTCGGCTTTATCCTTTAGGTAGAATACCGCAAATCCTACCTTCCACTCCTCGGGGTATTAGAGTGCGTCAAATAGTTTCTCCATACCCCTAATCCAGTCTTTGAAGGTCTTAGGGTCAGGAGTGCCATCATAGACAGGTGCATGATGGCTTGCGAACCTCTTGAACATGTAGGAGTTATCTTCTTCGACCCTTTTCTCCCGTACCTCCATCAGTCTCTGTATCTGCTCGTTCTGGAGTCGTAATTGCTCTCCTTGTTTCTGTAGCATCTCCAGCAGCAGTAGATTTGTAAGTTCAGCACCCATTGGCAGGTTAGTTTCATCAATCTGACTACGAGACCCATTTCTGTTTCGAGGGTGTAGGGCCTCCGGCCGCTCTTTGAGGGTCAACATAGGGATGTCGTGGTTCGAAGGGACCCTCGTTCCATGGTGGAGTCTGGTTTGGGATTCACCGTTGTTGTTGTTGTTTCTCGTCATCCTATTCGAGAAATAATTCGGGTTTAGTTTCTCTCCTAATAGTTCACAACCTAAGCTCTACAAAATTTCAAACGTACAGTAGATGCCAGTGCATTATGCAATATTTCTCAGAGATTCGATCACAGCACATTACCACACTCAGGTGGTACATTCACTACATGACATGCTTACACGTCTCACATCATACAGGCATCACATTCACACGATTCACATCTTTCATAGCACGGAATGCTGGTATTAAATAATCCACGAAGATTTTTATTGCATAATATTTCAATATCATAAAAGTTCCACACCAGCATCTTCATTACATCATAGCTTATAGCTTTAGTAGCCACAGTGGCTTAATAATAAAACAGAGAAACAATTACCAAAACTGCCCTAGCAAAAGAAAGAAAGACCAACTTCCTAGCTGCGTCCAGCTTCTACTGGTCAGGGGCGTCCAGTGGGTAGGTATCACTACACATCCGATCACATCTACCCCGCTTCCAGTGGTTTACCCCAATCTCACACTCGGCCCTATTCCACAAGGAATTTATCTCTTCCTTCAAGTCTTCCGGTCCTCTGGTTTGCTCATCCTGAATGGTGCGATCCCTCCTTTCTTCTTCCTGATCCCCCATAAGGTCTTCACTTCCTATCAACTGTCCCTCACTTACCTTAGAATCCTCCTCAGGTTCCACTTCAGGGTCCTTCTCAGGATCCTCCTCTTCCATCGGGTCTCCCTCATTCAGTTCCTCCTTAGGATCTTCTTTGGGGTCCTCCTCAGCGTGCTTTTCTTCCATCGGGTCTCCCTTCGGATCGGCCTCCACCCCAGGATTCGTCTCGCCAGGGTTGTCCTCCACTCCTTCAAGGTCTCCCTCCTCCTCTGTAAGTTCGTCGCCTGGGGTGGGGCATCCTCCTCACTGGCTATGGGAACACTCTCTAGGTTATGAGGTCCCTCCAATCTCAAATAGTTAATCAAGTTTACTTCGCTCATCCCCATAGGTTCCGAATCACACCAACAACACTTCCCCCACGGGCAGTGATCACGAGCCCGGGGGTGCAGCTCATCAACTCTGTAATGCCACACAGGGTCTCCTCTCAGGGTCAGCAGCAAAAATATCACTCAGTTGTCCTCAACCCTCAAGCAGTTATCGGATACATCCTCCTGGTCGCTAGTCAACACCCACCTCACATATGGTATATGATCCCACACACTCTGCCCCGGCTTCTTAGCCAACTGTTCATGCAGACAAGGACCCCCTACACAACCACTGTGCTGAATACTTTCCATCCCTATAAAAGGATAAGTACATGTAAGCTATACATACCACACATAGTCATGCAGTCATCAAGTACTATATGCAAATGCACATAACCCCTGCCCCGTTCTACTCTCATTCTCCGAACGATCCTTAAGTCTACCAATTTTTAATATTTTCTGTATTAGCTTTTTACAGCTTTGAGGCGAGCCTCCAGGCCAGTTAACTTGGGCTCTGATACCACTTTGTGACACCCCCAGATTTCTAATTCTTTATTTACAACTAATTTAACATGAATGACAGCGGAAATTCCTATCGGGGTGTTACCGCCGTATTCCCTTCTTAGAAATACCAGGCTGGATACCAAACTAACAATTAACACCAGAAGTCTTTATAAATAATTAAAATTTTACATCTTTCAGAATTTCAGTGATACTAAACAATCGAAACTACTGTTTATCGATAACAATGTCCAATCATAAATTTTTTGTGTTCGCGCCTTGCCCTATTTTCATGTCCTCAGCCCCGAGCATGACTAGATCACCTGAAAACAAAACATTTTATAAAAGTGAGATAAACTCTGTAACAATTACCCCTAGCAGTCAACTACGCACACAAATTTATTTTGAAAACATTTTAAGAGGTGGGGAAAGTAGCAAGACTTCCAAGGCACACATCTCATTATTATAGTCTCTTCTGGTTAACCAATTCAGGAACATAATTATAATTCAGGATTTAGTAGTTTGACCTTAGGTGAGTGAACCCAGTGTATCTCATGGCCTACGCTCCCATTTAACGCAGCTGCTTAACTCTTTCCTAGCCTATCGCTACTCAGCCGGTTACCGTTTACCTGTTTCCTGGCCTACCATCAATAAGGCTGGTTACCGTTAATCCTGGCCCACGTCTCAGCAGAGCATGTGGCCGCTCACACGCATGTACTAGTTTCCCGGGGAAGGGTAATGGCCTTCAATCAACACAATCTGATTTAAAACTCACCATATTCAGCCCTTTTCAGTTAATGATTTCATTTCACTTTACCGGCGATCAATTTAACATGATAAGTTCATTCAAACTCAGTCACTTCCCCCAATAATAACACATAGTAGTAATTCAAGAATTTTTACTAACATAATAAGCCTCGAATTCATATCATACAATGTCATACAGTTTTCGACATGTAGACACATTCAGATTCACATATCGTTGTTCCTTAAGAACAACAAATAGGGCAGTTCTTACCATGTTCAAAACACAAGCGGTTTCACAACGCGGGGAGGGATTAGGGCATGATTGTTACCTGAATACCGTACAAATTAAGGGCTCGGTTACTCAACTGAGGTTACTGCTCCGCACCTGGGCCCACACATAGCCCATAATTAGTCTAAATTCAACAAGGTACATCCCTGGCCCTCCCATGAATTTTTATAAAATTTTTCCAGTTTTTCAGTGCTCCTAACTCAACCTAAGTTAGGGTCCAGATTCGGCCAGAATCTGGGCTCCACTTCCAGAGACCGTAACTTTTGAACCCGATGTCCAATTCAAATGTTCTAACCCAATCTAAAAACTTCGGGTCGTCCCATACCTTTCCTATGTCCAGGGTTTTGCCCGGTTCCATCCCGAACCAGATCGTTTTCCAGCTTCTTTCAGCTTGTTGGGTTAAATTTTGAGTTTAAATAAAAAGGGCCGCAAGTGTACAACTTTCGCTGTAGTACTTGAGGGTCGTGTCCTCAGGGACAACGGGAAAGATTAAGGTCACATGCAAAGAAAATGGTTTAACTAATTATCCTAATTTAACTATGGGAACCCAAGTTAAGCCATTCAAAGAAAACATAAGTGCTCAACTTAAATTAAATTATCTTAATCAAACTAAACCTAAGTATTTGACTAAATGTGAGCATATTAAGGAGAGTATGCATTCAGCTCCCTTTACCATTCAGTGCTAACAAAATCAAGGACTAACAGTACTAACTAGACATAAACGGCCACTGAAATCAAAACCTAAAACTACCTAATCTAATCTGAAATCACCAAAACCACCACATTCAAATCATTCAAATTATTTGAACAAGCATCATCTTTACTCATTCAGCCAGCTTCATCAAGTTAACAGATTCAATTATCAACATCAATTGATAATATTAACCGCAAAGCCATTTAAACCAAACTAAATCACGAGGGGAAGGGGAGAAAAACATAATCAAAACAGAGCAAACTCTGACCAGAATAACAGAGCGCTAAACCAGAAACAATCCAGAATTGAAATCAAAGCTTGTAACTAATCAATCCAGAATCAGCATTCCTAATTAATTCAACTATCATCAGAACAAGGGAGCAACAAAACGGAGCAGCAGAGGAGAGGGATTGACAGAACCGAAGCAGGGCAAAAAGCGCAAACCAGAGCAGGTGAGGGTTTGAATTCAACATTCACGACCCAAAAGATCAGAAATGAGCCTCAAGCTTATCCAAAGATGGCAGTTTCTTCATTGAACTTGTTTCGAACAGAACAGAAATCAGGCGAAGGAGAATTCTCGAAATCACTCGAACTCAAACTCGAACATTACAATTGAAAGCTAAAATCATCAATATTAACTCCAGATTATCGAAATAAAGTTCAATTACATGAAATTAAAGCCCAAAAGAAACGAATCTAGAATCGGGTTCAAGAAAGAGAATCAAACCCTAAAAACAAAACTACCCTCAAATTCAGCATAAAAAGATGTAAAACTAAACCTAATCTAAACCTATATTAAACCCTAAAATTGCCTAACCTCTCCTTTAATGGCCGCTAGCTCCATTTATACTCAGCCTTGCTTCGATTTGCACCGTTTGATTGGGGGAGTCGTGGACAGAGGAGATAAAGTGAGATGGCGACTGATGCGAGATTTCTAGTGATGGGCGTGCTGGCACGATGTGCTGGCATGATGTGCTGGCGGTTCGAAGAGGGAGAAGGATGAGGAGATGAGATAGAGAGATGGAGGGAAGATGAAGATGGAGGTTGAGGAATGGAGTCGGGGTCTCGGGGTTTCTGGGGCTGAAGTCGAGTGAGGAGAGAGAAGAAGGGGAGAGGGGTTTATTTCGATGCTCACACGAGGCACACGTGAGGGCGGGGAAGAAGGATGCATCACGTGCTAGGCATGCTTTTGGGGAAAAGAAGGGCTGGGCCGGTTTTTTTTTTATTTTTTTATGTTATTTTTTTATTCAATTGGGCCAAACAACAAGAGGGCTTTTGGGTTGAGTTCGAGTCCATTCGGTCCAATTTCCATTCCTGGTATTTTTGTCATCTTTTTCCCGCATTTCCTTGCATTTTTCCACATTTATTCAAAACCTACAAAATAAAATAAAATCAATTAAAAACCTTAAAAATACGATTATAACGAGCATAAAAATAAGTGTAAAAGTACCTTAAAAATAGCTCATTTTTGATACGAACAGTGATGTCAGCGCCTGTTTTAGTCTGGACAGTCTTGGGTAGGTAAATTTTAACTCGGGCCACTCAACTCCAATCGGCCTGATTCCAAAATGAGGTCGTTTGACACATCCCGAGGCTTCTACCCAATAAGTTTTACAATTTTTAGCAACCGAACCTACCCTAAAGAATTCTTCAAATCTGGGAACAAAGCAGCCCAACACCCAGCCCGGCAACAGCTGACAGATTTTCTAACCCGAATATCCGACCTCATAACTATCATACCCGACCTCCAAAAATCAAGTTCCAGCTTAATACAGAAAGGTAATCTTATCTAATACAACTTCCATGTTTGGTATTCGCCCAAATTCAGACAGTAGTTAGGTTAAAAACCCCAAACTTTACCGACTATACCTGCTAACCTGATTTCAACAGTGGCCAGTAAACTCTGATGTTTAGTATTCAATTTAACTCCAATTTGTCCGATTCAAAAACTCACGTACTTGGCACAACCAAATCTGCCTACCCTAAAAATTTCATGATTTTCGAGCATTCAGAAAAATTTCACCGAATTTTTAAACTTAGAATACTGCAGTGCATATTTCGCCTAGTCCATCACTCTACTTTGGGGTCAGTTTTTGTGTGTGTCGGGTCACAAAAATTTTAACTCTCCTGCTACTGACCCCTAGACCCTTGCCCCATCCCAAGCAAACCAAAAGAATAATGTTTTAACCACCAAAAAAAAAAAAAAAATCAGAACGACGTCAAAGTTTATACCTTCGATCGGTTTTGGTTCTAAGTTAGTGGAGTCGCCTTTTCTGCCCAAGTTCAATGTCGAGAACGCTAAAAAACATAATAGATTGTGTGTTAGAAAATGTTTTAGTTCATAAATCAAGATTAAAACTCAAGATAGTGGCAAAATTTTGGGTTTTTGATGCAAGGGGATGCATGGATCTCTACCTTACCAAGGCAAAAAGGGAAGATGGGCCGTGCAGTGGCGGCAGCAAGGACGGCCGGCCGGTGGTTGGTGGCGGCTGTTCGACGGCGAGGGAGTGAGGGAGTAGAGAGAGAGGGAGATAGAGTGAGGCTAGAGAGAGAGAGACGTGTGAGGGAGGAGGGGAGGGACGTGAGGGTTAGGGTTTAGATAAGGAGGGGTGTTTAGGCGTCAGGGTTAGGAAAAAGGGGGAAAAGATTATTAAAAAAAAGGTTCAAAAATTTCGTTGAACATGGTGGCCGGCCCAGAGCAATTTTTTTTTTTTTGAGGATTAAAACTTTCCAAGGTTTTATAGTAAAATCAAAGAGGGAAATTTTGAAGATTTAAAACTTGCAAAATATTGAAAATTAATTAAAAGCTTCCTTAAACGAAATAAATTTTGCGAGAACTCATTTGGCATTGACTTGGGTTGACTTGGGTCTAGGTTGGTCCAACCTGAATATAATTCCCCAAATTGAATTTCTGGGGTTTTACAGTTATTTTTTAATATGTAGTAAATTGAATTAATCATATTAATAATAATGAATAGTCTTTGTTCTACACAATTACAGCTTTGCAAATCCTATTAAATAAGAGGCATAGTTGAAAATTTTAACTATTTACCCTTTCACAATTAAAAATTTATTACTAAATTTATTATGTATTGACTAATATATTTTAGTTATGATATTATTTATAAAATAATTAAATTATTTTACTTGATAGAAATGTTTTTTGAATAAAATGGTTGTTGAACATTGAGATAAGATCATATTAGAAATATCAACTATACTACTATAGTTGAGATGTTTATTCTCTTAAGATTTTAATGAATGTTAATCTGACCTTGAACTTCAATATAGTTGGCCTCCTGCCAAAACCCACCACATTACACATCTTGCCTTTACAAATTCTGCAATGTGCATAGAATATCCCTATATGATTTTAAAGGACAAAAGTTATAAAATATTAATAAATAAAATATTTTAAGTTAAAGGTATGAATTAAATACGTATCAATTAAATAGACACAGACCTGATTATTTGGTTCCATGTCACACTAACGTAAATATTTGTAGCATCTTCATATTATGGTATGTTACTGAAATTGTATTTTTTAAATCTTTCATAGCAAATCACCCATAAGTTCAATTTGGATGAGAAGATCATGAAATAGGAGTACACAATCCCTGCATTCTATAGGCGGCCATAAACGTCGATAACATGTCCACTGTCTATCCTGCTGTCGAATAATTCAAAAGTAGCTTTATGCTCAATATATTTTCTTTCACTATCATGAATTCTCACGAAACCATCACAAAGACTCCCTTGAGTGTCAATAACCAGGTAGCTATGAATAGATCCCAAAATCTGCGAAATTGACAACGAACAACCATATAATACAACGTAGATATTTTGTCTTTCCATAATAAGTAAATCAAAATATTAATTTGAGTTATTTTTTCAGGACTCAAACTCGAATTCTTTTCTCATATTCAAATTGGTTATTTTGCCTCAGTTCGAATCGAATATATCTTAAGCTCGAATGTAACTACCATCCCTATATGGGCATGCATTGTAAATGAATGTGCTCAATGGGTAGGACCTAAGAGTGACAAAATTTTTATAGCATCTATTTTGTTTTTAATTTTTCATTAGTTTACATCTCTATCCGGGGATTTCTTTTCCAACATTTTTTTAGTTTTGATTTAATGAATTTTAGAATATTCTTAATAAACTTAGAATAACTTTTTATTCTTTAACTTTCTATCCTTTCTTTAGCAATTTTTAATTTAATGAACATTAGAATAATCTTAATGAACATGAGAATAATTTTTTTTTTTAATATCTTTCTTCTTCCCCTTTAGTTTATCACATTACTCAAAGACGTCATCGGACAAAGTTTCCTTGTAAACTCCTGTGATGGGAACCATAAGACAAGAAGGAGAATAACATTCGCACTTGTGGCATTGCCATCTTGAGTTGGCCAAAAACAAAGTGAACAAGAGGATCGAGAAAATTGAGCGGGGAGAGAAGAGAGAATGTGGCAAACCATGGCGAATTGGAGGTGGGGCAAGTCGCACTCTGGCAACATCATGGAGTTGTTGGGCACAATGGTGGTGAAAGAAAGCGATGGATGTCAAGTCAGTTAATCATATTAGATTTTGTTGAGGGCTAGGTCGAGCAGGGAGCTATGTGGAGAAGAGAGAGAAAAGAGAGAATATTGAAGGGAGTATGTATAATATCTCTACACATAAGTTTCTATGGTACAAGAATTGCCCTTACTACAACAAAACAACAAAAATTGATGGACTTTTTGACGGAAATTTGGATATATTTTGATGGAAATTGACCCTTGTGATGGATTTATTATGAAATTTATGGCCGTCAAAAAATGCCAGCTGAAATGAACATTTCGACTAACCCATCACTATTGCTGACGGATCGATTTTGACGGATTGAAAATCGGTCAAAATTAGAGCGGCGAACCGTATTGACGGATTGACACTGTTAGCACATATTTTAGTGGAAAATTTGACGGACTGACAATATGCCAATAAATATTTTGATGGAAACCATTGCCCGTCACAACATGGATGATTTCTTGCTTTGATAATGTTGTGAGAAATTTTGTGGGAGTAGTGACCGTGTCAGTCACAATTTTTGACGGATTTTTTTTTTTTTCCCATCAAAATTGTGACGGAGTTCCGTCAAAAATGAAGTTCGTTACACTTAAAAAAAAATAAGTCTAGAATTCAAACTCATATATGAATTGCTGAAATTTTATTATAAAATTACAAACTTTGAATATGGAAGATAAAATTTTCAAATATGAAATCGCAATATTTTAGACTTTGAAATTTTAGATATGAAATTACAAGTTTTCAAGTCTAAATTTTTGAAATATCAAGCATAAAATTGCTAAATTTTGAAGAAGGGTGAGAGGATATAGAGGGAAGGGTGGAGGGAACTACAACGAGAGATAAGAAAATCAAAAATTCAAGCATTGATATGAAGAAAAATTCGCACTTATATTGACAATTTGAACATTATAATTTAATAAAGTTAGATTTAATGTCCACCCTAACCCAGCCACTACATCACATTTCTGCATCTTCTTCCCCTTCAATGACACATTCATCAAGTCATCATAAGACATCAACATTTCTCCATATCACGGATCATCTACTTCCCGAACTTGTGGTGCCATCATGACTGTCAGAAAATTCAAATTTTTTGAAAATCACCCACCTAATTTTTGAAATTTTAGATCTAAAAAACCCGAAATCAAAAATTACATCCCGAATCACAATTATTTTGTCCAAAATTTTATATTTGAAAACCTATCTCTCCTCCTCTACTGCCAAGCTTCTCTTTTCTCCCTGCCATCTCCTTCTCTGCCTAATTAAGTCATAGCCGCCATCAAATTCAAATGATATGCCCATCATCTCCCACGACATCGGGGGTGGACAGAGAAGGGAATTCAACTGGGTTGGAGGATTTTTTGGGGTAGCAATGCCAATGGTGGGACACACAGTCGCGAGATGAGGGCAAGTGGTGAAGGAGGGGCAAGTGGTGGGGGACTGGAAGAGGGCCGAGTGGTGAAAGAGCATATGGAAGGATTGGAGAAGTGAGAGATGGATAGAGAAGAAGATGGAAGGCATGAGGTACATGAAATGAACACCAAAAGGCTTCGGGTTTTTACTTACAACTCAGAAATTATTTTTTTACTGGTTGTTGGTTGTGATGGACCCGTCAAAATTTCCATCAAAATACTTGATTGCCCGCCAAAATTTCCGTCAAAATTTTTGATGTTTTCTGTCAAAATTATCTGTCAAAAATTACATCGAGGTCCACATGACCTGACATACCATCAAAATTCTTGATTTTCCGCCAAAAATTTCCATCAAATTTTTTGACGGATCAACTTTCCATCAAAAATTATATCGAGATCCGCATGACCTGACACACCGTCAAAATTCTTGATTTCTATCAAAATTTTTAATAATTTTGATGGATCAATTTTCTGTCAAAATTATCCATCAAAAATTACATCGAGATCCACATGGCCTGACACACCGTCAAAAGTCTTGATTTCTGTCAAAATTTTTAATTGATCAACTTTTCGTCAAAATAGTCCATTAAAAATTACATCGAGACCTGCATGACCTGACATACAGTCAAAATCTTTGATTTTCCGTCAAAATTTTTGACAGATCAACTTTCCTTCAAAATAGTATGTCGAAAATTACATCGAGATTCACAAGACCTATCACGCCGTCAAAATCATTGTTTTTCCGTCAAAATTTTTGATGGATCAACTTTCCATCAAAATTCTAATGTCGTTTGTAGTACTTAACTTGAGATCTCCAAGAAAGGTTATATTCATCAGATTTTGTGGGGATTGATATATCACTGAAATGTCAATACCAACCAAGTTCTCTTGTGTTAAAAAGTTACTACTTGTGTTGCAATGATCTTGTTCTAGTACTTGACTTACCCCAACCACCAAGGGCTAGCCACTTTCACTGTCCTACCAACCTAAGGCCTAGTAGGAGCTAGGTCTAGTTCCTTTTCTTTTTTTTTTGCGCCGGGGGTGGGGAAGAAATGATATGCATATTGAGCATTTTTATTTTGTTTTTAAAGAGTATCCTAAATTGTGATTTCAATTTTAAAAAATTTTGAAAATATAGTATAGTGTATAATTTGTTTTTAAAAGTTTATCTAGATTGTAATTTGATCTTTAAATAATTAAAAATATACTTCGTTTTTGAACGTCGTGTTTTTTACTTGGCAAATTGAAAGTCTTAAGTTTCAGTATTATCATACAAAGTAAAAATGTAGACAAATATGATAAGTTCAAACTATTATTTTTGGATTTGATAATATAATACAATGCAACATAATCAACACAAAAAAAGGTATTCATTACGGTTATTATTGACTAAATTATACTGTGTGGCAGTACAATGCAATGCAGTGAACTTTTTAATACAACAATCATGGTTACATAGTCTTGTGAAAATAATAATGTTAACACTTATAAGGTAATTTTTTTCATTTTTATTACAGTATCAGAGAACCAAATGTGAAAAGCGAAATACAACTAGAAAATTATTTGCTTTACAGATTTTGAATGTGTCCAACCAAACAAGATACTAGAAAACAAAGAAAATTCAACATAGTAGAAACTATAAGTGGTATGGTGTTTTCTATGGCAGCAAGTAAAACATACTCTCACGTTTCAGTTGCTCAGGTGAGCTATCATATGCTTATATTGACTTCATAATTTAAGGTTCTCATCCATTTTAGCATTTGAGAGCATTAACTTATTGCTTATCGCTCCTTCCAACTTATGGCTTAATCTTATAGCTTCCCTTAACTATAACTCATTATTGCTCTTTATTACCTCTCACAACTCTTTTACATAGTTCCTAGATAACCCTTTATCATTTTTTATCAGTTACTGCTAAAAGCAAAGGTTTAAAACCTGTTCAAGAAAGAAGCTAACATTATACACGGAATAAATGAAATGGTGAATATTCTTTTTTTAATAGATGAGTAAGTTATCATCTCTACTGGGCCCTATGCAGGACTACCAATAAAGATCTGTAACAGGATGGGAAAGGGGAAACTGAGCCTAGAAGTCCTTTGAAATGCAATAAATTGCCTCCGCTAGACGAAGAGCTACTGCTCCCTTCGGGATTTGTACCCGCATGGGCCGATCTACTACTGGGGGAGGGATGTCCATGGACACCCCTCTCTCAAAAAAAAAAAAATAATGATTTATTTCAAGTATGATTAAATTAATATATATGGATATTTCTAAATTAGTGTTCAAAAAATTAATGATACTCTTTAAATATATTCAATTCACATATTGATATTTTTAAATTCTTTTACATATTAAAAGTGCAGTTGTAAAGTTGAAATTTGATATAAAAGTAAAATAAAATTAAATACATCCAAGCCTAGATTTCTCTCTCCCACAGCCTCTCTTATCTGGAGTTTAAAAGTTTAAATTTATTCTAATTCTAATATCTTTAACTTTCTTTTATTATTATTATTTATTTTTTTTTTGGCTTGTCTAGTTGCAATGTGTTATTGACGTAGATTTTTCTTTAATTTGTCACTAATGATTGATTTGATCTTAATGCTATTTGTTTTTCCCTCTTTTGGTGCGATTAACTAGTGCAAAATTGCTTATTTATAGTTATATTTCACGTTTGATAGGTTTACTTCATGTCTCAATATTTTTTTGGTTTTATTGTTTGGTGCTGATGATTTGTCCTCTGTAACTTGCGGTTTTACTAAATGCTACATAATTCTAACATTCTGCGGTTTCGCACAATTTATGTATCAAATTCAAAATATGAAAAATCACAAATTAAATAACAAATATAGTAGTAAAGGTGCCATAGTTTTTAGGGTTTTTTTGGATTAAAAAAGTGAAGCATATTATTATTACTTGTACAAAATAAACTACCATAATATATATGTATCATATAATTTCTTTTTTCATTGGTACTATATATTAATGATAACGTTAACAGATAGGTACCACTATTCTAAACATCTAAATTCACCACTACTTACCAAAGAACTGAGGATGCCTCACCAATTCGAATGATAGTTGCGCTACATATGGTCGGGGTGCTGAACGGCTGAATATATATTTTAGACCTCCTATTCAATTTCCCCTTCTCTCATACTATTTTTTATGCCTCAGTTTGACCGACCAAAACTAAAACAATGCTCACTTAATAGTTAAATACAACGTTAGGCAAACCAAATCCTGAAAGTTTTGGATAAACAATACCTTAAGCCTAGAGTCGGCACCTTCAGGGCAGGCGGAGCAATAATTGGTAACTTTTTTCAACCCCAAAAAAAAAAAAAAAAAAAGTAACAGAGAATTGCCTCATTCGCCTGGTGAGGTCAGGCTTAGGGCAGAAGAAAGGAGTGTTTCAGTTTGAATTAGTCACTGAGTAGTTACAAGTCACCAAAGGAATTTAGGGCCTGGGTTTGGCTTTTGAATTGAATGCCTCAACTTGACCCGGTTCAAACTGACGGCCCAACGCCTCTGAGTCTCTGACCCTGCACGGACAAAACCCACAATTAATTAATAAAAGTAAACACCCGTAACCTCCCTGTATCAAAACCTTAATCAGTAGCGTAGTTGTTGGATTTTCTTTTCAAAAATTGAGATAAAGTAACACGAAATTAAGGAAGGTGCTGTGAGCTTGTCTTCATCTTGATTGATCTTTCAAACCAATTATATATATTTTTGACTAAATCTAAACAAAATCTAAATGAACAGCAGATATTATATTATTATATATGGTGCATACATCGATCTTGTATCATGAATTATTGTACTTCAAGCTTACTAGTATTTTAATTAATTAATTGCTCAGCAAATTAGATAACTATAAGCAAAGCCCTATAAATTTAGATAAATTTTGGGTCGACCAAATCCATTGCATGCCTCTTGGTACGTGGAAATTTCCAAAAATGCAATTTATTGTGATGGAGCCAAATCGCCCAAGTGGAAGTTGGCGTGCTTTGGTAAGACTTGTTCATTGATTAATCATACTTTAATTTGGTGAATCGCTCTGTTTTAGACGAAATTTGAGTGAGTGGGACAGAAGCCTGGACTTATTTTTCGTCGATGTGTTGCTTAGCTAACAGAGCTGACGTGTCTTTTGCTCGACACTTGCACGAAGGTTAATTCTAAATATTTTCCTGAGGAAGGCCCCTCTAACGCTCGAGTCAATCTTAAGAAAAAATGGAGTGAAAAGAGGAGAAAAAGGGTTGAGAAAATTTTACTCTTTTTGAATATGTAAGGTCAATTGTTATTTACAGGCACTTGTGGTAAATTTCAATCTTTAATTTTTACATAGATAGATATGTACAGGTTATTGAAAATTAAGCATGTTGTTAATTAAATTTAGATATAGACATGAAAAAGTGCCGCTAAATTTCTGACTCTTTTGAATACAAAACTTTTTCTTGAAGTGTCATTTTTTTAAAGAATTTGACACTATTTTTTGGTATTGCTTGTAATACTCTTAAATCTCTAAAGTAAATATTTTGTTTAAAAAAAAAATACTTGTCACATGTTTCAGTAGCCAAACGCACTTAGCGCTGTTCAATTTTTTACATGAATTTTCTAATCCTAATATTTTCTACTTAATTTTGACCACTCTTGAATTTTCAGTAGTATATAATTTAAGTGATTTTCAAAATGATATTAGATCACCGTTTTACCTTCATTTGATGTTATCATCTGAAAAACCATATTTGTATGTCTTTTAGCACAATGAAATCATATATGGAACTAGACCCCATTTACTCACTGTCTCACTAAAAAGCACTCTTTCAGTTCAACGTATCCTCTCTCCATCGTCTATTTCTGCTGTTTGGAATTTTTTTTCATTCATGCCGACAATTTTCAAATTACCAGGCCTCCAACCACTAGAGAAGGGGTAGTTGATGCACCTCAAGGCTACTTTACTTGACACGTTATCATCTCACTTGAGCCAAGTCCTACATTAAACATACATCAACGATTAAAGGTAGTGAAAATTAATCAGAAAAATATCTGAGTTAAAAATATTAATGTCAAAAATGTAAAGAATGTTAAGTGCAAACAACCTGTCAAACTTATGGTTAATCAACCATTTCGTTGTTGATTATGAGTCTCAATGTCTCACACAAACATATTATTGATCCTGCTATAGTAATACAACTAATCTTTTTTTCCCTTTTATATGAAAAGGGGTACAAGCATGTAAGCGAAATTTGAATCTGCATATATTCAGGTCTCTCTTAGTAATATTAAATGGAGGGATAATGCCTCCACCAAATCAAATGTTCAACCGTTTATCACATTCATTACTTGTTTTTTTTTTTTTTTTTTTTGGGGTTCTATTATTGGCATCTGTCTTCCTTATCTGTCAATTCCATTTGGTGGATACAGAGCTTTGGAATCCATATGTACCTCTCCCATTTCAGTTGCATCCACCTACTGCTATTCATCGTCACTACTGACATCTTAAACTAACAAAACTGACCGAAACAATCATGTTTAAACAATAAATTCTGACACCAGAACATGTGATAATGTGATACTCAGTTACATGCATTTTAAAAAAGGACCAAAATAAAAACTTTAAACGACTTCTGCTTCAAGCCATAAGAAGTTGGACGAGTTCAAACTTGAATAAAATAACTAATTAAGAAACCAGGTTTTTTGTTACTGAAAGTCTTCTGGATAAGCATGAGCATGTATCACTATCACCCAAGAAGCAAGTAGCCCAAAGACAAGAAAATGTGTACTATATATATTATGCATGCTACCTACTTTGTGTGTTATGTCACTACCCGAGAAATAAGAAAAAGACAGCCCCCTAAATATTTGCTCCATCTCCTATGTACATATATATATTCCTCCCAACATCTATGCATTTCTGCTCTTCTCCTTAATTTTTTCCTTCTCCAATTAGATATCCTATCTCATCTATCAACATCACCATAATCTCTCTCCCTCTCTATGGATCAACCCTATGACTACCCTGGAGGCGCCCGCCCGCCACGAAAGGAGCTCCAAGGGCCACGGCCGACACCGTTGAAGGTGAGGAAAGAGTCCCACAAGATCAAAAAGCCGCCGGTGAACCACCAGCAACCACCACGGCAACCAGTGATCATATATGCCGTGTCACCTAAGGTAATCCACGCAAACCCTAGCGAGTTCATGACACTTGTCCAACGGCTAACAGGCCCCGAGCATTCCACATCATCATCTTCCTCCTATTCCTTCCAATACCCTTCTTTTAGTACCTCAAGTCTTGCTCCTAGCTCTTCTTCCTCTTTTCATCATGTGAGTGGGGCCATATCACCGGCAGCGAGGCTGGCGAGTATTGAAAAGACGAAAATGCCCCCACAGGCGAAGAAGATGGTAGGTCTACCACCAAGTGGGTTTATTATGGAAGGAGGACAAGTAGGGCTTGGTGATGGTGATGGTGTTGAATTAGGGGTAGAAAGAACCGTAATTTTTCCAGGGATTTTATCACCTGGACCGGGTTCAATCCCCCCAATTTCACCAAATTTTTTCTCCCCACTATTTCGTGATCCAATTAGTGACATAAATTACTTGCACCATGATTCGAGTGCGGTCCAACGTGGGAGTAAGAGTGGCACAGAGAGGAATTACATGCCTAGTCCTTTATCAGCCAATTTCTTTTCTCCGAGTACCGTGATTTCCCCCTCTTCTCTAGACTTTTTGCACCAAGTCTTAAATAGTTAGATGGAACCACAAAGACATCAATCAGTTAGGTTCACCACATATTTTTCAGTTGGATTTGAATTTTGTAATACAAATCTAGTGTGTTCATCATATCGCAGTTGCATCAAAAAATTCCTCTTGTTTAGATTTATTGTATACAACATTTGTCTTTTTTAACTTTTTTACATATAAGCGTGTATACTATATTGGCACGTATGTGAATGCTTCTGACTTGAATTATATCAAGTTGAACCATCAAGTTGGATTCAACACCTTTGTTTAATATCAGTTTACGTCGATAGGTCTCGAGCTCGACGTAGAAATTAATTCTTAAAAAAAGACTTCTATCAAGTTGGATGATGAAATATGAAGAGTATACATGTGATATAAATGTAGTTAGGTAAAGGCAATAATTTGGGAAGTAACTTAATTAGATTATCATCTCCATGGTACTGCATATTGAATGCTGTCATTGCTGTGCTCATTGTATATCTTGGGGGCAACTTGTGGAGGCAGGTAAGGTAGTGATTGGTTAGGTTTGTCCAATATCTATGTGTGTGTTTCTTCTCAATTTAATATGCACGCAGTTTAAAGAAAAGCCGGCTTTCTTCATGGATTCCTCCATCTGTTAACGACGGTGCAAAATTATTAATGTAAAATTAATCATCCCTATTGTCAACTAATTAAGTAATTCGAATCAAAATCCTAACGTAACCCGATGGCCTATCTGTAAATCGTAGTATAAAATGCATATACCTCTCACACAAATTGTTAGTTTAGATGAAAAATACTACATAAAATAATTTATTATCAATGTTGAGATTTGTATTCAAGATGTATTCATTAGAACAGTTCTACTATCTGATATTCATAAATATATTAAATGATCAATGATACCAAATAGGGGTGGCAATTCGGGTAAAGATAGCGACGCTGTTTTTTGTTTTATTTGCCAATTTTACTAAATGCCCTTTTTATCTTTTTCTTTTTTTAAAATAATTTTTCTATTGCCATTCTTTATCCATTCAGTAAGTCGTTTGAGATTCTTCTATATTTCTGTTTAATTTGGTTGATACCACGCAGAATATTCAAAAATTAATTCTAGTAAACCAATATTATCTTTTATTAAATTTATAGTTACGGGGTGAATACTTTTAGGGAAAGTTGAAAGATAATTTAGTATGGATTTATAATGATTTAGCAAATTTTGTCTTATATTTCTAGGTGTAAGATCGAAAGATCTTAAGAAATTCCATGTTTGATATTGTGTATAATGTTTTAAACTTGGTAGATTAAAACTTTATCCAACTAAATCATCTCCTTCTCGATTTAATTTTGAATTTGGTTGTAGTTTATTTTTTGGATAACTCATAATTAAATATTAGATGGATCTAAAGTAACTGAATTGGTAGGCTCTAAATAATTTAGTTGGTAGGTACTAAGGCTCTGTTCTTTTCATAGGTATATTACATGTGTGAAATAGATGAGAATAGGAAGAAGTGGGAAGAAATGGGTGGGAGCGGGTAGGAGTGGAAAGAAGTGGGTAGAATTAATTTAATGGAAGTGGGAGTGGGAAAAAGTGGGAAGGAGCGCGAGTGTTGCTATTAATAATGTTATCGATTTGTGTAACAAAATAATAATTAATAATAATAAAATAATAATTATTATTGTTATCAATTAATAATGATAACAATAATTAATCATAATAATAATTATTATTATTAATTGAAAATAATAACTACAATAATAACTCTTATTAATATCAATAACAATAATAAGAATCACTAACATTAATATCAATAACAATAATCATTATTATTATAATAACAATTATTATTATTAATGAATATTAGTAATAATTATAATAGTAATTACTATTGATATTAATAAATATATTATTACCACAATTAATAATTAATAATAACAATAATAATAATAATAACTAATTTATAAACATTAACAATAAGAAACCATAATAAGATTAGCAATTAATAACATTAAGAACTGTAATTACTATTATAACTATTATTAAAAACAACAATAAATATTAATAATTAATAATTAATAGTTACTTAATTAAACAATCATAACAATAGTCATAATTATTATAATAAAAATAATTACAATCAATACGTTTAAAAATTATTAATAACAACAATAGTTAATAAATAATAATAATAATAGTAATAATAATAATAATAACAATAATGATTGTTGATTAATAAAAAATAATAATTAATAATTAATAATTATTATTATTAATAAAAATTAACAACAATAATTATAATAATAATTATTGTTAATGTCAATAATAATCATAATAATTATTAATTATTATAATAATAATAATAAGTACTAATAATATTAATAGTAATAGTAATATTAATAATTTTATTCATTATTAATAATAATAGTATTTATTATTGTTAATAACAAAAATAATTACTATTAATCTTATTGTTAATTGGTCATAATGATTATGTTAAGAACAATTATAAATTAGTAATAAAAACAATTGTTAGTTGTTAATAATAATAATAATAATAATAATAATAATAATAATAATAATAATAATTACAATCATAGTAACAATTAATAGTAGTAGTCCTAATAATTGTTAAAATTAACAATAATTATCATTAACATTAAAATTAAAATTAATAGTAATAATAATTATTGTAACTATAACTATTCTAATAATTATTATTAATGAATATTAGTAATGGTATCAATAACAATTAATAATGTTAATAATAATAATCATAATTATTATTAATATCAACAGCAATTATTAATATTAGTATTAATATTAATATTAATAATTAATAATTAATAATTATTTATACGAATGAATAACAAAAATAATAAAACTTAATAATTGGTGATATTACTACTAATTAGTAATAATAAAAATAATAATTAACAATATTTAGAAATATTAAAAATATTTATTAATATTATTAATAAAAATAATTAATATTAATCATTATTAATATTTACAATTATTGTTTTAAAATTCATTAAATAATAATTGTTAATTATTATCATTATTATTATAGCTAATATTCAAAACAATCAGTATTAAAGTTATTATTAACTGATAGTAACTATCTATAAAAATAATTAACAATAACTATTATTATAATAATAACAATTAATTAATAATAAATTTAATAATTAATAATAATTAACAATAATAATTACAATAATTATTCCAATTAGTAATAATATTCGTAATTAATTTTTAGTATTAAATTAAATGTGATATTAAAAGTAATAACAAGTATTATTATCAATATCAATAGTCATAATTATTATTATAGTTATAGTTACTATAATAATAATTATTATTGTTATTAAAGAATGTTAGTTACAATAATAACTAATATTAACATTAATACTACTTATTATAATTTCTGTTAGTAATAACAATAATTATGAATGCTAATATTAATTATCATTAATATTATTATTAATTAATAATCATTACTATTAATATTATTATTAATTAATAATACTTGTTAATAATAATGATTAATAGTTTTATAATAATGGTAGTTATTAATTAATAATAAAAAATTAATAAATCATAAAATAAATTATTAATATTAACAATAATGAACAATAATTATTATTCATATTAATAGTAATGATCATAATAATTATTAATATTAATAATTAATATTAACATTGATATCAATATTAATGATCAATAATAATTAATAATTTTTTTATTATAATTATTGTTATTAATGAAAATTAGTAATAATTACAATAATACTTACTATTTATATTAATAATAATTATTGTTACTACAAATAACAATAATTATCAGTATTAATATTAACAATAACAAAAATTACTAATTAATAGTAATAAACATTAATTAAAATGATAATTAGTAATTTTAAGAATAATAATTGTTAATAGTATTAATAATAATAATCAATAAAAATAATCATTTATATGAACAACTATTATTTAATAATTAATTAATAATAAAATAATTAATCATTATAATTTTAATAATAATGATTAGTTAATGATAAAGATAATAATCAATCATAATAATAATAATTATTAATAATAATTCATAATAATTATTCCAACAATAACAAGTATTGATGTTAATAATAAAAATTATAATAAAAATAGGTAGGAGTGGGTAGAGTGGTATTTAATTTAAGGAGTGGAAAAGAATGGGTAGGACTGGGTAGAAATGGGTAAGAGTAGAAAGGTGTTGAAAGGAGTAGAAAAGAGTGAGAAAGAGTAGGGTGGGTTGATTTACCCACAAAAAGAACATAGCCTAAATGATTGGTAGGTAGTAAATGATTTAGTTGGTAGGTAGTAACTGATTTAGTTGGGAGGTAGTCACTGATACCATCTATTAGTCGGTCTGGTAAATTTTTGTAGAAAAAGGTTTAGAATTCTCTGTTGAGAGAACATTAATGAACGAAGAATAGAAAACACTATTTCAAATGACATAAAAATGGTACTTCCAAAGTAGTAAATCAAACTATCAATAAGCAAATTCAAGAATTTGTATCTTTTTTTTTTTCTGAAAATCTCTCCTTGAGATATGTCATTCTTTAATTTGCCGCCACGTCCTTTCTCTCAACGGGCCTTATAGGACTTACTTCAATTTTCGAACTATTTCTCTCATCTCAAGAGCTCTGAAAAATAAAAATATAGAGTCAAAATTTTCTTGAAGATAGTTCTTTATTATTACTTGGTTTCCCAAAAAATGGAAATTACAACATTACGAAAAACAAATTGCTCTTTGGGTCACCCAAATGCCTTTGCCCCCTCTTCGATAGGTGTTATATATTTATAGCGCCACCAAAGACAATGATAATGTAATTGCTTACATCATCTTTGAGCTAGTAGGGCACCATAAGGATACAATAAAGTATAAAATTACAATCTTTTAGATTTCAAGGGATAAGCTGATAAGGTAGTGGTGAACGTAAAATAGGATAATATATAGGGACAATAAAGTTGCATTTTCGGCTATTGATCCTTGGAAGTTTTCTAACTTGACTGTGAGAATAAATTTCAAGAGCTCATCGTCATTGATTCCTTCTTTCATTCCTTCTTTAGTTAAGATGATATGGTTAGCTCCTCTATGTAGACTTCTGAGTCCAGAAGAATATAGTCGATCACCTTGATATTTAACGGCAAATGCTCCACTAGTTCATCTATAGTTCACCCATGATTCATTGAACCTGAAAGGTTCAAATTTCTTAGTAACTTCACTGTTAAGTTCAAATCTTTCAGAAATATAGCAAACTTGAATTAAGCTAATTTCAGAGTATAGGATGTCAATTTCTTCCTCTCTTTTCGTGTGAGATAGTATGAAATTTTACAAATATGGGTCCTTGATTGAGAGTATTGAGAATTTGAATTATTTCTAATGGGAATTTGGACATTTCAATTAATTTTGGGTCCATGTAAAGCAAATCAAGATATTCAAACTGATAGAGCTGATAGTTCGTATCTAAATTTGATCCTGAGCAGGTAGTAAGCCTTGCAAACAAGGACTTTTCTCCGCTGTAAAAAGTTTGCGATAGTTCTTGTAGTCTCCAGTAGGCTAATTCAGTTGTTCTTAGATAGTCTGAAATAAAGGAGTCACAGATATCAAAAGCAACAAACTTTTAAGCTTGACTAGATTGAGTTATGGTTCTTTTTACTAGTAGTTTGGCATTTAGTTCTTGCATCTCTTTCTCTTTCTCAAGAAATGGAGTGCTTAAACTTGGCTCTTCAGATTTTGTAGTTCACAAATATTGTGGCTTCGCTGAGCTAATAGTCAATATAGTTGATGTAGTTGAAGAAGGTGATTTTAGAGAGCTAATTGACTTTAGCATCTTTGCTAACACCGTGCTTCCCTGTTCTAGATTTTTCTTCATATTTTCGATAATGTCGTCTGTTCCTTTGAGTTCGTCTATCTTAACTCTGAGATTGTCACCTATAGCTTTAACTCTTGTTTCAAGTCCTTCTAGTCCTACTGAGACAGTCTCAAGATATTAGTTGAAGTCAATTATGATATCTTCAAGTTCTTTGACCTTGTTGGGAGTTGTCATTGTTAAGATAATCTACTTCTCATGTCAGATACTCTGCTTGAAAATTGTTATTTGCTGCAACATGCTCATAGACAATATTAAACTGAGATAAAAAGGTTTGTCATCTATGAAGCTTACGCATATGAGGACCATTATTTAATACATATTTAACAAATGTAGTTGCAGTTTTAATATTCGTTAGAACTTTGAAAGGTTTAGGTAGAAGAAATAATCTCCATTTTTTAATTCCCCTAAATATAGCTAAAATTTCCTTTTCAATAGTATTGTAGTTTTCTTCTGTTTGAGAAAGTGTTCCACTGTGATAACCACATATTTCATTAAGATTAGTTCTAAGTTTAGCTGATCAAACTTTGTTAGAGGCATCAGTTTGCATTATTAGATTATCTTCTGGTTTTGGTAGTCTTAGCTGAGGTAAATTTTTACATTCTTCTTTGAGGTTTTTAACAATTTGAGTATGACCTCGCTCCATCTTTTGGTATTGTTTTTTCTTAATAAACTTTGTAAGTCCTTTTTCTTCGCTAGATCAGAAATATAAGAAATAGTATAATTTAGTAATCCTAAAAATCCCTATATTTGTTTCTTAGTTCTTAATTCATTAGGATTTTTCGTTGTTTTTCTTGAAAAATGAGTTTGTAAAGAAATATCATTTAGTCCAAATTCAAATCCTAAGAATTCAATTTTTTCTTGTTCAATTGTAGCTTTCTTTTCATAAGGCATATTCCTTCTTTTATAGCAGTTTCTGCAAACATTTGTAGATGTTCAATATGTTCCCCTTGAGGTTTTGAACTTATCAAAATGTCATCAATGGAAACAACTAAAAATGAGTTTAAGTATTTGAAGGCATTGCCCATTCTTTTTTGAAATATTCTGGGAGCATTTTTTAGACCAAATGGCATTACAATTCATTCATGAAAACCCTAGGGTGTGCTCAATCTTGTATATTTGATACTATCTTCTTCCATTTTATTTGCCAAAATTTGGATTTACAGTTAAATTTTTAGAAATATTTTTTGTTTTTGACATGATTAATTGAGACTTCTTTATTACGTAAGAAGTAATTGTCAGTTTCTGTGAATTGGTTGAGTTTTTTATAATTAATTATCATTCTTACTTTATTTTTTCGTTTCTCTACTTCATTCATTACCATAAAGGCTGGTGACGAATAGCTACCTTTTGAGGGTCTTATTTATCCTTTTTCTAATAATTTTTTGATTTGTACAGAAAATTCCTTTATATCTTCTGGCATGTAAAGCATGGGCTTTTCTTTAATATATACTTCTTGTATTAATTCCATTTTTGCCCGAGGATGTTCAGGCTTTTAGAATTAAGAAAGAAGTTTCAAAGTAAACATAATTAAGACAGAAGTTTTGATTAATAAGTTAAAATAAATTTATTCTGAGAATCCTTCACAATTCTGAAAATCGAAACATCCTCGGGCAAAATAGAATTAACACAAGAAGTATATATTAAAGAAAAACTTATGCTTTACAAACCAGAAGGTATAAAAGAATTTTCTGTAAAAATCAAAGAATTATCAGAAAAAGGATTAATAAAACTCTCAAAAGGTAGCTACTCATCATCGGCCTTTATGGTAATGAAAGAAGCACAGAAAAGAATAAATTAAGCAAGAATGGTAATTAATTATTAAAAAAATCAACCAATTTACAAAAACGAGCAATTGCTTCTTACCTAATAAACAAGTCTTAATTAATCAAGTCAAAAACAAAAAATATTTCTCAAAATTTGACTATAAATATAGATTTTGGCAAATAAAAATGAAAGAAGATAGTATCAAATATATAGAATTTAGTACACCCCAAGGTTTTTACGAATGGATTGTAATGCTATTTGGACTAAAAAACGCTCCCAGAATATTTCAAAGAACAACGGACAATGCATTCAAACACTTAAACTCATTTGTAGTTGTTTACATTGATGATATTTTGATGAGTCCAAAAACTCTAGAAAAATATAGAGAACATTTACAAATGTTCGTAGAAATGGCTAAAAAGAAGGATTATGTCTTAGTGAAAAGAAAGCTGCAATTGAACTAGAAAAACTTGAATTCTTAGGATTTGAATTAGAATCAAATGGAGATTATTTCTTCTACCTAAACATTTCAAAGTCCTAATGGATAATAAAGCTGCAACTACATTTGTTAAACAAATCTTAGATAATGACCCTCATATGCGTAAAATCCATGGATGACAAACTTTTTTTTTTTATCTCAGTTTAACACTGTTTATGAGCATGTTGTAGAAAATAACAATTTTTTTAGCAGATTATCTGACGCAAAAAGCAGATTATCTTAACAATGACAACTCCCGACAAGTTCAAAGATTTGAAGATATCATAATTGACTTCGGAAAATATCTTAAGACTGACTTAGCAGGACTAGAAGGACTTGAAACATGAGTTAAAGCTAAAGTTGACAATCTCAGAGTCGAGATACACGAACTCTCCAAAGGAACATACAACATTATTGAAAATATGAAGAAAGATCTAGAACAAGGAAGCACAATGTTAACAGAGATGTTAAAGTCAATTTGCTCTCTAAAATGACCTTCTTCAACTATATCAACTACATCAACTACTAGCTCAGCGAAGCCACAATCTTCGCCAACTACAAAATCTGAAGAGCCATATTCAAGCATTCCATTTCTATAGAAAGAGAAGGATATGCAAGAACTAAAGGCCAAACTACTAGCAAAAAGAACTACAACTCAATCAAGTCAATCTAAAAAGTTCGTTGCTTTTGATATCTATGACCCCTTTATTTCAGACTATCGAAGAACAACTAAATTAGCATACTGGAACTATAAGAACTACCACAAACTTTCTACAGCGAAGGGAAGTCCTTGTTTGCAAGGCTTACTGCCTACTCAGGATCAAATCTAGATATGCACTATCAGCTCTATTAGTTTGGATATCTTGATTTGCTTTACCCGGACCCAAAATTAATTGAAATGTCCAAATTCCTATTAGATTTAATTCAAACTCTCAAAACTCCTAATCAAGGACCCATATTTGTAAAATTTCATACTATCCCACAGGAAAGAGATGAAGAAACTGGCATCCTATATTGCGAAATTAGTTTAATTCAAGTTGGCTACATTTCTGAACTATTTGAACTTAACATTGAAGCTACCAAGAAATTTGAACCCTTCATGTTCAATGAATCATGGGTTAACTATAGACGAACTAGTGGAGCATTTGTTGTTAAATGCCAAGGTGATCGACTATGGTCTTCTGGACTCAGAAGTCTACACAGAGGAGCTGATTATATCATTTGAACTGAAGAAGGAATCTACGACAATGAGCTCTTGAAATTTCTTCTCACACTTGAGTCAGGAAACTTTAAAGGAACTATAACTGTCAGAAATAAATTTTACTGAACTATTCGGGCAAGAAGAAGAAAAACAAGCTCAACTACAAAGGGCCGAAATTTTTACCAACAGGAGGCCGGAAGTAAGGCTTTGGTTATGCCGACACTATCAATGACTATAATATTGCTGACAAGTCACTATCAGCTTTATGATCCTTATCTCCTAAAGACTGAAATAATGCAGCTCTATTGTCCCTATGCATTATCCTATTTTATGTTTACCACTACTAAGGCTGTTCATTATTCGGTCCAGGACCGAACCGGACCGAAGACCGAAATTGAAAAAGGACAGGACTGAGGACCGGACCGAGGCCATTCGGTCCGGTCCTCAGTCCTGTCCTTTTCCAATTTCGGTCTTCGGTCCGGTCCGATCCTGGACCGGATGGACCGGCCTTTAGACCGGACCAGACCGAATTAGAGTTGGGTTTTTTCGCGAGGGTGGTTTTCCTTTTTGGGTGATTTTCGGTCTTCTGCTCTCTCGACTCTTCTCAGTCTTCTTCTCCATCTCTGCCTCTCTCTCTCGATCTCTGCCTCTCGCTCTCGCTCTCTGCTCTCCTCTCCTCTCCTCTCATCTCCGGTTTGAGGTCTTTGCTTGGTCGCTGCTTCTGAGGCTCTTACTCTTGGTCTTTGGCTGTCCTCGACTCTTTGCTCTCTGCCGTCAGCCGGCGCTAGTGGCCGGCTCCCTCAGCGTCTCCTATGCCCTCAGCAGTCAGTAGTTAGCCCTCTCCGGCTTGTCGTCTCTCACTCTCTGCCTGTCGTCGGCCCTCAGCGCAGCCCTCCTTGTCATCAGCTACCTCTCTCTCTCAGGTATGCGTGGTGGACTTACTACCGATTTAATTTGTTGATTCAATTATTTTCAATTTTTCGGTTTTGATTTGATTTTCTCCTCCCCCCGTGCTCTGCTACCCTCTCCTTGTTCTCTCGGGTCTCAAATTGTTGACAGATTCCATGGGCTTCGACCTATAAATCTTTCTGTTTGTAAGAAATGTCATTTGATCTTGTGGAGGTTCAATGGTGTTCATGATCTGATATCTGATTCCAAGTTTCAAATTTTTTTATGAATTTTTTTATTGCAGCGTTAGGGTTAGGTGTGAATTTTTTTCTAGGTTGAACTTGTTTTTCTGACTTGTTGAACTTGTATAATTTGTAAGAATTTGAGTTGAACTTGGATTGTATTGTAGATTTGTGAATCACATAAGATCTCAACAAATATATGTCCAATATTTGATCTCTGTTTGTAAGAATTTGAACTTGTATTGTTAATGGCTGCCACTGCTAGGGTAGGACTGGTCCGATCTCAGTCCAGTCCGAGTTCTGACCGGTCCGGTCCAGTCTGGTCCGGACCGAGGATCGGGCCGAGTCCCGATCGGTCCGATCTTCGGTCCCCATCTAAGCCCTTTTTCGGTCCTCGGTCCAGCCGGTCCGGTCCGGTCCGGTCCTAGACCGATGAACAGCCCTAACCACTACTTTATCAGCTTATCTCTAGAAATCTAAACGATTGTAATTTTATACTTTATCTTATCCTTATGGTACCCTACTAGCTGAAACACGAAGCAATTACACTAGCATTACCTTTAGTGGTGCTATAAATATGCAACTCCTATCGAGAAGGGGGCAGAGGCATTTAGGCAAAGCATAGATCACTCAAAAAGCAATTTGTTTTCTGCAATGTCCTAATTCCCTTTTCTGGGAAACCAAATAATAAAAAAGAATTATCTTCAAGAAAATTCTGAATCTATATATTTATTTTTCAAAGCTCTTGAGATGAGAAAAATAGTTTGAAAATCAAAGTAAGTCTTGTAAGGCCCGTTGGGGGGAAGGACATGGCGGCAGATTAATGAACGACAAATCTCAAGGAGAGATTCTGAGAAAAAGGAGGATATAAATTCTCGAATTTGCTTGTCTATAATTTGACTTGGTACTTTGGGAGTACCATTTTATGTCATTTGAAACAGTATTATCCATTTTTCATTCATTAATATTCCCTCATCAAAGGGTTCTAAACCTTATTCTACAAAAAGTTACCAAACCCACTAATAGATGATATCAAAATCTATCTGTCATCAACTAAATCATATAGTACCTACCAACTAAATTCTCTAGAGCCCACCAGTTAAGTTACTTTATATCTACCTAATATTTAATTATGAGTTATCTAAAAAATAAACTACAATCAAACTCAAAATTAAATCGAGAAGGAGATTATTTAGCTTGACAAAGTTTTAATCTACCAAATTTAAAACATTATACACAAGATCAAGCATGGACTTTTTTAAGATCTTTTGATCTTACACCCAGAAATTTAAGATAAAATTTGTTAAATCATTACAAATCCAGACTAAATAATCTTTCAACTCTTTCTGAAAGTGTTCACCCCGTAAATATAAATTTAATAAAAGATAGTATTACTTTACTAGAATTAACTTTTAAATATACTGTATAGTATCAACCAAACAGAAATATAGAAGAATCTCAAATAACTTACTACACGAATGAAGAATGGCAATAGAAAATAAATTTTTAAAAAAGAGAAAAGAGAAAAGAGAAAAGGGGCATTTTGTAAAATTGGCAAATAACACAAAAAACGACGTCATTGTCTCAACCTAAATTGCTGCCCCTAATAACAAATGATTGAAGTTATACAAATAGATTCACTTATGTTGTATCCTAATGTAATGTTTGGTTGGATGTAATGTGATAGCAATGTAATGCAATTAATTTTATTATGCAACTATGATTACTTAATTTGTGATAATCATAATTACAAGATAATTATACTCTTATACAACCAAATAAGATAATGAATATACAATTACAAACTTGTTTGAATTATAAAGTTGATTGCATCTAACCAAAGATTACATAAGATTAATTGGTGACCATGCTGTTGATCAAGCTCTAGCTAGCTTCATACTTAGTTTTTTAGCCTTGTTTAATTATAATTTGAGCTTATGAGAGATGTCATGGTTATTAGAACTATGAAAGTGCATGCTTATTTTGACGGAATTTCTAACGGAGATCGGTCCAAATTTGATCATCGGAAGGATTTTCCAACGGTATTTGTTGGAAAAACAATCGAAAATTCTATGGTTGAAAAAACTGTCGGGGCCGGCAAAACCAATCGAAAATGGCTAATCATATATCATATATATAATAGAAAACTAAATAAATTGGTATATGATTGACAAGTGTTGCATCATTATTGGCTTTTTGTCTAAATTTCAATTAGCTCATTATTAATTGTTAGTTCTAAATTAAAACAATAATAGTAATAACTATTTAATGTACGTTTTTACTCAAACAAGTTTTACACAAAAAAATATTTTACAATTAAATTTAATTTGTGAATAGTAATAATTGAAGATTTATGTACTCCATTATTTATAGGGCTTGAGAAGTCAAAAATGACTTTGGCATGTAATAAAATAAGAATAAAAGTATTAATATTTTATGTAATTATTTTGGTGGTTACAAATATTGCATGAGGATAATAATAGTCAGAAAATCAATATAAATTATTACATTTATAACAATGAAAGTAATGCAGCTAGGCACACAGAAAAGGAAAAAATGCACAACATATTAACATCAATAAAGTAATGTACAATTATTGTATATGCATACAAATCCAAACCATATGTAAAAAATAAAATATATTATAATATTACAATTAGACTACAAATACCCTAAAAAGATGATGACACTATAAAACTTCAACACATGTCTATGCAAAGCATAGGATGCACACTACTTTTATTGAAAATTCCATCAAAAATAGTTAATCCCGTCGGAAATTTCATCAAAAAATTGGATCGGTCCTTCCAAAATTGATGAACTCATTGAAATAGCATGCGTTTTTGTAGTATATGATTAATACCAGGAACCTAAAAGCAAAAGTTGTAAGCTCAGAACTAATAAGACAAGAAACGCAAGCCTTCAGGTGCATACGTGAACGAGGACATCAAATTATATAGTTTGAAAGAATTTGGATATAAAGAGTGATTGAAAACCCAATTACACCAATTTTTTTCCCTAAAAAAACTCCAATAACATATAGTTAAAACTGTGTGCACGTGATGAGTTTTGTTAGCAACCCACATGTGAGGGGAGGTGTTGGAGTATGAAAGTGGGGTTGGTCCTACATTAATAAAATGAATGGGGTTGAGTATATATATATATATATATATATATATAAGCTTCAGAGTTACTCCACTCATTGCCAATTAGTTTTAAGTTGGAACATCATTTGAACTTATATACTTGCTCATTTGATTAAGACCCAATTTACATGAAAATTCAACATCATATCAAAGTGGGTTACTTGATCTTGATTTGTTACCATTCCCACTTGATTAAAATTGTGTACACATGCTAGACCTTCTTAGTGACCCGTATGTCAGGAGACGTGTTGGAGTGTGAAGTTGGATTTATCCCACATTGATAAAATTGAAAAGTTTAAGCTTGTATATAATAAGTTTGTGAGTTACTTTACCCATTACTAATTGTTTTTGGATTGGAACCTCATTTAAGTTTATATGTATGACTTTTTCTTTATAACCTAATTTATATAAAAAATTTGTCATGCTATCAGACCGAGTTGCTCAATCTTGATTTGCTACTGTTCTTATTTGATTAAAATTGTGTGCACATATTGGGCCTTATTAGCACCCCATACATGAGGGAGCGTGTTAGAGTGTAAAAGTGGGTTTGTCCCACATTGATAAAATTAAAGGGTTTAAGCATATATATAAACTTGTGAGTTACTCCACTTATTGCCAATTGACATAAAAAAAATTTAACATGGTATCAGAGCGAGCTGCTCGATCTTGATTTGTTACCGTTCCTATTTGATTAAAAATTGTGTATACGTGTTTGGCCTTATTAATAACTCACATGTGGGGTTCCCAATTTTAATTTGTCACTGTCTACATTTGATTAAAAATTATGTGCATGTGTTGGTCCCGTTAATAGTCCACACGTAAGGGGGCGTGTTAGAATGTGAAAGTGAGGCTTGTTTCACATTGATAAAATTGAAGGATTTGAGCATACATATAAGTTTGTACGTTACTTCACCCTTTGTCAATTGGTTTTGAATTAGAACCTCATTTGAGTTTATATGCATGACTTGTTTGTTTAAGACGCAATTTATATATATATAAAAAAAGGAACAAGTTGTTATCAAAGGCAATGTCAAATTATCACAGGTCTTTCGGTTTAATTTGCTAAGAATGAAATCGAAAGACAAATGATTCCACGAGGCACGAGAATGATTTTTTATTTTAATTCTATTTATTTGATTCAATTTAGGAATAAATTCAATGCAAGTTAAAAATGATACCTAATGTTATGGGTTTATATGAACCCAAGAGACGGGAGGGGTTTAAGGAAATCCATATTTTGTGGATTTGTCATTCCGTATGTAATATGATTCTAGTTAAAAACTACCCAAACCAAATATAAGATATGAGAATATGTGCTACCATTTTTATGCCTTAATTCAAAACAACTTAAACTAAACTAGGACTTAATGTCTTCACGAGAATAATAAATAAGTTGTACTTTATCTTTGATCTCATTCTTCAACTTTCACATTTCAACAGCTAAGTTCTATTGAAATTATACTCAATTTACTATTACAATTTTATTTTTGGTGCAAATTTACAATTATGATTGATATATATATATATATATATATATATATATATATATATATATATATAAATGCATGCATATATGGTATTTCATCAATATTTTTGTTCAAAAATCATCTCAACTAAAAGTTCATACAGGAACAGATCTTATAGTTAGTCCCTTCTCCTCTTTTCTCTCTCTTTCTTCTCCCATGAACAAAATTCCTATCTGCCTCCATCCAAAAAATTATGCAGCAATACCTCAACTTTTAATGTAAAAATATTTAACAGAGCCTCACTATTTGAAAATAATTTGTAGGCTTTTTAACTTTTCTTAACATAATTTTATGGGTCCCTTTTTACTTGAAAAGACATAATCCCCCCTTCATACTAGCAAAACCATGTAAATAATATTGAGAAAATAAAAAATATAATAAATCTTGTGGACTGATCAATAAAAAATGTCATAATACATATTTAAAAGTCCAGACGGAATAAAACTTGGAATACTTTGAAGAATTTTTTATTAATTAGTTTCTGTAGGTTTTTTATAGAAAATTATTCAATTATTGTATATATAAATTTTTTACAAAATTTATGTAAATTTTACTGAAGCATTTTATAATTCAATATTCTAAAATGTTTAGCACTTTTGTGAATACTTCCAAATGATTTATACTTTATACAATGTTCTTGAAGATTTAGTATTTTATTAAAAAATATAAATTATTTTATGCAAAGTTTTGCATTTATTATATAATTTGTATAAATTATATTTTATAAGAATATTTATTACATACTATGTTAATTTTATATTTGTTTTACAAGATTTATTATCTATTCAAACTTTTTCAAAAATTTTTCTAACTGATTTTGTTTATATGAATGGATAGTCAAATCATTTCAAGTAAAAAAATGGACCTATAAAATTGTTTTAAAGACATTATGGCACCTATAAATTATTTTCAAAAAGTGAGGGTCGTCTACATAGTTATACTAAAAGTTGAGTTATCGTCATGCAATTTTTTTCACCTCCATGTATCCTAGTAAGAGACTATGGCTGATGGTGGTAAGCCCTAATTTTTTTAAGTTGTTAATGCCTTAATTAGTATAATAGCATATTTATTAATGGTTCTATATATCTTTTCAATTATTTTTGCACTCCAACGCGTGAGATATGGCATGATTCTTTCTGATGTGGGTTTTTGTCTCTCAACTTGGTATGAATTTTTGTTTTCACCTTTGTGTGAGTATGTGTGGGTTTCTCTTCTCGCCTTGGTGGGAGTTTTCATTAGATGCGAAAATAGCAACTTAGGGAAGATTGATGGATTCTATTCTATGCGATGTGCTTGTTTTAATCAGGGAATGAATCTACAAAGGAATTTTATATGGTTTTGACGTGGTTATCTTCCTTTCAAGCATAATATATCCCATCAAATTTACATCTAGTACTTTAAGGTGATATATTATAGCTCGCCGCCATTCGAGAGAGACGCGAAGATGTTGAATAACATAATTAGTCATTTGAAGGTTGCTACAAGTTTAGAGCCGGTCGGCAATTACTATTAACTTTTTGAAGACAGAAATTTTTATTGATATTTCAGATTTGTTTTATTAGATAATTTTCATTATAAATATTGTATGATTTTTCATTCATGAATCTTACTTTCACTATTAAAAATAAATCAATTTTATACTCTAAGGCCCTGTTTTTTTTTTTTTTGGTTTGGGAGGATTTAGCTAATAGCTCACAGCTTCTTATAACTTCTTACATCTCCTTATAGCTCCTTATATCCTTAATGTAATCCTTACAGCTTCTTACATCTTCTTACATCTCATATAGATTTTTGTATAACATTTATTTATTTTTATTCTAGTAATTACAGAAATATGTATGTATTCTTTTATTATACTACCAATATACAGAATTTGTGAATATGTTATGAACACAACATTTATATAAACATAAAAACTTAATTGAACAACATCAATTATATTTGAGTTTTGACATGAACAAATACATATTATTATAGATGAAATAAGTGAACATGCTTTTAAAATTATAATGCAAAGCTTTCGTTCATGTTTAAGGTAATTTTCAGTTTTTGGTTGTCTAATATGACAATACAATTTTCCCATTTCAAGCATTATTTATTAATGTTTTAAGGGTATTGATTAGACATTTACATTTAAAATCGTTTAGTTAAGATATGATTTTATTTTAAGAGTTGTATTTAGTTTGGTGAGAACTTTTTTTTTTTGGTTATACTTTGCTTATTAGAATATCAAACTAATGTGAATGTAAGAAATCACCTCAAGCGTAGGAAATTTTGATTGAAAAAATTTGTGGGGTTTAATGTACTTTCTTTAATTTACTTAGTTAAAGGTTTATTTTCAATAAGTATATTATTTTAATATTAATGTTTCTCATCCAAAATGTTCATTGTAAAAGAAATAAATTTTGTTTCAATAATATTAAGAAATAATTTTTTTTACTGATAGTATCAAATTTTTCCATGAATATCACTAATATATTACACATTATTTCACAAATCATACATTAAACACAATAATATGCATATATGTCTATAAATTCTACTATATAACTCCTTAACAATTCAATAACTCCTTACATCTATCTTTACAGCTTCTTACATATGCTTACAACTTCTTAAAGCTCCTTACATCTCCTTACAGCTTCTTGCAGTTCCTTGCAGCTTCTTATAGTTTTTTACATTTTCTTATGACTTATAGCTATATCTTATCGCCAAAAAAAAAAAAAAAAATCCCTAAGAATATCAAAGCATTACAGTACATTTGATCTCGTGCAGTCCCAGTAGTAGATATAAAAAATCTCTACACCAAGAGGCTCTTCCGCTCTTGTCCTAATTCTGCAAAGCAGCTAGAAGGCATTTGTATGTGAGATGGCTCAAAAGGGGGAAAAAGATAAAGAGATCCCCAACTTGTTGCGTTGAAAAAATTTGCTTTATGCACCAATTAGAAGTTCTGAAAGATAGAGGAATGAAAAAAAAGAAAAAATACCCAACGCCCACTTATCTCAGAGGGAGGACACCACTCGCAATTAGATTAATGGAATTTTTCTAATGCTCCATTTGGTCCTTAGAAAATTTGATAGAAAGAAAAGTTGAAGGAAAAACATATGAAGAAAAAAAGTATGGAGAAAATGAGTTTTTTTCTCTTGTTTGGATCAAGGAAAAAATGCAAAAATTTGGATGAGAAATTTGAATGTTGATGAACTACTTAAATCATTTAGATGCCATTTAAATAATATAAGGTTGGAGAAGGTTGGGAATTTTCCTCAAACTTTCCTCACAATTTTATGAGGAAAATTTTGTTACTTGTTTCTAACAATTTTTCCCCCAAACTTTTCTCCATATTTTTTTTCTTTGTGATTTTCTCTAAACCAAACACAAGAAACAAAGTAATTTTCCTAAATTTTTTTCTTTCCATCAAATTTTCCAAGGTCCAAACAGAGCCTAAGGGTTCATTTAGTCTTTGGAAAATTTAGCGAAAAGAAAAATTAAAGGACAAAATATAAAGAAAAAAAAGTAGGGAGAAAGTGAGTTTTTTTCCTCTTATTTGAATTGAGGAAAAAATACAAGAATTTGGATGAGAAATTTTAATGTTGATGGCTTGAATCATGTTGATATCATGTGTGCAGTTCGAGGTTGGAGAAGGTCGGGAATTCTTTTGGGAATTTTTTTCAAACTTTCCTCACAAAATTGTGAGGAAAATTTTATTAGTTGTTTGTGATAATTTTTTCACCTAATTTTCTTTCATATTTTTTCTATGTGATTTTCTCTAAATCAAACACAAGAAAAAAAAGTTATTTTCTCAATTTATTACTTTCCACCAAATTTTTTGAGGTCCAAATGGAACCTAAGACACTCTATGGTAAGAAAAACGAACTCTACATTTAAACCTAGCTAGAAAAAATTTGAGGGGGAAAAAAAAACAAATCACTACTTAGTTCATATTCCTCCTTTTCTTATTGTATTTTATTTTCTTTCAAAAGTTTCAAGGTCAAAATATATCCCAAAATGTTCCATCCTCAAAAAAAACTACTTTTACACAGATTGATCATCCATATTTTCCGCACCCGTTATTTCAAAATATATCTTGCTAGAAAAGATGTACATATCTGCTGTAATATCCTCCTCAAAAGAGATCTGTTGATCTAGTATGCTTTCCTTGGGTGAAATATTGGTTGTTTGACATAAAAGATTGCATTTAGAGCATCAAATTACACTAAAGAGCCGCTTCGCTAAATACTATTTCATCCCTGAGAAACGTAGAAAAACAATTGAACAAGACTAAACCAAACCAATTATGACGTAAACTCTCACAATCAAAAGGACAGAAGAACTCTCACGATTGGAAAATGAAAAGATAAAAAATATTATATAGTAAGAGAATATTGAAAAAAGATGGTAGAGAAGATGATCAAGATGGTCATAAAACTTGACCATCCAGACCTTTATAATACCAAGTGGGAGAACGAGAGGCTGGAGAAGAAGATATATAAGGGGTGAGAAACTACGATCAACAATTGATTGGGAGAGAGGAAGACATGCAATTGATACGCTATGGGTCATTTATTAATCATTACAGTGAATGTGTCCCACCAAAAAAAAAAAATCCTCTGCATTGGAATTGTATGTCTAATCGCTTTTGTTGATGCTTCAAAAAGATGCACAGATGAAACCAAGCTGACCATACATATATTGATAAGGTACATGCAGCAACATGAGGAGCAAAGCAGCCTATCACAAGGTGATAAGGTACATGCAGTAACATGAGGAGCAAAGCAGCCTATCACAAGCACCTCTCAGTTTGTTACAAATAAGCTAACCTGGCATAACTAACTCCTCTAATCTGTTTGTATATATATCATGCCCTTTGTACAGCTCTCCAGTTTTTTTGATACTTCACACAAAACCTGATTCAATGAAATGCGTAGCTATGGCCTCTTCTCCCTCTCTTCCCTCCTGGTGTTGAACTTAACATGGTATCAGAGCTGTCTTCAATCCAGGTGATATCAAAATCACGATTCTATTTTTTGATTCTATTCTTCTTGAAGCTTGAACGTTCTGCTTTACAATTGTCTTGCATATTCCTTCTCTTCAATTCGAACTATCATTCTTGATTCATTTTTTTCCAATCTTGATCTCGAATCAAGTAAGAATCACACATTTCTCACATGTAATCTACAAAATGGCAGAAAACTTGAATGTTAATGACCCATCGCATATACTATTTTTACATCCCTCTGACAATCCAAACAATGTCCTGGTCAGTGAGTTAATGAACGGGGAAAATTATGGCCTCTGGAAGAAAGCCATGGAAGTGGCACTGATTGCTAAAAACAAGCTTGGCTTTGTGTTAGGAACTTGCATCAAACCAGATGCTAATTCACCACTGGCTAGCCAGTGGGATCGGTGTGACAAAATGGTGATATCTTAGTTGATTAATGCTGTGATTAAAGATATAGGCCAGAGTCTCTTATTTTCTACCACAGCAAGATCAGTTTGGGTCCAATTGGAACAAAGATTTGGAGAAGCAGATGGAACAAGAATATTCAAAATTCAAAGAGATCTGTGTCTTGTTTCCCAGAATAATCTGTCAGTGGCAGATTATTTTACCCAAATCAAAAAAATGTGGGATGACTATAATAGCATGATTACCATTCCTCTGTGTAATTGTGGAACTGAATGTGCAAGTTTCTTGGCTGCACATAAACTGGTTCATGATCAACAACTCATGCAATTTCTGGTTGGCCTGAATGAAGAATACAAAACCATAAGAGGCAGTATACTTATGATGAAGCCCTTACCTAATATAGATCAAGTGTATAGTCTAATTCTGCAGGAGGAAAAGCAAAGATCTCTTAGTGCTATGTCACAGCTTAGCCAAGGTTCTTCAGCCTTTCATAGTAGATTGCAGGACAGTTATGTCACTGATCACAAAGCCTTGGTGATGCAGCAAAGATCATACAATCAGCAAAGAAGGGGATACAACAGTGGACAGACTACAGGCTTACCAACTGGGTCTAATAACAACTATGAGAGTATGCTAAGAGCTGGAATGCAAGATAGGAAGCACTTATTCTGTGACCACTGCAAAATGATAGGGCATACAATCAAGAAATGTTATAAGATTCATGGCTATCCCCCTGGACATAGGCTCTATAAAGGAAAAAGGATGGCTGCATCAATTCAAACAACAGATGGTGTTCAAGCTAGTTGTGAGGCTTATGCTAATGCAACAAATGCTTCCATGACAGTTCCAGCCCTTACTTCAGAACAATACAATCAACTGATGCAAGTTCTTAGCAAATACAATGCAGAACAAGGGCAAGGAAGTAATGATACTGTTACTGCTGCAGGATTTCTAGCAGGTAAAACATATTGCTTTCTCTCTACTGCTGATCATCATACCTGGATCATAGACAGTGGGGCCAGTGATCATATCACAGCTGATCTGTCCTTACTACATGATGTCAAGCCCATGCATCAAGACTGTTATATTACAATGCCAAATGGAAAGAAAGTGCAGATTAAGCACACTGGTTCGATGCTTTTGGCACCTGGCTTGGTCTTAAAGAATGTGCTACATACTCCAGAATTTCAATTCAATTTGTTATCCATAAGCAAATTAACCAAGCAGTTTTCAGCAAATGTCAAATTTACTCCTGATTATTGTATGCTTCAGGACCCCATTTTGCAGAAGGAAGTGATCCTTGGTAAAGAAGACAAAGGATTATACTGTTATCACAAAGGCAATCAACCTCTCAACCTCAGCAACAATGTTCACAACTTACAGTCCACTGAAAGGCAAATGAAGGATGCTGCAGTCTGTCTCTCTGTTTCTGAGCTTTGGCATCTTAGATTAGGTCATTTACCTTTTCAGCACTTGAAGAATATTGGGATTACTCAGTGTAATAAAAGTAGTCATGGAGTATGTCAAATTTGTCCCATGGATAAGTTGCACAGAACTTCATTCCCTTTGAGTACTACAAGATCTATGTCAATTTTTGAGCTTTTACATGTTGATATTTGGGGACCATACCCTCAGAAAACATACAATGGTTCACAATATTTCTTAAGCATTGTGGATGATTACTCTAGAGCAACCTGGGTCCATTTGATGGCACACAAGAGCAATGCATTTCCTCTCTTAAAGGCCTTCATTATATTTGTTGAAAAACAATTTGCAACAGTTGTAAAAGTTGTGAGAACTGATAATGGATTAGAGTTTAAAGAAGCCTCAGCCTTGGAATTCTACAAAACCAAAGGAATTACACATCAGACCTCCTGTGTAGATACACCCCAACAAAATGGGGTAGTTGAAAGGAAGCATCAACATTTATTACAAGTGACAAGGGCACTTATGTTCCAGTCAAATTTGCCTAAGAAGTATTGGGGAGAAGCTTTACTAACAGCTGTCTACCTTATTAACAGAATGCCTACAGCAATTCTGCAAGATCAGTCCCCTTTTCAAGTTTTACATAATGTCTCACCATCATATGAGCATTTAAAGACCTTTGGTTGCCTTTGCTTTGCTTCCACTCTGAAAAGACAAAGAGATAAAGTCCAACCAAGGGCCAATCCCTGCATATTTTTAGGCTATCCTTATGGTCAAAAGGCCTACAAGCTCTTGGATTTAAAGACCAACAAAGTCTTTACTTCCAGAGATGTCATCTTCCATGAAAATATTTTTCCATTCCATCATATCAAAATTCAACCCTCAGCACCATTACCTGCAGTTCCAGATTTTATACATGAGACCACTGATTTTCAAGAACCCAATTTCAATCCCTTTTCTCAACAGCCTAATACTAGTACTGAACCCTTGCAAACTCCTCAGTCACCATCTATTCAGCCCACACATTCATCTCAAGAGGATTCCCAACAGCATGCAAGTGACATTCCCTCCACACCTACTTCTTCTATTTCACCTCCAGCACAAATTCATCCTATCAGAAGATCAACAAGGACACATCAACCGCCTCCATATTTGAGAGACTTCTTTTGTGGCATGGTAGAGTCCCAAGTGTTACCAGTAGAACATCATGCTCTAGTCTCCACTCTACATAAATATGTTGAACCCAAGAGCTATGAAGAAGCATCCAAACACCCAGGATGGGTGCAGGCCATGAACAAGGAAATTGAAGCTTTAAACAGCAATCAAACATGGGAATATGTTGATCTTCCTCCAGGAAAAAAGGCAATCAGTAGCAAATGGGTGTACAAGGTGAAACTGAATTTAGATGGTACCCTAGAAAGGCTGAAGGCTAGACCTGTCATAAGAGGTTTTACACAGCAGTATGGTGTTGATTATCAGGAAGTTTTCTCACCTGTTGTCAAAATGGCAACAATAAGAACCATCATAGCATTAGCAACAACAAACAAGGGGCATCTCTCTCAACTAGATGTGAACAATGCATTTTTACATGGAGACCTTGAAGAAGAAGTGTACATGGAAGTTCCCAAAGGCATATCAAATCCCTTAAACAAAGTCTGCAAGCTCAAGAAGTCCTTGTATGGCTTGAAACAGGCCAGCAGACAGTGGTTCAGCAAACTCAGCAGCACACTAATTTCTTTGGGCTATCAACAATCAAAAAATGATTACTCTCTCTTCATCAACAAGTCATCCACCAATATCACTCTCATTGCAGTGTATGTAGATGACATTTTGATCACTAGTTCAAACCCAGCTGAAGTTCAACATGTAAAGCAACACCTTCAGAACTGTTTTGGCATAAAAGACCTTGGCACACTTCATTACTTTCTTGGATTGGAAGTTAGTTACATTCCAGAAGGAATCGTCCTCTCACAAAAGAAATTTACCTTAGAAATGCTGAAAGACAGTGGACTGTCAAACCTAAGGCCTGTTTCCACTCTCTTGCCATTAAACTGCAAGCTGTATCCAGAAGAAGGAGACCTCCTTCCAGACCCTACATATTACAGGGCCATGGTGGGCAAGTTGAACTTTCTGACCAACACAAGGCCAGACCTCAGTTTTACAGTCCAAACACTAAGCCAGTTCATGCAAAAACCAAGGACTTCACATCTTCAGGCACTCATACACACCATGAGATATGTCAGTTCCACAATAGGCAAAGGCATTCTTCTCCAAGCTACAGATCAGCTTTCCTTACAAGCATACTCTGATTCAGACTGGGCTGCATGCCCATTTTCCAGGAGATCCACTACAGGATATGTAATCCTCTTTGGTAATTCACTAATAAGCTGGAAAAGCAAGAAACAAAGCACCATTTCAAGGTCATCCTCAGAGGCAGAATACAGGGCCATGTCACAAGTTGCAGCAGAGATCACATGGCTTGTAAGATTACTCGAGGAGATTGGAGTCCAATCCCTCAAACCTGTGACCCTCAATTGTGATAACCAATCTGCCATTCATATTGGGAAGAACCTAGTTTTTCACGAGAGAACAAAACATATTGAAATAGATTGCCATTTCACGAGAGAAAAGGTTCTAGAAGGCTTATTGCAACTGACATATATGCCTACATCACAGCAGCTTGCAGACATACTGACCAAAATATTGCCTTCTTCCAAGCAAGAGTTTTTACTCTCCAAGCTCGGAATGGTCTATAACTCTCACCATTCCAGCTTGAGGGGGGGTGATAAGGTACATGCAGCAACATGAGGAGCAAAGCAGCCTATCACAAGGTGATAAGGTACACGCAGCAACATGAGGAGCAAAGCAGCCTATCACAAGCACCTCTCAGTTTGTTACAAATAAGCTGACCTGGCATAACTAACTCCTCTAATCTGTTTGTATATATATCATGCCCCTTTGCACAGCTCTCCAGTTTTTTTGATACTTCACACAAAACCTGATTCAATGAAATGCGTAGCTATGGCCTCTTCTCCCTCTCTTCCCTCCTGGTGTTGAACTTAACATATATATATATATATATACATATATATATATATATATTATATATATATATATATATATATATATATATATATATATATATATATATATGTATATGTATAACCCTAATCAGTAATCATTGTTAAAATAATTATGTATATACAGAGAGCAAGCTAAGTAACAAATGCAAATGGACAAAGTCATGAACAACGAAAACAAAATGCGCCACTTTTTAAGCAAATCAAATGGGCAACTTAATCTTGTGATCGAGTTTACATGTACATGAAAGCGTCCATTTGTGGACAAAGATCCTATTCGCCAAAATTAGTCATTTAATGAGGGGATAGTAGTTCATATAGTGAATAGCTGTTTAGGTAGCAGATAGCGTTTTAAATTTAGTTGTTAGCGAATAACTATTTAGATAAGCAGTTAAAACATATGTGTTCGGTAAATTTAGCTGTTTCTTTAGCTGATTAATGTAAATCGGTATAAAGAATATAGATAATTTCCAAATATCAAATTTTCAAAGGGTATTTTTTGACCAAAAAATTATGAAATGCTATTTTTTAATTTCAAAAGCTAATACAATTAGTTTTTCAGAAACGTTATTTGAAACGCTGAACTCCACTTAAAATGCTAGTATAAACATTATGTTACCAAACACTAAAAATTGATTAATTAATATATTGAATTGGGTAAAATGCAAAACGCTGTACAAAAATCTGTTGCTGAATACGGCCAAAATTGTAGAATTTTTCTGTGAGTCTTCTTTACCACTGTTTTTTTTTTTAAAAAAAATAAAGTTTAGAGCGTTAAATGTGTTCAAAAACCATCTCAACTAAAAGTTTATGCTGATGCTTGAAGGTCCAGAAATAGGTTTATACTCTAACACGTCCCCTCGCATGAATGCCTTTGAACTTGAAGCGTGGATATTGCAAAGATCCCTCCATACCTTGCATAATAAATATAGGGAGTGCTAAGATTCAAACTCAAGACCTCTTTGCTCAGAAAGACTCTGATACCGTATTTAAAAGTCAATTCGATCAAAAGTTTAAACTAATAGTTGAAAGCCCAAGAAAAGATTTATACTTTAACATGCTCCTCATGTAAATGCCCATTGGGCTTGAAGCATAGATGCTTCAACGGTCCCTCTATATCTTGCCAATAAATATGGGAGTTGCTAAGATCAAACTCGAGATCCCTTTGCTCATAAAGGTTTTGATATCATGTTTAAAGACCAATTCAACCAAAAGTTTAAACAGATGGTTGAAGACCTAAGAATATGTTTATACTCTAACACATCCCCTTAAGTGAATATCCTTTGGGCTTGAAGCATGGATGCTGCAAAGGCCCCTCCATACTTTGCATAATAAATATGATAGCTGTTGAAATTCGAACTCAAAACCTCTTACTCAGAAAAGCTAAGTTCAAGAACCATCTCGATCAAAAATTCAAGCTGATGGTTGAAGGCCCACTAATAGGTTTACACTATAATACGCCCCTCACGGGAATGCCTATTGGGCTTGAAGCATGGATATTGTAAAAATCCGCCTTACTTTGCGCAATAAGTCAATATGCGGGCTACTGGGATTCGAATCTAAGATCTCTCGCATAGCAAAATTCTGATACTATGCTCAAGAACCACTTCAACTAAAAGCTTCAGCTAATGGTTAAAAGGCTCATGAATAGGTTTATACTCTAACAAAATGGTCGTCATTATATCAAAATAGGATAGACTATAATGCTCAATGATTCTATGAGTAGTTATTAGGGTTTCTGCATAATGTCT
>JAKOGI010000231.1:317500-362500 GCA_029747015.1 Carnegiea gigantea
GGATACTTGAAAAAGACAAAGTTCATTGGATGATAGTTAGACTTGCTATGTTATATGGCCCAGAGTGTTAGCCAATTAAAAAGACATAAGTTCAAAGGTTAACGGTAGTAGAGATAAGAATGATTAGATGGATGTCTCGCTATACGAAGGTGGACAGAATTAGGAATGACATAATTAAACATATAGTTAAAGTGGCTCCTATCAAGAATAAGATAAGAGAAACTACACTCAAATGGTTTAATCATGTGAAGAGAATAAGTGTGAACGCTCCTATGAGGATATGTAAGAGAATAACATCATTGAAGGTCGAAGAGGTAGGGGACGGCCAAAAAAGAGCTTAAACAAGGTAATTAGACATGATTTGAAAGTTTTAGGGTTGACAGAGGACATGACTCAAGAAAGGAGACTACGGCGGATATGATTAAGGTCTTGGAGCATAGAGAGATAGCTTCGTAGCAATTCTTTGATTGTTGTGAGGTAGGATACATTGTTGTGTGTTATTGGATATTATTTTCCTATTTTTCGTATGTCGTGTATGTATGTAGCTACTACCTTCATCTGGGAAGTGATAATATTAGCATACTATTTGTTAAGGTATAGTACTTTCCTATGCGATGTTGTACTTATATTTTACATAGTTACTATTACCTGTTTTATAAATATTTCTTAGTTCATTCTGTACTCCTTATCTGTAGTTTCTTCTTAAACATGTCTTCACAAAATCCTATTTTTGTGGTCTCTTGAAATCAGCCTCTCTACGAGCAAATATGTTTGTAGAGGTAAGGTTGCGTATATTTAGATTTTCACACACCCCACAAAAGCGGGACTCACATTGGGAGGTGGTGGTGTTGTTGATTGAAATTGCATTATATTCCTGTACCATACTGTGTCAATTATTAAGCAAAGTAGCGACATAAATGGTGAATCATAAGAGGGAGGATGGTCAAGGTTTAGAGATAAGAGTGGCTAGTCAACTCTACTTGTGATTATATTCCATACAAGAGATCAAGGAGGCTGACTTGGGGAAGGATTTGCGGCTTAGGATGTCGAAATTAGAAGTTAATGATTTATAAAGCATGAGGAAATTGATTATAGGTAGACCTGACAAATGGGTCATTTGGTTTGGGTACGGGTCAAGTTAAGTTTGGGTCGGGTCATGCTTCGGGCTAAGTGACATTTCGAGTCAGCTCAGTTCAGTCGGGTGAATGTCGGTTCGGGTCGACTGATTTTTGGTCCAATAAGCTTGTCACACAAAAATAAACGACTTTGTAAAAAATTTCGAGTCGGGTATAGTTCGGATTAGATCAATTCAAGTGTCGGGTCCACTTTCGGGTGAAGCCATTTCAGATGTTGGGTCGGGTACAGGTCCGAGTCGTTCGGATTTTGGACCTGGGATCAGTTTTACTAGGTCTAATTATAGGTAGAACAACCATCCATGAAAGATAATATGTAAGTTATTTTTTATTAAAATATTCTTTTTAGGCAGGTAGGCTTGTCCACATATTTTCCTATACAAGCTGACCTACTTGGCCAACAAAAAGTTGCCAAAAGGGGGGAATATAAACATCAAATTAGGTTAGATCCAATGAAATTCGACTCTCAATAGTTGAGCCAATGAGAAACTCATTAACGTGGCTCATCTTTCCTTCATTACATAAGGAGATGGAACCCCTAAATTTAGCCGTGAATTACTTCATTACAACATGAATAGATGGGAACTTGGAAGTACTTGAACTAGTGGCGGAGCCACTAAAGGTCAAGGGGATCAATTGATCCCTCATCTTTTCGGAAAAAAAATTAAATATGGGATATTCTGGTATAAACAAAAAATAAATATATATTAATTAGTTCTTAAATACTTCATAAAGGAGTGCATAGTAGATTGGTTGGTTGCTTGTTGCTCCACGTGAGAGGTTGTGGGTTCAACTCCTTGTTGCCTTTTGTGTAATTTTTTTGAATCTTTTTAAAAGTCTGTTGAACGATGATATCATGTTTCACTTTCAAAATATGAGATCTCGTCGAACACAACTTTCTTCGATGTATTAGCTACACACTTCATTTTTAGAGCTATCAAAGTTTATGTTATGTATATTATTAATCTCGCGCCCCCTCACTTTGAATCCGGCTCCGCCTCTAACTTGAACAGCCTTAATCACTAACCACGAAATTTCTACAAGGCTGTTTACGTGTCATAAAAGGAAAAGAGGAAAAGGAAAACAAAATAAAATGAACAATGTTTCTGAATCAAATTCTCTAAGCTTTGTGAATGGTTGGTGTGGCCAACAAAGTCCAAGCCAGACCAAGAGACTGGACACAGTGCATGCATTCTTATATTGCCAGTACTGATTTTTGATGGTGTCTTGATCGCCTGGCCTTGATTATGTTATGTCTAATCATATACATTTATATATTGTTGGGTTTTGGGATGAGGCTTGAAGGTGTATGCATTAGGAATATAAATGACTAGAATTACTATTTGATGCATATGAATCAGTTATATATATATATTTATTTCATTAATTAGCATAGTCAATTAGTATAAATATCTACGCAATTAGAATAAAGAATTGATCACTTCATCTTCCACCAATAGATCATTAATTTAAATTGTTATTAATAGAAAAGTAAATAATATAACATTGATAAAATGGCAATAATAATATTAGTAAAATTATGTAATTAAAAACAACTAATACAAGACAACTCAAAAGTGTAAAATATTATAATTATAATATTAATAAAAACCACTAATAATGCAAGGTAAATAAAAGATTTAAATATATAGTCAAGAATTAAATGTTAATAGATGAAAAATTCACTATAAAAGTTAATCACCGGTTAGCAAATAATAGCCATTCACCACTTCATTTTTTTCTCCTTCCTTTACTTTGTTCTCTCTCATATGTGTTTTTTTTTTTTAAATTAAGAAATTAGCATTTATTTCCCCCTGTCATGCGCCTCATCTATTTGTTCGTTCTTTGTTTTTCTAATTTATCTTGGATATGTTATTAGTGTTAGTTAGCAAAGAATGTGAGGCAGCTTTCAATTTTATTAGCTATTTTGTAAATTTTGAATTCTAATTTGGTAATTTTGTCATTGTTAATTGATTGAGACCTTATATGACACCAATTAAATTCTTTGTTGCTATTTAGTTTTAATTGCTCAATACGACGTGTAGTAGGTTATTTCGATTTTTAATAAGGAAGATGGAGACCTAATAATATAGTGAAAATGTTGGAAATTTATGTATATATTACTTATTTATGTAACTTGCAAATAATTTATTAACTTTTATTCTCCTCTGTTTTAAAATCTAACTTAGTTGTTGAGTATTTTTTATATTACGTATATTCAAATTATGTCTTGGGTTTAATGTGATAGATTGATTTATTTAAGTTGTTATTAATAAGTTTATTAACAAAAATATTATATAATTGTCATTTGGTATTTGATTATCTCTTTTTCAATGAAAAGACTTTTAAAATAAGTTCATTAAAAAATATCGTAGGTGTGTATTATAGTATTCCCTGAAAGAAATACATTAAAATACAATATGTAAACTATCTTATGAAACTTCTTAAAGAAGACAAGTCCTTGTTTCACTGGAATGAACAAAATTCATATTTTCTTTTTAGGATTTTTCTATTTGAGTACACTAAAAAAGAGTTCCATATGAAGATCCAAAGAAGTTAATATAGATTTTTTTTAAAGAACAAAAGACTACATTCACCACCACATAGATCTAACTCAATTTTAGCCCCACTTTTGTTCTTTAAGAATCATATATAAGATCAAATCCATAATTCTTTTTAAATTAGATATAAAAGTCTTTATATTACGATAGAGAATTAGAAGGAAAAGAATTAGACCTAAGATCTAATTTATAAAAAATTAATACATGACTTCTTTGTAACACTCATATATTTCCTTTCAACGAGATTTTCTATATTTAAGGAAAAAAAAATAGCAACTATGATAATTTTTAAACAAATACGATAATTTATTTTCAAATTTGAAACTCTACATATAATCAATCATGATGGATATATTATGTACATATGTCATCGAATGATAGCCCATGCACCACATGGGTCAAAATACTCGTTTGATAATTCAACTTTCAGATTGGCCACAAGATATGCAACCTCTTTTCTTAATGAAAATTTACCACGCAAAGGATAGCCTTCGTTCCTATCTTGGGTGTAAGTTATATGGTAGTGTTAGATTAAAGATCCAGCATTATCATATATGGTAATTTCTTTTTATTTTTCTAAAAACGCCATTTCGGGGTCCCCATTCACCCAAAAAAGAAGACATAGCCTTCGACCCCTAAGATGTGCCATATTATCTCGTGTCTATCAGACAAAGAACCTGAGCCGGATAGAAACACTACCCTACAAACACACCTAATCATATACACCAATCTGATTATGTAGGGAAAATAGTACGCTAGCGTCACCTATATAATCTCATCAAGACATCAAAAGCAAGCAACACCATTTGAAACAACCGACATGCTACAAGAAAGACTCCACAATGCTACGATCAAATTTAAAACCAACAGAGAGCTTTTGGTGGGGAAAACCTCAATGTCACAACACGGAACTGTTAATCATCAGCTGAGCGACGGATATAAATTCCAATGACACTCCATCCAAAGCCAATTGAAAATGGGTGGAGTAAATCATTAACCAATACTTGGTCAGGGTCACTGGTACTGTCAATGTAGGACACGCACATTAAAACACAACATGCAGTTGGGGCATCCACACCCAAGAAAAACACTATAGTTACTCAGAAAGTTTAGACTCCGAAAACTCCAGCAGACAAACTATAACATCGAAATCCTTGCAATATAAAAAGAATACTGAAGTTTCCAACCTCCAGCTAGGTCAGGCATTTGCCCATGAGACACAGGTATCTCTGTTCTTTCACTTCTTCGAGCCAGCTTGAGTCTAACTTTTCTTAACCACCTATTTTCCCTTCTTTTTCTGAATACCAGAACTCTGTCCGGGCTCAGTTCCGCCTGTAGGTGAATCAACAGGGGGAAAATTGGCACTATTTCCACCTTTGTTGCCATCATTCTGCTTGTCTAGATGGTCTTCTCTCTGTCTCAGTTTCTGGGTTACACCTTGCTCAGCCTCAGCCGCTTGATAATATGTTGGCGGCTCTTCCTCTGGAAGATGTTCATCTGGATTAAATGGTTCACAATCTCCACATGCCCATAAGACATGCTCTACCCATATTTTGGACTTATCATAGAAGCAGTAGCTGAGCAGAAGGGAAAAACCAATCAGAAAAAGAGAGTAAAAATAAGGGACAGAACGGATTGGGGGTGTTCCGCTAAACAAATAAATACCAGCCACTGAAGAGCATAAAACATAGATTAAGGAATACTATTTGCTGCCTGGAAAATACTAAAATGCTCATAAACACCACCTGAAAACAGACGTACACACAATAATTGTTAAATGGGCTACAGTTTGAACTTCAATTTGCAACTGCTTTCCCACAACATAAATATTACATGCACAAATTAACTTTACTCTGGGCTCATGTTGAATACTCCTAGACTCCTCGATGATGATTAACTCTGGGATTAAGATGCCAACAGTCGTAGCTACTGACAATGGTGTGTGAATAAATGCAAATATTTAACTGTGTTTTTCTAAAACCTAGAGTATACTTCTATATCCTAAGATTAACACTAAATCTCATCTAGTTTGACCATTTACATGAAGGCTCTTCAACTTCTAAGAATATGCTCAGTTTATGATTTTTTTCCCCCTCTTTTAAACTTCAAGAATGCAATCACGTAATGAACATCTATGCAGCACAATCCATGAAGGACTTGAACTGAAAGCAGGGTATCAATCAGGCAGTAAAAACCCAGGAAGGATATCAAAACCAGAATGGCCAACTGTCCCATTGATGACTATAAAGTCGAAAACAAACAGCATGTGCAACCTACCAATGCACATAAGCATCTTGACATTTATAGCAGTCAACTATAGCTTCACGGAAGCCTCTGTCACCGCGTACTTCACAGATGAAATCCTGCAACAACGCATGAATAAATCAGAATCCACAAGGGCATTTGAAGTAAAAACCCAATGAACCAGAAGATGACACTTGAAAGTTGGATCTTCACATTTGGATATAAAAAACTGAACCAGACTGCATTGGGATCAAAAATTATACCTCGAGGGCCACAAAAATTTAAGATCAAAACATAGGATCTCCCTACCCTTCTCCCAAAGGTTAAGGGGTTGAGAGAGGGGGAGGGGGCAGAATAATGTAGTGTTTATTTTTTTTAAAAAAAAAATTCTAAACTTTCTGATACACTTGGTTATTTTTATACTTACTCCTATTCTTATTTCTTCCAACAACAAAAGCAACGATTATCTCACGTTGCTCCCACCGAAGCAAGATACAGGGGCATCCAAATATAAGCAATCTCATTCCTGACGAGCAGAAAGGATATTTTCCAAGTCTAACTACAAATTTTTGAGAACTTCTATAGCAGTTAAAAATATTAGGACAATAAATTGGAATAAGCATTCAAAAGAAATAGTAGAAATAGCCATATAGGCAGTCCTATACATACAATAACATTACTAATTACAAAGCATTAGAGACATATTAAATTCTTCCTCGGTCTATATATAGCCCAACAACATCCATTTTAGTTTTCCCATAGACATTGTCAATGTTTAATTTAGAATAACTTGCTAATGTTTTTATAAGTTGGAAAGCCATTCCTAACCATGCCGCTATGTTAATCTGGCTCTTCATTTTACGCTACTCTACCTGTGACAGGCCCTTGACACTTAGACAAGTGTGTGACACTCACACAACAAATTATATAGAAAATCTGCAAATTCTCAAAAAATAAATATAGCAGATTCTTACACTTGGACACATGTCCATATTGGTCATCCGTACCCCGGTTCAAAAAACGTGGCCATGCACTCCTAAGCAATTGTGTCTAATGTTTATTTTCATATATTGCTGAGATCTGGCAATACCTACAAACAACTAAACATCACATGAAGAAGGAACGAACCACAAGGCGTCCTTATCTAAGGCCAGCAATTCTAATCATAGATCGCCACAAATACATAGGGCATTTGGATGTCTCGTTAGATAAGCTATCCCCAATTCTTCTGTTCTTCTCTTCCTTACTTCCAGGCCAAATGAGATCTTCTCACACTTCCTAACTAGAGCATGTGGATCTGTCCTATTAGAGTATCCCGGCCATATAAATGTAGACTTGTCAGACATTTTACCCTGAACACTAGAGCACTCCAGCCTTCCCCCCCCCCCCCCCCCTCTTAAGGGATTAGTAAGTACTATTACCAACATGTATTTTACCAAAATGTATTTACAATTTACCTTGGGCATTCCGAAAAAGATACAACTGCCGCAAGGCTTCTCATGATCTCTTAATACTTTAAAACTTCAATTCACATATACAACTTCATGTCCTATCTGATTTGTTTGGCCAATAACATAAAAGAATTCATCTTCTGCTGGAACAGCCTATTACTCCTTTCTTTCCAGATGTGAGACTACTGCAGCTATAAGAATATAAATCGCTATCATTTGTAAGCGAGCTACTACATCCATTTGAATCGAGTACTCCACTTCATCCTCTATTTACAGCCTGACAGTTTTGCAGATAATTCATCCCCCACCTGCTATGCTAAGGAGTATTAGAAAATCAAATATTCAATAGACTCCTGGATATCACAAAAGCTGCACTACGTATCCAAATTAGCCATAAGTCTACTCAATCTTTTCTTGGTCTGCAGTCTGCCTTCCATTAGCAATCTTTGTTTCGTCTGCACACTGTCTTTCATTGGCAACTTCATAATAATTAAAAAAAACTTTTAGGGAAGAGATGAACTTGTACCCAACCATTTTCCACCAGTCCAGTGCAGTTCAGGTTTACTGCCTTTACAATACTGTAAGCTGTTTCAGTACTCTACTTTACACTGGAGATCAAATTCCAGCTACCTCTCTTCCTGTCACACCACTGATCCAGCTTTTCTTGCATTTGGTCATCTCCCTCAAGTACCCGCATGTAATGTAATCGGCTTTGTATCCCACAAATTCGATGCTTGAGGTAATCAAATGCAACGTTATGTTTAATCACTGCATTCTTTAACCTATCCAATCTAATACAGTTGCACCCTGGCGAATAATCCTCATCTCTGTTGGCATAATCTTGTGTACCTATAGGCTCTTAATTGCCAACGGCATGCTCATACACCAAGATGAAGGATGCATTAAGCCATTAACAACCTTGCGGTAGACTTTCCTTTCACCTTCCCTTTCAGTTGAATTGCAACTTTCTAGCACAAAATTCCTAAGTCTTAAAGCATTATTCCACTCCCCATCCCACTCGAAAGCAGCAAATAATGGAGTCATCATCTTCCTTTTTACCTTGCATGAGTGGATCCAACTATCTGAACTCTTATATCACATTTGGTAAGTACAGTGCAATGCAATGCAGTGTAATCAATGGAACAAACTTGGTCAATTTTCTTCCATCAATTGTATTGCACCCTACCAAACATAGCTTTATGTTTTGGTGAAAAATAAGCATCACTTGTAATATCACCATTTATACCAACCACGTCCTCATTAAATTGGCTTGCCTAATACTTCATCACTTGCTATAGGATATCCTCCAACTGCTCAATCTTGGTGTTTAACCTTTCTCTAATTTCATCAAGCAAGAACATAACATCAGCAAATAACATACACTTGAAAGTCTAAAGCTCCAATGACAGTGTGCTTTTTGGCTTGGCCAGCTACCACAGAGGACATGCTCACAAGAAGAATTTGTATAGGCCTAGTAGGTGTTTCATGTACCTTGATTAAGAGATGGGGGACGATCTCCTCCTCCATTGCTGTTGGGCTTTGTCTCTCTGGCATTTGTTGCTTTCCTTGATGATTGTTAGTTGGGTTCAGCTTTTGCCAATCAAAGATATGGTGGTGGCCTAGAGAAGCATGAAGAATAGTGGGTTTCCAGCTTTTGGAAGACAATTCCTTTGGCTATTTGGTGGTGTGCTTGGGAGAAAAGTACTCACTCGATTTTTGAGGACAAAGCCTTGTCCTATCAAAATTTCCAAGCTCTACTTTTTGATAATCTCATATAGATGGAGGCATGTGCTTAACGGGGATGGAAACTTGAGTTTGATAGATTTTGTAGATGATATTATGCAATAGTGCTTGAGGGTATGAAAATTTTATAATTGCCCCTTTTGCACAAGGGTGGCACCCCCATGATGTCAATCTATTGCAACTTTATGATTACTCATAAAAATTAAAAAAAAAAAAAACAAAATCAGCAAATAACATACACTAAGGACATTTCTCAACTTGAGCTTATGAGGTCATCCATAACTATTGTGAAGAGCAATGGACTTAGAATCCTTAGTCCAACAATATATAGATAAAAAATAATAATAATAATAATAACAACTATTTGTACCATCACCAGGTACAGTAAAGCAAGTCCCCCCCCCCCCCCGATGCATATCTTAATACCCTGAATATACATTATGAGAACCTCTTTCATCTCCAAGAATCTCCACAAAACCTCTCTTTAGGTATGGGCCTTCTCTAGGTCAATTAGAGCCATATGCAAATCCTACATCCTGCCTCCATAATATTCCATAAAGTTCTGGTATAAGATGGACCAATTCTGTAATTGGTCATTGGTCTTCCAATAAAACTTCTCCAGGATGACAAGAGCTCCTGTTCCCTATGTTACTTGGACTCAGCCATAACCATCTTGCAGTGTTGAGTGTCTAACACAGGTTTCATGTCAAACTTGGCCATTTTGAAAGAATTGTGCACAATTTTTGTTCAAATTGAAGGGTTGAGTATCCATACCCTTGTCTGAGTGTCAACTGTCCAACATGGATACTAGAGGCAAAATGGAGAGTTGAAGTATAGCCTAATCCTACTTTTTTTAATCACCCTTTCTAAAGCTTTCTTTGCATGAATAAGCAGCTTGACTTGTCTGTATTGTTGCAGGCCTACAACTCCCTTTTTTCCAATAGAACACGATCAATGCTGAGCCTTTAACAGTCTGGATTCAGGGCTGTCTTGGGCCTTGTGTTATAACAGTATAATCAACCAGGAGGTCTTTTGGCATCCCATGCATTCACAATATTCTTTTTACTCCCACACGATCCTATTGAGTCTACCAAAAAGCTGCTTCACCCTACATCAGTTTTAGCGTATAAATGAAATTTGGCTAAGTAGCAGCCAAAGTCAAGTTAGAAACCACTCAGTTCAAGCAGAGCAAAAGCGCTCTCAACCATAAGACTCCCACTATTCAACCATCAACTCTCACACTCGTTCAACAATTCCATATTCATGTTTTAAAAGGCAGTGAACACGGACAACAGACATTATCATAATTCCAAAACCATAAACTGATAATTGTGAGGATATTTCTGCTAATTTTCAGTAGTTCGATAGTGCTGTCAGGAAGAGAAAAGGAAAGCACGAATAACAAGAATACCGAAGATCAACGAAATGCTGTTTATGCTCAGAGAGATACAAAAAGCAGATTTTTCACCAGAACAGATGTGTTAAATTAATTAAACCAGTACAACATGAGCAAATGATGATTATGCTTTTACACAAAGTAAGCAACATTTATCATAAAAACAAAACTTCAATTACTGGATCTCAGGATGCTTACCAATTTCAGACAAGAATGCAAAATGAAAAACATTTTATTGTATACAGCTATTTATGAACTAATTAATTCTAGTGGTTAAATCTTGTCTGACATTGATTTTTAGCGCCCCCCCCCCCCCAAAAAAAGGGGAAGATCATGCAGACCATTTACGACTCCTTGGTTTATCAAAGGATACTAATGCCAGATTTCTCAGGATTTTGCAGAACATGATAAAGGACACCATGAAGCTTCAAATATAAAGAGTAAGTCAATATATCTAAAACCCAATCTACATAATCATAAGATCTGAGGCCCAAATCTGTAGCAGATCATAGGGAAATTGACAATACAGAGTTGGAGACATGAGACAACTTGACCGCAAGTCATTATTTGCCGTCATAGTATTCCACCGTTGAACATTTAGTGCACTAAAAAATTAAACAAATTACACTGAGTGTTACTTGGCATTCAGCAAGGGAGGGTCGAATCTACACTACCTTACCCCACCTTATCAAGTGCACATGACTCAGAAAACATCAAAATATTTGAATAATCAGGGTTGAACATGTTTGCTTGTGTTCAAGATGCCATTATCAAAGGAAAGACAAACATGAAAAGCCTACAAAGACAAAAAGCCACCAAGATCAATACATCATCCACTCTAAAGAATCAACAAAGGACAACAAAGAACGTTTACCACTTCATCAGAGTCAGAGCTATCTGATGATGCCATGAAAAGTATGAGACAATCATAAAGAGTGAGCAGCCAAGCGGAATAAACAGAGGAATAAAAGATTAAATATTCAACTTGGAACCGTATCCTTTCTAGGCAGATTGTACATGAATAATTACAGTGAAAAGCAGGCAACTATTGCCTAAGAAAGCATTGCATAGCCAACAAATTGAAGACACCTCCATCTCTTATGTAAAAAGCAGAACAGTCACGTGTTAATTGAAGCGCCAGTGTTCTTCCTTTAAAAGAAACAATCCATGTTGATTTCATACCATTTTGAGTACTTATTTTCAAATATGTTTGACAGATTTCTCAAGGATGACTAATTGTTTTTATAACAAATAGCTAAAAGTATTAGCGCCAAATAAGATAGTGAATCATCAAGGATTTCCTAGAAACGAACGAAGAACCTTGACACTTCAATTAACTTGCAATTGTTGTACCCCTTACATGAAAGCAACTCCTAGTTGGAATGGGGAGATTTAGATGTCAACAACTTTAACCCTAAAAGCAATCCTGCTCCAGAAAGACTGTCACCCCCTTTACACAGGACTTGTAATAATTTTTCACAAATACTTTTTATTATTGAGAAAGAGTCTATTAAAGTGATACCATAAAGTGATACCATGGAGAAGTCACTGCATGTAAAAAGGGGCAACTCCATCAATCATCATGCATTTAAGCTTTCATGCATAATGGGATTCAACATTAAGATACCAATCTACACAAACCTTTGTTAACTACTTTTCACTGCAATTGTTCATCTACAATGCACCTAGAAGTGATACGGTTCCAAGTTGAATATCAAATCTACAAGTCCTCCGCTTATTCCACTGCCTGTTCGCTGCTTATGATTTTTCATAATTTGCATGGCATCATCAGATGGCTCTGACTCTGACGAAGTGACAAACATTCTTCGTTGTCCTTTGTTGATTCTTTAGCGCATGTGATCTACGAGTCTTGGTGGATTTTTGTCTTTGTAGGCTTTTCATGTTTGTCTTTCCTTAGATAATAGAGTCATGAACACAAGAAAACAAGTTCAAATCTCATTATTCAAATATATTGACTTGTTTCAGGGCTACGTACACTTGACAAGTTGGGGTAAGGCAATGTAGCTTCGACCCTCCTTTGCCCAATGCCAAGCAACACTCACTGTGATTGGTTTGATTGTTTCGTGCATCAAGTGTTTAACGGTGGAAGACGATGAAGGCAAGCAACAACTTGCAGTCGTCAGATGTCATCAACTTCGCATTGCCATTTTCTAGCTTTTCCCACATGATCGTCTGCAGGTTTTGGCTTCAGATGATTGTGTATGCTGGGTTTCAAATATATTGAGATACTCTTTCTTAATTTGAATCCTGGTATGCATCAGAGCTTGAATGCACGATGATTTGCATGCTTGCCCTTTTTACATGCAGTGACTTCACCTTTGTATCACTTTAATAGGCTTTTTAAGTGTCCCTCCTTGAGTGTCTAATCAATTAATACTAAGGCATTCTGTCGTGCCAATATTTGTTGCCTTAGCCACTGTTTCATGTCTTATGCTTTGCCAAAGACAGGATAGAAAACCAGACAACCTAATCAGTTGGCTGGTGCTAGCAGGCCTCAGGGTAGAATCTACAAGACAATTATCAGACCTGATACGAACTAGTCAGAAAGGTTCAACTTGAATATGTGACTTGTTTAATGCTTTGTACGTTTTCCGCAGGAAAAGTAAGTGATCTATGAATTCGCCCTTAAATAATGAGCCACTCAGAGGAACTACGCTATTTTGCATGGCTTTTGAGCAGGAAAAGACCAAAGACATATAGACGGGTTAATGTCGTATAATATTGATCTTCAATAAAGATCATTAAAATCTCGATACTGAATTGATACACTGATAAAATCATTACTAATAGACTTACATCATCCATGAAGATCCCCATACTAGCTTTCCATCTACAGCCATCTTAGAGACGAATGCCTTCACAGGAGCAATTAGTTTCAAGTTTTCAATGACAGAGGAACAAGACAAATACATTCACAAAAAGCAATTAGTTTTCAAATTTTGAATAACCCCCCAAAAAAAAAGATTCACTCGGAATAAGAATGGTCCTTACCACCTCAAAAGCTCCATGGTAATCTTCTATAATGATATCCATTCCAGTTACTTTGATCTTAGATATAGGATTTCTTTTTTCTTTTTTTAAGGGAACAGGAGCTATTGGTGTTAATTTAATAAAAATCCTCCCTCTAAATAGAGTGCAATTATGGGTAACTTCCTCGCAAGCTAACAGTCAATTGTATCCAACTATAAGGACCTTCCTTGGCTATATCCAGCTACTGCGTGCGCACTGCTGGAGCTGACCAAAAATATAAGGATGAATTCCAATTGGGAGCTTCCTTGGCTTTATCGACTAGTAGAAACTCACTGGAGCCAACCAAAGATAATCTGATGAATTCCTGTTGGATTTCAGCACATGTTCCACATAACACATAAATACATAATCATATTCAATGATTTCCACTCTTCCAGATCGCTTCCACAAGTATGATTTTCATTCCACATACTAAACCAACCAAACAAAAGTAAGACCTTGCTGTTGGGGGTGAAGTCAATGTATTCGTTTGGTTTTGTTTAGGGAAGTGGAAAAGAGAATAATGCTTGTGTGAACCACAGGGAAGAAATAAAAAACACAGAGTTTGATGGTTAAGTGCACACTATAATGTAGATCCATCAGAGTCATTAGTCATTACATTGGCTCAAGACCTATCACCTCAGGCACAAGAAGTTCGAGGAAAAATTCAAAAAGACTACGTTCAGACTCCTCACAAGAAGAGATGATGAACCCGTGCTCACAAAGCAAGACAGAATTCTATCCTTAAGCTCATCATGCAAAATGGCACGTCTTCAAAGACAACCTTAGCTTTCACAAATGGTTTGGGCGTTGTTGATCAGCATTTTAACTAATGAACAGCTTCCTCAATCTCCCTCACCCATTAGACACTAAAGGGATATCCACTCTTTGCCTACCATTAGTAGTTTCCTTTTACACTCTCCTGTCCAAACTCTCTGATTTGCTCATAGAGATGTCGACAAAATCTTGATTTGATCAAAATATGCTCTACACACACACACGCACACGCACGCACATATGTTTGGGACCTGGAAACATAAAGAAGTGCCATCATCAATCAGCAACATCCATCTCTCCCAAAACACAAATTCAAATCCAATTGTCATAATAGAAGGCCATGGAACACACACACACACACACACACACACACACACACACACACACACAGAGAGTTGGGACCTGGAAACATAAAGAAGTACCATCATCAATCAACAGCCATCCATCTCTCCTAAAACACAAATTCTAATCCAATTGCCATAATAGAAGGCCATGGAACACCAACATAATTATTGCATAATTGCCTTCCAAAATACAAACGAGATTGGATATGGACCTATGTACCCATCCTGAACCACATGGGTTGAATACAAGATTTGATTTCTCCAAATTTAGGTTCTTCTCGATCACATCCAAAGTCTAAAACATACACCTAAGTGTTTTGACATCATCCATTCTAAATAAATAAAAAAATCTTTTTTTTTTAGTTTCACCTGTGTAAAAATTTTAACTAGCAAATCGATTAGAGTAGTAAAGCAGACAATGCGCCAGATGGGATATCAATACAGACTCTCCTCGTGTATTGGATTATGCACAAGGAGGAGGACTGTATTCCCAAACTTGCCTCATGATCCAAAGCAAATCATAATCACAGTAACTATATCTCACTCCAAGCAAAATCAACTGAACCAAAAAAAAAAAAAAAAAAAAAACCTGGTTTATTTTAGCTGCCTTAGGATTGACAATATTTTCTAAGAATAGAAATGAAAGCCCCAAAAAATTAGCTAAAGAACTACCAAATGTACTAAGCAAAGAAATTTCTTCAACATATAGACAACAATTTCATTTATACAATTTCAATAATAATTAATTTCATCAATATATAGAAAACAATTCAGGTTAAGTGGGTTGACTTGAGTTGAGTACCTAGATATTAAAGACACAACCAAACCAACATTTTTTTGGAATTTAATCTTCCCAACCGAAAACCAACCCATCAGTCTAATACACTAATACACAAAGAAAACAGATGCAAAAATGCTTTGGATTTGGTTGGTGTTCAAGTTGAACCATCCAATACACAAAATAAGACATAGCCTTACCTCATCTTCAGAAGTCTCTGAGCCATCTTCTCCTCCCAGTCCACCAGCCATGCATCTTAGTTTTTCCGATTGGTGGCTTCCATAATGCTCCTCACATTTCCGCGCTTTTGGCTGTTCAGAAACATTTGAAGTAGCTTTAGCTACATTTTCAGGGGAAATACAAGAGGGACAATACCATTTTCCTTCTGGAACTGTCCCAAGCGGGGGCCTCAAGCAGTAAGTATGATATTCTCCATCACAGATATCACACAGAAGAACAGAGTCATCATCCTTGTCTGTGTTGCACACTTTGCACAATCCAGAATTCCATACGGCCTCAGGCATCTCACTCGTTAAGATAAGGATATTTCCAACTTCACAATCAGCATCTGCACTTACAGAATTTGACTCTGAATATTCTCTTAGTTTTCTGACATTATCAAGTACCTGGATCAGAAACCGAAAGAGGAAAAAAAAAACCACCAAAAAAAAAAAAGAAAATCATTTAGCGGTGAATCAAAATTAAACTGAGGCACTAACACTCGCCCATGAAACACCCTCCCAGAGATGGCGAATTAATAAAAACATGAGCAGGCTCTCTTTCCTTGGAATAAGGTAAGTGAACTTCACTATTTTTCAAAATGAAAACAAATAAATCAATAAACGTAAACAAGTTTTACTAACCTCTTTCTCATAAAGTGACTCAAAATGTTGGGATAATATATCAACCAATTGAATTAAATCAGGTTGCTCTGTGTGTCCAATGCGTATATTATGCCACAACTGCCACAATTAGCAGAGGCAAGTATAAATCAACTGCTTAATTCCTCATATTAAGATGGTAATATAATCTCAAGCAAAGCATAAGGTTTACTGTTTCAACCCCCCCCCCCCCAAAAAAACCCTCTTTGCAAGATGCACAATGTGTCAAGTTTATCTCTAGATCATTTTGAATGTCTCGCACTCACAATGCATTGGATATCTCATACTCGTCGAAAATTCATAAATTTATATCTCTGAATGCGCATTTAACTACTAAAATTGTTGCAAAATATAATGCTTTTAAATGTACATCAAAATGCTATCATATTCCCTTGACATTCAAATGTATGATATGCATATGTAGTCAAATGGAATTGGCCTATGGAAGCTCATAAATTGTATATTGGGAAGACATGTAACTAAGTACCAGACAATATGAACAGATTTAGTCCCAAGCATACGCCAGCATGCATTATTATTTGTATAATGGCAAATCACAAAAGATCAAATTATCTGAAAATCAAACTGTACTCTGCAGGAAAAGACTCATTGTTGAGTACTTGAGTGGAAAGATTCACAGATGTAAGCAACAAATAAATAAATAAATAAATGATAGAAGCAACAGGAGGTAGATATTCAATCCATATCAACAGGCAAGCAACCACAACCTAAAAAATAAATAAATAAATAAAGGAGGAAGAAAAAAGAAAGAAAAAAAACAAGTCTGAGGCATGCAGAAGCGAGGGCAAATAAATGAAGAGCCTTCAATACTTTATACCCAACATATCAACCAAAAGTGAAGTTTCCACGTGTGCTTTAGCCAATCAGACTTATCCAGAACTATTTACAAAGAGTTATCTCAACAGAGAATATTTACAGTAGAATCTAATTATGTATGGTAGTATACCTATATGGAGGGTGGCTAGAGTGCTAGACAAGATCAAAGCTGCTTGCTTGGCATTAAAGTTCATCTGTATTACAAGGAGTGCTTCCGAAAATTAAAGACACATGATGTGCCCTCTCCTTGACCGGACCAAAAGAGGGGGAAAAAGAAAAGAAAATACAAGCAAGCCCCACGAACAACATTTGCCAAGAAAAAAGTGCAACGGAAAGGAAGTGTCTGCTGATGTACATGGGATGAAGAAAGGAACTCGTACCAAATCCTCATTGCTGTAAGGAGTAAGAGCATTTTTTGAGTCAACAATGTTTGCTTACTAAAAGGGGGAAATCAGTCAGGTCCTTGAGCAGCTGTAAGGATGGAAGGCAAAATCCTCTGTAAAGAAGCTTTTTAATCCTGTCAGAGCAAAGTGCAGTGCACAAAAACTAAGAACAGCGAAGACATTAGACGATGCTTCCTCTTGCACCACATAGTTAGCAGAACACATCGTCCAGTATAATCATATAGGCCACTTTGAAGTATTTGATCTTCAACGACAAGAAGATTCATGTGAACATGCGCCTTTTCAATCAATTTTTCATATGACATATCAGGAAGCCTTCTTGATTGATTGAAACTGAAGCCAAGTTTACCCGGATGAATTATGAACAGGCAAATTATGCCAGATTGCCAGCCGCACGCACAGGATGGCACTGTCTAAATCACTTAACGAGATGGCCGCTGGATTTGTAGCAGCAATGATAAATATGCAGGATCATCTAATCTCCGCATTGTTGACATTAGAGAGGATGCAGGACTTCCTTTCATTGTCTCTACAGATTTTAGAACATAATAAACCATGAGTTGTCAAAGTTACTAGTTTTTTTTTTTTTTTCCTCCTTTGGAACCGTTATTTTTCAGAGGCTGAGTTGATTTCTAAACCTTAGCATGCTATTGCTGAATTATACTGTGGTAATAATGCATTTCAGCTTAACAATCAGAGAGGAGCGGAATGAGTGATCTACCCACATAGGAATCGTGAGCATTTTAGTATGTCCATTGGACTCTATCTTCAGTAAGATTTTCATTGATTACTGAGGCCTTGGGCACTCAAGAAATTACTTAGATTCCATAAATTGATGCAGAAGTTGTAACATGGGCAAAACTATACTTCGCTTCTTCAGAAGTAGAAGTGGCGAACCAATCAATGGAATTTTATGTTCGTTTTCGGTTGGCTTTCACTATCTGACTCTAATTTAGTAAGAAAAGTATGAAAGACATTTCACGGCATCATTGCATTATTTAACCTGATTCCAGCATTAATAGTGGTAAACTAAGGCTATGCTAGGCAACAAGGCGCAACCAGCATTCGGTATGTCTTCGTAAGCTAGCAGTTGAACTTCGAAGTAGCGTCCACATTTCATTTAGTGTTTCACATGGTACTTGTGAAGGGCCATAAAATTTGTCTCGACATTTAAAAATATACTGATTCACATTTTTAATTTTATATGCATTTACGTTCGACAAATTTTCCACATCCCGTTATGTTAAATTTATCAACTAAACCAACCACTAATTTTAATAAACACATGCTATTTTATTGGCTAGATAAATGGCGAACAACCAAGTACCAAACACATCAACTGTCCGCCAGCTAATAAAATAACTGCTGGAGAAACCATACACCAGTAGAATCGTCATCCAATGGAACAAGATAAAACAAGAACGACAACTTAGAAGTCAAAATAAATCTGCTAGCCGACTAATATATATATGCAGCCTTACCCACTGAAAAATAAGTTCTCTATACTTAGAATTCAAATGTAACACATATAAAAACAAGCTGAATCAAGCAAGCAGGTGCAACTGTGCAACTAATTCCAAACAGGCATGGATATACATTATTAGGATGGTGCTTGTAAAATTCTATGTAAAAATCGTCAAAAATCCATAAAGTTGTAAAATGGACGCCCATAAAAATTAGTCAGTGTTAATAAAATCCAAGAACATTTAAAAATGTACACCACTAAACAAAATTTCTGCCGCCACTGATATCAAAGATCATTAAGCACAACTTGGCCCCCCTCAGACAAGTTTGGATCGTAAAAAATCATCAACACTTCATGCTTTATCAAATAGGTCATTCAATGCATTCAAACTAGAAATGAGCTTCAAATGTCAAAAGGCAATATCCTGTGTTAATCTTGAAGTGTATCACGTCTGACATGTGAGTTGTGCACGTAAATAAGTATATATATTAAATATAGGCAAACAAAACGAGCAAATAAACATACCTAATGCCTCCGATTCTTCTTTTTTTTTTGGGGGGGGGGGGAGGCGGGAGGGGATAAAGCTTAGTTTAAAAAGGCGTGAGGCGCACTGAAGCGCAAAGGGTTCCGAGGTGCGAGGCGTGAGCCTCGAGGTAAAGGCGCACGCATCATGGATGCGAGGCACACCTTTACAAAGAAATACCACAAATGTACTCAGTAGATCGATTTTGCGCAAATAAGTTATATGATTGCATCAATATGGAATTAGATATCAATATAAACTGTTACAATGCTAAAAACATTCGTAAAATAGTTTAAAATACAATAAAAAGTAAAGTCAACAACACCTCCCACTGTGAATCTCGCTTTCACCGGGGTCAGAGGAGATCCAGATGTAGGCAGCCTTACTTCTACCAGCATTCCTGCCCGTAGAGAGGCTGAATCCAAGAGACAATAAAAAGTAAATTATATTATTTAAATATAAATCAAAATGCTAATAACTAACAAACATTCTTGCCATAAGTTTTAAAGGAAAGAAAAAAACAGAACTGAGAGAAAGGACAGAAAAAAAATGGCTTCTTTAACTCAGAAAAATATAATAAAGTAAAAAAATATGCAAGGATTCAAAATACGGTTTTGGTTGCGATTGCGGGTTTGGTTGCGATTGCGGTTTTGGTCGCAATATGAAAAAATCGCTCTAATGCTGAAATTGCGTTCCATATCACAGCTAAAACGCAATTCGACCAACTCAAAATCCTTTCCGATGGAGCCGTTTCGTCGTGGGTCGGCCACATTTTGAATTCATGAACGTATGGTTGATTCTTTCCTAAATAAAAGATAAAAGGAAAAGGAAAGAATTTTACACAACATAACAAATTAAGACTACAGGAAATCTTTACTAAATAAAACTATGAATGAAAAAGGAAATAATATGCACAAATTCTAACCGAGCCCCTTCCCATCTAGACTTCTAACAACCCCCCACACACCATGGAAGAAGAAAGCTTGTAATCAGAGCCCACTACACTAGTTCCAGTGAAGATCGACCACCAGAACAATATGAAGATGCACATTCGACCCCTTTGGCACCACTGGGTCTCCATACTTGACAATTCGAAAATTGGGTTTTTTTTAATCTTAGGGTTTGTAAATTACATGAGGATTATGCCCGAAATCGCTATATAAGAATAAGATAAGTGTTAATTTTAACAAAGTTGGCGATTATAATGGCCAAAAGTTCTCCTCTTTGTCCTATAGCTTCCCTTCTCAATTAAGTGGCCGCTTCGCACCTCAGATTGAGGCGCGCTGATGCACACGCCTCGCCGAGCTTAAAGGATTCGCCTCACCTCACACAACGTGAGGCGCCACAGGGGTCGCCTCACAACCCAGTGCACCTAGGCGCGCTTTTTTAAACTAAGGGATAAAGCTTTCAATTCTGATTTGAAAATGAAGCATAATTTGCTATCATAACAATCCTAACCTTAAATCAGGATTCCCTATGTGGTTGCTTATTAGTTTAGCATGCTTTATTTGGTATTCCTTTCTTAACTGGAAACTTTTAACTGTCCCCCCCCCCTCCTCAACGTTCTTTGCCAATACGCTTCCTAGTACGGTCATGTTATAGGGCAACATATCCTCATCCATAACATTCTCTTCCCCCAAAGCTTAAAACCCCCCTCAGCACCCACACACCCCCCCAAACCCCACCCCTCCCAAAAAAACCAAAAACCAAAAAAAAAACAAAAAAAACTCTCCCTCCAAACTGTAATTGCATGATCAATCTCCACGAAGCATATCATCGTTAATATTTAATACCTTCTCAAATCTCTCAGACTGATCCTTCTTATATATTCAAAATTCTAGAAGGCCTAGCCTTCTTCAACTCTTAGAACCCAAAATTTTGATTGGAAGTAGAAAAAACAACCCTCGTTATAAAAGATCTTAGTTCAGCGCTGTGTAAATTTAGAAAATAATCACATGACCGAGCGTGCCACACTTAAACTTGGAACAGGGGATGAACTATACCAATGCAATCTCAATTGCATGAGAGAAGGGGGCTACGAGTGAAAGTTGTCCCGTGAGAGATGGAGGGTGACCTAGGGACGACCTGTCCAATTTTTACATAGGTACGGTGACCAAGAGGCCTGTCATTAAAGAACTTCACATTAAACACAATTGTCATTTTCAGAAAGGCTTATGCTTGGACTACTAAGTACAAGTTGTACAACTTAACATAGCTTATTCAAATTTTAGTAGCCACAAATATCTTATTGAAACCTCGATTATCAACAAAGCTTTCTGCTGAATGAATTGTTTGACCTTGAATAGATTGAATTGAAAGTATTACCGAACAGGATTTAATCACATAAAATCCAGCCTATACTAAGACTAGGAGAAATTTCAAGGCATGGATCATATAAGCTCAGCACGATTTTTCTGACAATTCATGGACTAAATTGCAAGGATAACTCTGTTAATGGGAAAGCCTTCTCATTTTGACTTATGCAGATGGAGTATGGGGGGCTGACAGACTGTCCTCTATATGCTCAAGCTCTCAGTACCTCTGATCAATTTCTGTTTTTCATAAATACAGAAAAATTTTGTTTCAACAACTGAATGAACGTATTCAAGTTTCAATGCCATGAATTACATAATACACTCAACAATCAATCGAGCCGGTTCTGTGATACATACTTCCTAAAAGAGCTCTATTTTCCCACAGTACAGTAGGACAGTCCGTTCTGTCCCATTTTGCACGAAGGCTCTGGAGGACATATTGAATAAAACACTCAAAAGGCAATTTGTGTGCTATACTCATACCGAACGGAACAGATTCCATAAGGTGGGCAAACTGAAGATTCCCACAAATAGACCACCATAGGATAGAATCATGACTGATCTTCCCAATATCTCAACATGCATCCTTCAAAACTGCTCTCCTCAGCTACTATTCACCAGGTTTCAAAGATAACTCGCCAGCTTTGGCAACTTTTTAGGTTTATAACAAATAAACACCCCCCCTTCCTTTTTATGGGTTCAAGGGGAGGGAGGAAACAACACAAACATATCTGGAAGGGCACGGGATTATTGAATTACCGTTCAGAGCTGAGAAGATTAGAGATTGGAAGATAGCACTATTGAAGACAAGCATTTCATATTGTGGATGCATAGAGAACAAGTAGCCCATTTGAAGGCACAATAAATCAATAAAGTAAATCTAACCTAAGTAAACAATTACGTAGAAGGATTCATAGACAGTCCTGACATCCCATAAAAATCAATAATGTTATACTTCTCAAGCAATTTTAATAAAAAAACGTAAGGCAAGAAACTGCTCAATGTTATGCTACAGTATATTGTAAGGAAAACTTGCAACTGCTCGTAGTCTGCATCATGTAGAACCATTCTAACAAGTAAGCAGAAAATCTACCTCTTGGACATCACGTAGAAAAGCTTCATGGGATCCTCCATATGCCCCAACTGCCAACTTGCAATCAATAGTCCTAAAATCCAGATAATGAGATGCCATTCCTGGACAGTTAATTAATCTGTGGGTAAACAACCTACAACAAGCCTCATTGCCTACTAGGGAGGCAATACGACGTAACACAATTCGACACAGCTTCAAAGTAATGTCAGGCACAGATACTATATGCTCCTTTTCTGTCTCCTCCTGAGGATGTTGCGATACGCTTTTACTGTACACATCAGCGAGCACAGACAAAACAGCCCTCTGCATAGATCAAAAGCAGCAGACAATAACATGAATAGAAGTGCAATGAACAACTTAACGCAGCATTCAGGGGAACATCTGAACACGTGGATCAGATACTGATGCATAGAACACTGCAGCACCAATTCACAGAAAAACAAGCCCATTCTCAATAGGATAATAAATAAGTGCATTCAGGGGAACATCTGAACACGTGGATCAGATACCGATGCATAGAACACTGCAGCGCCAATTCACAGAAAAACAAGCCCATTCTCAATAGGATAATAAATACGTAAGAGGTGGATGAACAGAAAAGAGGTGTGAAAGATGAGCAAAGAAAAGTCTTAAGAACACACTAAGATCAACACCATTCTCAGGCCATAGTCATCACATATGTCCAGAGTGAGAGTTGCATAATCCAAATTTTCTTAAAAGAATTCTCTTCAAAACACCTAGCCATCAAGCTTCCTCAAAATCCATTTTCATGTCAGGGTAGAAGGGGATGGACCGGCAAGCTTCATATTGAAATGTTCACGTGAATGGTGATTGTCAACAGGCTACTTTACAATGATATCAGTTGATGTCAATTTTCCTTCTCTCACAAACTTTTTGACACTTCAATCATCCAAATCAGTATCCTATATCCCAACATCCCATGTGACAGTTGCTGGTTGTAACTTAGGGGCTGGTATGCACATGGAGTACAACTAAATATTTTGTCAAGACATACTGTATGCCTCCCAATTCATTGAAGATTTCAATATTGCATGAAAAATAAAAATTCTAATAATGCCATCAGAAAAAGAACACCTGTTAAAAACACCTGCAAAACCACTTGATTTTCGGATCATATACAAGGCCCCACATACTCTGGTTTGTGATCTGATTTTGGTTCACCAATTGCAATCCAAAACTCAAAAAGCAAGAGCTTCTAAACCTACTAACCAGGAATAATGGGTTGAAAAGTGAAAACTTCAAATAGCAGAAAGGCACAGCACATGCAAAGTCATTATTTTATGTTTACATAAGTCAACAGTGTATTAATTTGATCAATTCCATTTTGATAAGCGAATAAATAGATTACGAATAAAGCTATTGGATGATATTCAAGCCACAGAAGCCAAGAAACGTCATGGAGGATATCACCCTACAATCTGTCCTGTGCCCAAGCCCAGCACAGGAAGTCTACATATTTATTTAATTATTAATCCAACAGGACTAATCAAACTTCTCGAAGCTTTTGCTCAAGAGACATTGGTGAACTTTTGTTTAGAGCAGGGTTTTGAAGATAATTAGGGCACACAGTTTCCACTATCATAAGAATGTCACCCAAAGCATGAGAATCGTATTACGGGAAGGGGGGGGAAAACCTAAGGCAGTTCGCAGTCTAAACTGATACGGCTTTTTCCCCCGTTTTATCGGACAGTAAGAATTCATCTTTGATGCTTGATTTAAGCCTCTAATATGCCAAAACTACGATTATGTTATGCGCACAACTATAACCCCCATATTACCAAAAGATAGAAGACCATAGATGAGGCGGATCTTTCAACCAAGACAGACAGATCATAAGTAAAGCTCCAGTTCATGCATTATATCACTTAAACAAAAAACAGGATACCACCTTAGTAGGGCCAGAAGCATTAGCCTTGTAAACTGCTTTACTGATTGAATACTCAAGCCTATGCTTAGCCCATGTCGGTGGCCCCTTATCCAGAGCATCATAAATGCACCTTCTAATCCTTGAGCCATTTTTAGTGGGAAGTTTACGAACAGGTTCTAGTGCCTGCACCCACCCTGGAATGTTACATTCATTGGTCCCCATCTTTTCACAAGCACCAGTTCTGTTACTCTTTCATGATCACCCGATTCCCTCCTGGAAGGACCATGGATTTGCCTCCGTGGTTAACTAAAGACCAAATCACACAAAGGAAATCAGCGCATCCGTTCGTAGTTTTTTACTCAATAAATTTAGCTCCATCAACCAACCACAGAACTATGGGTTTACATTTGAGGCAACTAGACAAGAGAGAGCAGCATGAGGCATTAGTATTTGAGGTCACGGAATTGCTCAATAAATTTACCTTCATCAACCAAGCACCGACTCATGAGTCAGCATTGGAGATAACCAGACAAAGACAGAGCTGTATGAGACGTTAGCATGACAGTTTACATCAGTAAAAGAATTCAGATGGCACATCACTGCACCAAGGGCTTATTTGCACCTATGAATTGTGAAAGCAAATTATTTGATTGCTCCCTAAAAATAATTATAGCGATCCAACAGGTACTTGCTAAGCTACAGCCCAAAAGTAATAAGTGCATCATGCATAATTGTTCCCAGATCTTCACAGCTTTTCACAGTTGCACGGTTGCACCACAACAAACATCAGTCAGAAAGCTATCAAACTATGATATCTGACACTAGGAAAGCCCAGCAACAGTGCGATGTCACTGCCTGATAATTCCTGTATCACTCTCTCAGCATTAGTTGACATTACAATAATCCCGCTTTTCTACATGCAAACATTTTTCTATGCGTGCCACTGACTCTGCAAAAGATAATTTGTGCGAAAGAAACACAAATCCACCCTAACTGTTCAATCCAACTTGTTGAGGGAAGGCCTTTGACCAGAACTTATCCATTAGGTATATTAACAGAGAAAGTGCAGCTTTTGGCTCAAAAGGCAGGGCAAGGACAACCCTCATCAAACACTTAGATCCTAGGACATAACAAAAATGATGTCCAACTCTAACTTTTGCCTACTTCCCTTTCTTTGCCTCTCAGTTCCCTCTATCTCTAAATGCATTTCGTAATCCAGCATCAAACAAGGAATCAGATGTTTCCACAAGATAGCTTAACTCTTCACTCTCTACCCTTAACCTTTCCGCTTCCTTATGGAAACATGTCAAAACATGCAAGAAGCAACAGCTTCCAAATCTCCTCAAGTATCCATCTGAGGTCTCCTAGAAATTGGATCTTGTACCATTGGCAAAAGCAGAGATAGCCACTAACTCGGTGCTAGATTCATATGCTTATTCAAGGATATCGTCACGTGTTTTCTTCTTTGAAACATCCACACTGCTTTTCCATGATTCCAAAGGGAAAAGGGGTGAACATATGAGACATATTCCACCAAGAATTTTGAACCTCTAGCTTGCAGGTCGTAAGTGAAGAAACTAGCCATAGAAAACATGGCCACATCCCCAGACCAATATCTCCATCTCTTCCTAAAACTACTAAAGGTCAGATTGTTACACTTATTGGTGGAAAGGAACCACCAGCTCCGTCTGTGAAATTCCTGGTGCCCTCCAATCCCCACCCTCCCCCCCCCCCCCAAAAAAAAAAGAAACAATAAGAAGATGAAAATGAATTCTAAGTAGAAAACGTCATACTGAACCTTCCTCGTAGACTCGTAGTTATTTCCCACTATCACAGACGGATTTGGCTGGTGACTGGATAGAGTTTTCTTCCTTGCAAAGGAACCTCTTGGGGAAGGGAGAAAAACTGTACTAGATTTACCTGCATTGGTCTTAAAGTATTTCCCTTAAATCTATGTATCTTCAAAAGAGAAAAGCAGCAGACTAAGCAGTAGATAGCTGTTGAAGAACTAAACTTCAGCCATACTCATGAAGCACAAGACAAACAACTAAATCTAATAGGCAACTAAAGGCTTATTCTCCTTAGCTGGAGTTATCCAAAGATTAGTCCTTTCAAGATTTAATACCCAAATTTAATCAAATTTATCCAGATTTAAAATTCCAGACTAGACTTTAGTTATGCATAAAATAATCATTTCCTCTTGTGATAAGAACATTTTGAATTTAAATTAAACTTGAATCAAATATTCATAATTTTTAGCCAGGCCATCTCATGATAAACTATGTTGAGATGGTCTTACACAAGCATTAGCGATTTGCCAATGGTAAGCTCAATTTCTCATTTGATTATGATATTCATGGTATTTCTTCTCCTAACAAATGTTTCTCTCCATTTGTGAGAGTACCTCTATACCCTATTTTGATAGGTGGTGCTGTCTCTCATTTTTGGAGCAGTTATATCAAGTCAGTTTCATGTAGTTCTACTTGCCTAGGATCGAATTATTAGATCAGTTTGCAATTGACATTAATTCTTCAAATATGAATTAAGAGAGTAGATAAATCTTTTTGACCAGGAAACTATACAAGAATTGTGTATCTCCTTATCAGAAAAAGAGTGTTATTTTAGTTGCATCTATTTGAGTACGACATCTATTCTAGATACCGTATGGACTCCAATTAATGAATTCATCATTTATAATTGTTATTTTACCAAATATAAATTATCAATAGACTAGTCAATTAGTTGGCCATCTACTATGAAGAAACACTTTTTAAAAGTGGGACATTAGGTTGTACAACAATGTTACTTATCTCTCATTAAGCAATTTCTTTTCATGCATTATATTTTTGCCATTTCCATGCACCCAATTCATATGAAATCTTGAGAGCTAGCTGGGTTTTTGCCCCTTTTGTAGCAATTACATAATACCATCTCATAATTTACAGATCCAAAACTTGACAGTAGATTCTAAAAAGAATAGAAATAGAAGTGTTAAACATTTCTCAGGGAGAAAATCCTCCATGCAATGTCCACATCCAGAACCATAATCAACTATGGTAGTACTTAGTAGGCACACAAAACAACCATTAGAAATATGCTTAAGTTAGAGTTCCATCTCCATTATTCTTGAAACTATTTTTGATCTTAATGTGATTATACGACATAAAAAATGTTACATGTTTTAAACAGACATAATCTACCATCCCAGAAAACCTGCCAAATTTCCCTTTTATTGATTTCCAAAATTTAGTTCAAGTTTCTTTGTCCAGTTATGATATGACTCTTCATTTGCAAAATTATATTTAACACCATAAGAAATGAGATTCCCTTAATTTTTCTCTTCCAAAAGTTTAACAAGTTTCATAAGACTAAATAGAACCCTTGCAAATACATGATAAAAAACAAATATTTTGGAGAAACATAACTTAGGAACGAACAAAATTATTATAGACAAATGACTTAACTAAATCACAACAACAGATAAGGAAAATATCATCACAAACATTAAATGTACATCACTACAAACTTTTTTTATGAGTTACAAATAAAAATACTGTAAATTTTTTTTAAAAATTGACTTTAAGGTTGTACCCTTGAAGATACACAACAAATTAAACACAGCATATCTGAAAATTTAAAATTTTCAAAATTTTATAAATCACATTAAACATACTTACTTGCCCAATTTTTCTCTTTTTTTCTTTCAATCTAAGTTGCAACACTAGAGGTACACAGCAAATTGAACATCATGTATATCTTAAAATTTCCCAAATTTTATATACAATATTAAAAATACCTTAGGTTACCCAAGTTTTTACCTCTAATTTTTGTGAAGATTAATTAATCCATACTTTGGATCCCATAGATTAATTTTACTCAAAACCTAAACAAAAATGAAATGAAAAATCCAAGCAAAGAAGTTAGGGCCCAAAAATAGAACATGCTAGTGCCAATATAGAGAGATTCCTAACACATTAATGAACATCCCTAACACCACAGCCCCAAAAAGATCCATTCAAAAACCTACTAATCAGGTCATGTACCATAGGACTTCATGTCTACATTTTATTAATTTTTACCAAGATTCTTAATTTATCCTGAATCTTTTACAATTCTACAAACTCTTACATATATCCACGGACTCCAGCTTACAAGTGCCTACACATTCTTACAAATTTCTACATATTCTAGCCTGTCTAGAATCTTTTTCCACAATTCTACAACTTTGTAGTGATTCCTATGTATTCTTAATCTCTTAAGATTTCCATAGATTTTATATTAGCTAAATTTCTTATTATACTATATCAATTTGTAAAGTTTTTGTAACAACCATCCATTGTAGACGTCTTTTTCCCACTTTTAGATTATGTTTGTAACCTCTTGACTTGTTTGATCAAGGTAGACAACATGCAATAATAAAATCATAGACAATGTTTGATTATCAATGACAAACTCATCTCAATGCAAGATGTTGCATCTATGGAATTGACACTGGTAATGTAATATGTCTATAAAAATGTGCCACATATTTACAGCAAAACTCATAAAGCTCATACGATCCTATGTAGTAATGTATTTGCAATACTTACCATCCTCGTTGGATAATTTTAAGTTACAACAATGATAAACTCAACCTCATTAGGAAAGTGCAACAAAATTTAATTCAACCATGTTCTCACAAATAAAGTGAAATATATCATATCCATCAAATAATCAGTACTAACAAGTAAAAGGAGTAAATTAAAATAAGCAGATAACTTCTTTGTAGTTTGGCTTCCATGGATTTTTAGAAGTTCCAAATGTCCATTCTGTTTTCAACATGTTCTTCTAAGCTATAGATGTTTACATATCCTTACAAATTCCCATAGATGACAAGTAATTTTTCGTACTCCGTATAGATCCTTACAAATTTCCGTATTTCACTTATTATCATAGAGATATCAACAAAACTTGCCCTTTTTTCACTGTGGAAGATGACGCTTGAATTGCAACGGTGGAAATGTAATTTTAGTTCAACTTTGTGGGTCCCACAAGACCCACCCCTTAAAGAGTGCGGCAGCCGCCCCCCGGGCGGGGGGGATGGTGAACTACTTCAACTAGTTGGGCTTGGTTTATGAACCTTCCAAAAGTTGTTGACACAAATGGTTCGCTAGTTGGTACACTATCTGCCAGACCACCAACAACTAACTACTGCAGTTGCTCAATGAAGCAGACGCTAAAATGAAACCACTAAACAACAGCATACCTTGTCCGAGAAAATTAACGGCATGGGCACTTCCATACCGTTGCTTCAAACATTTTTCACATATAACCACATAATAAACAAGAGAATTAAATTGCCATTGTTTCATTCTCCAATCCCCCAAATTCAGCTAAAATCATCCACCCATCACCACCTCCTCGTCATCAAAACCTCCAAATTCCTCAATTTTACACCATTTTCCTCTTGAAATTGCTCAGAAATTCACTTCTACCACGCCAAGTAATTCTTGCTTGCCCTCCGCCTTCTTCTCATTCCGCTTCCGGATCTGCCCACTGGATTGACCAAGCTAGAGAGCAGACTCAAATTCAACTTGAGATTCTACATAAACCCTTGATAGCCAACAACGCAAAACCCTAAATTCCGATACTCTTGCGCTTGAGAATACTGTCGCTGCTGAAGTTTTGATTACAAAATTTACGAATTCCAATAACATTCTGAGGCCCAAGCATTGGTAGATCAGTAAGCATGCCATCAAAGGAGATTTTAAATTCTCGAGTGACCACTGGGGATCCTCCATTTGCGAGAAACTTCGAACTTTCCCTCTCTTGATTTTGGAGGGGAAAACGGCATGGAAAGTCGTGGAACTCAAATTTTCCGAGTTTATTTATATAAAATTTCCGACAAATCTTTTTCTTTTTCTTTTCTTTTTTTTTTTTTCAGTTTCCTCTTACCCGTTCACAGCCGTTGCTGCCCCTGCTCGCCACTCGTTATATCATGCAATCGGTTGTACTTAAATCGTTATACGATCGAATTTCAATTCACTAAAAATATCATATAATTTACTAAAATTAGCTAAAATCCGTGCGTTATTTCGGAATTAAATTTTTGAATAAATAAGTGGTATTTTAAAAGTATCACTGAATAATTGTTGGGTAGATGTCAATAAGTCAATATAAAGAAATAATAAGAATTTTAGTCTAACTCAAAAGAATTGGGATAAGTTGCGTAAACATTATCACAACTTTTTTTTTTCCCATTAAGATATTTTTTTATAAAAGAAGTTTCAAGCATACATGTTTTTTTAGTATGTACTGAAGCATTAGATCAGATTTGAATTTTTAAATAATAAAATGAATATTTTAAAAATAACATTACATTATTATTAATGTCAACTCTTTATAGCCTTCACAGAAAAATTATTTATTATTTCAAAATTGTCTTGAAAATTTGCATGTAACTGTGTGTGTATATACATACCTACATACCTAAATATATACATACATAATTTTACACACACACACACACACACACACACACACACACACACATATACATATACATACATACATACATCCATATATATATATATAATATATATATATATATATATATATAATATATATATATATATATTATATACACACACATACACACACACATACCATACATACATATATATATATATATATATATATATATATATGTATGTATGTATGTATGTATGCATATTCTGTAGAACAAACCAATAACATTGCCATATTGGTGATAACTACCTCTACTTGTTTGAGCCTAAAGCGCATCAAACTCCAAAGTTTCAATCATCAAACCAATTTTTTGTTTGACCCCTAATTGCAAGTATTTGGAAAAATTCTTATTAATCCTATTTGTCGAGGTGATGAATGAAAAGAATAATAAAAAAAAAGATACTTATTTTGAATCATATATATGGATTTTGGCGTTTAGAAAAAAAGAAAAGAAGCGTGGTTTAAAGAGATTGTCATTAATTTTAGTAAAGTAAATTAGTGTTTAGTTAGTTTTCTTTACGGAAATTCATTATAGATTATATTTGTAAAATGTGTGACAAAAACATAAGAAGAATTAAAACTATGGAAACATTTATTATTGTACTAAGCTAATTAGACGTTATAATAAACATTTAATATTTATAAACGTGTCAAATGTTATGTTATTATTTATTTATCAATTACATTAATCCAAGTTCCGCCCTGCCCTTCCCCTCTCCCAAAAAAACAAAGGGTCTAGCTACACTAATTTGCACAATTTTTGTTTAGGGCGGGGGACCAGGGAGGGGGAAGGTAAGGGACACATCACCAATAGTGTTAACCTAGAGCAAACCCTTCAATAATTTTGGACATCTAATACGCCGCAATTATTCACAAATTCTATATGCTCTCTCTATTTTGTTTTGTTTGAGGGGGTGTTGTACAAACTCATTACACCAACACAATTCAATCCCCAACACCCTTCACTCCAAAGTATAGATTTGTAATTTCTTTCACCTCCACCCCATAGAGTAGCGACCCAAATGTGCAAACATTTCCGAAGGTAGGAGTGAGCATAAAAACCAAAGCTAAAAAACCAAACTGAAAAACTCAAAGACTAAATTGAAAAACCGGTTAATTGGTTCGACTTTTCTAAAAAAAGTCGGTTCAGTTAATCGAGCCAAAAAAAATTTAGGATTTCGGTTTTAATTTCTATTTGACCATTTGAGATTTGGTAAACCAAAATTTTCAGTTAACCAAATTTTTCGATTTGGCAAAATGTAAACCACAACCGAACCAAAAAACTTGGTTAACCGAATTTTCGATTTGGTTACCGGTTAGTCGCTTATTTAGATTGTTAATTTTTAATTTTCACTCCTTTTAATTAATTTAACTATTTGGGACACCAACTACTAATTTACACATTATATGTTTACTCTTGTATTTTAATATGTATAAAACCTACACTTGACTAATATAAAATTTAATATTTTTTTGAAAAAAGCAAAGTTTTGGTTCAGTTAATGTGATTAACCAAATCTCAAATGGTCGAACCGAAACTATAAAATTTTTCACTTCGGTTAACCGGACTAAATTCTGTAGAAAAATTGAACTGGGTCTTTCGGTTTTTCAGTTCGGTTTTTTGATTTCGGATTTTTTTTCTCACCCCTACTGAGCAAACATATTATGGTTTCAAACTTGATGATAGTAAGTGACAACTGTAGAGCAAGCATATCATAGATACATACATACATACATACATACATACATCTATATATATATATATATAGAGAGAGAGAGAGAGACAGATACATACATACATACATACATACATATACATACATATATATACATACATATATGTGTGTGTGTGTGTGTGTGTGTGTGTGTGTGTGTGTATGTGTGTGTGTGTGTGTATGTGTTATCTATACAATACATGGTCTCGAGCTCTAATATAATTAAGTGGTATGAATTGTAATAATACTCAATCTACAATCTTTTTTTTTTTTTTGTTTGTTTGGGTGTGAATTCAGACGCTTTGTTAATGTTGTTGAGTTTTATTGTTTATTTAGGTTGTGTCTATAATTCATGAAATTTTGCTAAGCACTATCAAATGGAATTTTCATAGGTTATCATTGTTGGGTATTAATCAAAGCATACAGATAGACTATTGACAATATTTAATTTATGCAAGAATTAGAAATATTGTTTATTTGGATTTTATGTGTAACACAAATTCTTATTCTATAAATTTGTGTCTTTTATTAAAATATTTTTAACAATATACTAATCAATTTATGAATAACAAAAAATAATAAGTTTAAAAATAAAAGTAGTCCTCACTTTAAAAGCAAATTTATAAAACTTCTGTTATCTGATTTTACACTTGACTGACTGATGATATAGATCATATCATTTACCTTTCATAAATAAGCTCCAAATTTATGTTCGGATGGAGGGAAAAAATGATGGAGAATTTTATGAGAATTGGGTCTTAAGGAGTTAACATGGGAGAGACAGAGGGGGGAGAGAGAGAATCAAGAAAGTTACTAATGAATATTTTTTTTTGTCCATAAGAGCCACAAAGGGTAATACAATGTGGGAAGAGGGAATCGAACTTGGGACCTAATATATCTAGTACATCAATCAACACTTTTTATTTTTTAAAAAATAATTAAATTTTTGATTAACGGCTGAGATTTGCCAGAATATTTGATCAAGGGTTGTAAATAAGTAAACCTCCTAAAATCACTCTCACGCAAGTCAACTCAACATTTTTTTTATATTATATAATAGATATGATATTTTATACCAATATTTGCTCATTAAAAATATTGTATAACTTACTAATATATTTAGTCAGATTTAAATATATTTTTAATGGGTTATTACATATTTTTAGTAAGCAGACGGACTCAAATGAACGAGCCTATAAGCCTGCATTGTGCTCATTAAATATACATTATAGTTCACTAAAATGTACAGTTCTATAAAAAGAATATGCTATTGTGCGTCCGAAACTCAATAAATTATATTCTAGTTATCTATACTTAGTAAGCTATGATTTTTTTTAATAGGTCATAATAGTTTTTTACTAAGTTATGAAATATATTTGATGATCAATTTGATCTAGTGACTATACTAACTGTTCATAATTTTTTTTTTAAAAAAAGAGTAAGCAAACATATAATATACAATTTTAGTTAGCACATACACATTTTTTTCATATTTTGATATACGTCTCTTAGTAAGTTGCATTGTGACTTTTTGGTGAGTTATGGTATATGCTCAGTGCGTAATACTTCATATTTATCTTATAATATATTGTGATATATCTTTTAGTTAACTAAAATATAATATTTTTATATGCACAATGTTGGGAAATTGTTTACCCCATCATTATGTAATGTAAGGTTTTGATGATAACAAACACAAATGGAATATACACTTGAGTGTGTTGATCGAACAGGTTCCAAATACTGTTTGGAAAACTTTAAAATTGCTTGATTAACCATGGTCGAGAACAGGTCTTAAGAACAGGTCCTCAGAACAACTAAATGGCAAAGAACTTAAAGCACATCAAAGACATGGAGTACTTCAGAAACAGCCCAGGGAACAGTTCGTATCAACAGGTCTTAAGAACAGTTCCTCAGAACAGCTGAATAGAAAAGAACTTAAAGCACATCAAAGACATGAAGAACTCCAGGAACAGTTCAGAAAATAGTTCTGAGTAATACCACAGCGTTGAAGTAACAAGTCAAGATCCTATAGATGCTATCCGGTGGATTCAACAAGAGTCTTGGTCTGTTATAGGTTTTATTTTCTTAGATTCTTGTTAATATGCTACTTGGAAGAACTCGATTTAATATTACCTTGAATGATTTTTAAGAACACTATCTCAGATCAGTTCTGAGATCAGGGTTCAGACTGTTTTCAAGGCAAAACGATTTTTCACAGTTTTTTCCAAATCTTGGGCTGACGTTTTTGAAAATATTTGAGATAAATTTTCTGTTATCATTAAACCCAGGATAAGTTAATCTTTGGCTTTGAAAATATATTGTGGAGATTTTGAGTCTAACTTTTAAAGGAAATCTTTTACAAAATAAATCAAACTCTTATTTTTGGAATATAAGATAGGAAATTTCAGGATTTGGCAACTGAAAATATTAGTCACTTTCCATAATCTTTTTAGGAGCAAAAAGATCTTATACTTGTGGATCAAGCACACAAAAAGATCTTATTGCCCTCTACTATTTAAGGAGCTTCTCCACCTCCTCATGGAACACACACACAGTTTTATAGACGGCTTGCACACGATTTCATAAATTTTTGAAAAAGCTTTTTGCACGATTTTTTGGGATTTAACTTGCAAATCATATTTTCTGAAAAACCTTCAAAGTGTGTGTGAAAATTAAGTCATCTTCCTTGGCATACTAGGAGCAAAAATTGTACCTTACATTCGCTTAATTAGAAGCACAAAAGTAAGGTGTTTTTATTCTCCTTTCATCAAAGTGAGAGTTGAGTGTGTCCAAACCTAGGGAGGCTTTGGACGTGTGTAATTCGTCTTGGGGAGACGATTACGTGAGTGTGTCCAAGTCTGGGAGACGAGGACGTGGTGTGTAACTAGTCTAAGGGTAGACAGTTACGTGTGTTGCAATTGTAATAGAGAAGGTTACCTTTGTAACGTGTTTAGCCCGTTTAGTGGAAGTGTGTGAAAATCCTACAGGAATAGGTTGTGGTTTTCGCCTCGGTTGGGCTCGAGGTGTTTCCACGTAAAAATCTTGTGTTCTCACTTTTCAATTATTTTCGTTGTTTTACATCTTCTGTGTATGTTACAAACAGTCTGCCCAAACAAGTCCCAAGCCTGTTTTCAGAAATTGCGAAAATCTACCAACACAATTCACCCCCCTCTTGTGTTAGTGTACTCTCAATTCTAACAAGTGGTATCAGAGTAGGTTCTCATTAGAAAGATTAACATCTTGAGAGATCCTAAACATGAGTACACCACAGGGCATACTTGAGGGGCAATCCATAACTCGACCACCATACTGTAATGGTCAACATTATTGTTGGTGGAAGAATAGAATGGAAAACTACATTCAAGCTGAGGACTACGAGTTATGGATACTTATCAAGAATGGACCACTCATTCCCACAAAAGTGATTGAAGATGGAAGCAAAGTTCCCAAAAAGCCTGAAGAGTTTAATGCCGAAGACTTCAAGATGATGGAGAAAAACGCCAAAGCCAAAAAAACTCTTGTATTTTGGTCTTGGTCCTGATGAGTATACTCGCATTTTCGAATGCGAGTCAGCCAAAGAAATCTGGGATGCCTTGCAAGTAGCTCATGAAGGTACAAATCAGGTAAAACAATCGAGAATTGAGCTTCTTATGAGAAAATATGAACTGTTTGAGATGGGTGATAAAGAAACGATGATGGAGATGTACACCCGTTTCACCCATGTCACTAATGAGCTAAAATCATTAGGAAAGTCCTTCACCACCGAGGAGTTGGTGAGGAAAATCCTACGATTTTTGCCACAGTCATGGGAGGCCAAAGTCACGGCCATCCAAGAAGCCAAGGATATGAATAAAATCACCTTGGACGAGCTTATTGGTAATCTCCAAACTTATGAGCTTAGAAGAAGCTCTCAACTGAAAGAGGAGACCAAGAGAGACCGAGGCCTTGCTCTAAAGGCTTTGGAAGAGGATGGTTCAGACCTTGATGAAGAAGAACTGGCCATGATCACCCGAAGATTCAAGAAGTTCTTCAAAAAGGTCAAAGAGAACAACAAAAAGAAGAACCTCAGCAAGCCCAGAAACAATGACCGGGAACAGTTCACTGGATGTTTCAAATGTGGTAAGCTTGATCATATTGTGAAAAACTGTCCTTTGTTGAAAGAGGAACATGAGCCCGAACAGTCCAGGAAACAGGGTAGGAAACAGGTTGAAAACAGTTCTGCTAAGCGCTTCTCAAAGGCAATACTTGCAGCTTGGGGTGATTCTACCGAGGATGAGGAAGGGACTGAAGAGGAAGATGCTGCTGTAGCTCTTATGGCCAGAAGTGATTCTGACTCAGATGATGAGCCTCTGGACAGCTTAGCTCAACTTAAGGATAAGGTACGTGGTCTAAATAAAGTAAAACTTGAAGAGTTATTAGTTACTTTGATGGATGAGTATGATGCTATTAATTCTGAAAATTACATGTTAAAGGATGCATGTTCTGAGTTAAAAAGGGATATTAGAGAATTAGAGCATGAAAACAAAATCCTTAAAAGTGAAAAAATTGAAACTGATATGAAGAATATTGTTTTGCATGAAGACCTCAATAAATCCAAAGAGACCTTAAGCATGAAAGAAGAAGCCTTTGTTTCTGACCTTACTAAGCTTGAAAATGAGTCTCTTGAACTGAAACAGAAGGTAGAATCCCTACTTGTTGAGAACAGTAAATTGCTTGAAAAGTTAAAAAAAGTAGAATCAGACCTTACTGCAAACAAGCGCTGGAATAGGTCCTCACAGGCACTGAATTGGCTGAACACTCACTGTAACCAGGGCAAAAGACGATTAGGCTTTGTAACTAAGCGCACTGATTACCCTGTTAATAGAAAATATGTAGGATTACCAGAAAATATTGTGTGTTTTCATTGTGGTAAAACAGGGTATTATCAGTACACTTGTCCTATAAGAAGGTATGCCATGGAAAAGAACTTGATTCATGTGAAACAAATATGGGTTAGAAAAGATGAGATTTGCACTTCAAAAAGAATGAGACCCAAGTGGATCTGGGTTCCCAAAACTAACCCCTAATTTGTTTTGCAGGCTAAAAGTGAGGGGGAACAACCGAGCAAACAACTCAACAAACAACCAATTGTGGTATGTGGATAGCGGTTGATTCACGGCATATGACTGGTGAAAAATCAAACCTCCTCTCGCTTACAGCCTCTGATGGAGGGAGTGTGGCATTTGGAAACGGCAAATCAGGGACAATTGTCGGTATAGGTAAGATAGGTGAGTCACTCCCCCATACAATTGACAATGTATATCTGGTGGATGGATTACAACATAATCTACTCAGCGTGTCCCAACTGTGTGATAAAGATAACCTAGTAGTGTTTTCTTCAAAACAATGCTTGGTCATCAATATCCACACAGGAGATGTTGTGTTGAGGGGGAAGCAACACAAAAATGTGTACAAAGTAAGTATTCTCTCACTTCCCCAAAACAATTTAACTTGTTTAAGTGCTTTAAATAATGATGTCATGCTTTGGCACAAGAGACTAGATCATGCGAGTCTCTCACTCTTGAATAAACTTGTCACTAAAGACCTAATAGTCGGCCTACCTTCCATCAAATTCAATGATGACAAGGTATGTGACGCTTGTGCCAGGGGTAAACAAGTCCAAACTTCTTTTAAATGGAAAAACTGTGTTAGCACTACCCGACCTCTTCAGATGCTACATGTAGATTTGTGTGGTCCTATGAGGATCACAAGTCGAGGTGGAAAGAAGTATGTGCTTGTGATAGTGGATGATTACTCTCGTTTCACACCTTGTTTCTGGCTTCTAAAGATGAAACTTTTGAAAAATTTCTTGCATTCATTAAAAAGACTGAAAAGAGAGTAGGACACTCATTGGTGTGCCTAAGGTCTGATCATGGTAAAGAATTTGAAAATTCGAGCTTTATTGACTATTGTAATGAGCATGGTGTTGATCATAATTTTTCAGCCCCAAGAACACCCCAGCAAAACGGGGTGGTAGAGCGTAAAAATTCGAACTCTAGAAGACATGACTAGAACAATGCTTATTGCTAGTGATCTTGCTAGAAACCTTTGGGCGGAAGCTTTGAACACATCATGTTACATTATCAATAGATGCATGATTAGACCTATTCTTAACAAAACTCCTTATGAACTTTTCAAGGGTAGAAAACCCAATATTATGCACTTGAGAGTATTTGGTTGTAAATGTTATGTGCATAATAATGGGAAGGATGCCTTGGGGAAGTTTGATCCAAGGAGTGATGAGGCAATCCTTCTTGGATACTCCTCACACAGTAAGGCTTACAAAGTATTCAATAAGCGAACCTTGTGTGTTGAGGAGAGTGTGCATGTGTTTTTTGATGAAACTAACTTTCTAGTTGAGGTTGATGCACAGGATGATGATTTCGAACTAGGCCTTACTAAGAAAAATTCATTGCTCACACATGAAGAACGTAAGTATCCCGAGGAGGGATCAGGGCCTGGAGCTGTTTCCTTGGAAGATGGGCAAGGTCTGAACCAAACAGGGGGAAGTATTGCTGAACCCAATTTGGAACAAAACCAGCTTAACACTCCAAAAACAGGCTCCAGAACAGGCTCAGGAAGAGGATTCAGATCAGGCTCAGGAACAGGCTCCGAAACAGTTTCTGAACCTGTTCACCCAAGTATCCAAGCAAGAGTAGAAAGCGTGTCTGTGGATCCGCTTACTCCACGACCATGGAAGCACCAAATTCTTGCAGATTCAGATTGGGTTACAGCAATGCAAGAAGAGCTTCATCAGTTTGAAAGGAACAAGGTGTAGCATCTTGTACCTCAGCCGAAAGACAGATCAATCATTGACACCAAGTGGGTGTTCCGAAACAAGCTTGATGAGTCCGGAACAGTCACCAGAAACAAGACCCGGCTGGTGGTTCAAGGGTACAACCAAGAAGAGGGCATTGATTATGAAGAAACCTTTGCACCTGTTGTAAGGATTGAGGCCATTCGAATCTTGATAGCTTTTGCAGCCCACATGGAGATCAAATTATATCAGATAGATGTCAAAAATGCATTCCTTAACGGATATCTTAAAGAGGAAGTATTTCTTGGTTGATAGAAAAAGCACCTCAGGTATGGCTCACTTCCTTGGACCCTGTTTGGTATCTTGGGCAACCAAGAAACAACACTCAGTTGCCATGTCCACAGCAGAAGCTGAATATATTGCAGCTGCTTCTTGTTGTGCTCTACTACTGTGGATAAGGCAACAACTCAAAGATTTTTGTGTTGACACGGGATGCATTCCCATATTTTGTGACAATACAAGTGCAATTAATATTTTCAAAAACCCTTGTCAACATAAAACGACTAAACATATTGACATTCGTCATCACTTTTTGAAGAGACAATGTTGAAAAAGGCTTGGTTTCAGTGAATTTCTGTGTCACAATAAACAAATTGCTGATATTTTCACGAAGGCACTGAATAGAGAGCAGTTTGAGAAGAACAGATTAGAACTGGGTCTAATTAAAATAACTTGAGAATGCTTAATTAACCCCCAATGCTTGTCTAGTTAAAGGGCTTTTCAGGTCAAGCTTGTTAAAATTATTGGTTGCAGTCAAACTTGGTGCTATATTTAGCACATGTGTGGAATACAGCTTGTTGACACTCGTTGAGGTCTAATGATATTGCCCTTATTGTCCCATGTTACCAAACAACTGACTGTAGGAATAAGCACCAAGAACAGGTATGGCCACTGTTTGTCACTCTGTGCGAATCAGATAGTTAATTCAGTTGTTGATTTTTTGAAACGTGCGTGACTGGGAGACATAATACTCCTCTTTTCGGTTGGAAGCAAGTACCCCCTTAACTTCCTGCTTGCTCACGTCACGCCCCAGTCACCCAGAACCCTCTCAATTTCGCTCTCTCTCTCTCTCTTTCAATCCTAAACCCTAAATCTCCAAAAACTCGAGCTCCTCTTCAACATCAATGGCGAATTCCGGCAGCAGCAAATGCAGCACCACCATGTCTCATGCCTTAGTCCCGAAGCGCCCACGCATGGCGTCGCCACCAACACCCATTGCTCTGCCCCTGTCTGCGACGGCCGCGACTGCACAAATCAGAGGTATGGGGTTTGATTCTCTACCCCCTTTGCCGATTTACTCTAAAACTTTTGGATTTTTGAAATGTCTGGACTTGCGAACGGTGGGGCTGAAATTGGACGATGTTCCACCGGTGTTTGGATGGGATTTGGAGTTGTTTGACCCCAATGTGAAACCGACTGGGTTTAAGGGTGTCTTTGAAACCAACAAGGGTCTGGGTGAGTCGGATATGGCACGAACAGGGTCTGGACCTGTTTCTGAACTGAGGAAAACCCGAACAGGGTCTACCCCTATTTTCTTTGACATAATGGATGACCCCATCATAAATTTGGATCGAGTGGAAGACCTTGAGGAGACTAACAATGATGGATCTGAGTCAACCATAGAGGTCCTCCAACCGCAGCCCTTTCAGAAAACTAAATCAGGTGAGTGGGGGCCTAGACGTCGGTTTAAAACCACCACTTCAAAACCTATTCCCACACCTGTTCGTAGACCTCGAACCCGCAGTTCTGGTTCACTCTCTGGTTCTTCCCAGCCTAAACAAGTACCTAGACCTTCTACTGCAAAAGCCTCTACCAAATCCACTAAAGAATCTACCCAGTCTCCATCAACCACAACCCAAAGCACCCCAACCAAGAGAAAAGCTGTTCCAGAACAAGCCCCAGAACAGGTGCCTGAAGAATCAGAACCTGAGGAAATTGTTTCCAAACAGGTGCCTGGCCCTGGTCCATCAGTGAAGCCTTCTTACAAGCGAGCCTCATCAAAGAGAAAGGCGGCTTCAGCTCAGACTGGGCCCACAAAAGCCAAACCTGATGAACCGAAATCCAAGAAAGCCAAAACTACCATGCCCACAGGAGACCGAGTTGCCCATTTTCTTCAAAGAAGTACAGTACGAGGCAAAATTGTCAAAATTGCCTACTTTCAGGAACAGGGTCTGGAGATGTTTCTGGAAAAGCTTACTGCCCAAGGTTGGCTCGACCTCTTTGCAAACACCTAGAGAGGGTGTTCCCTACCTGATTTAGCTGAATTCTATGCCAACTGTAATGTCACCAACGGAGTGGTGACAAGTATGGTCAATGGAAAGGGGATACGGTTCAATGCTAAGAAATTGGGAGAAATTCTAGGAGTTCCTGCTGAGGGCTTTGGGATGTATGTAAGGAAAAACAAGACAGTACTCGGAGCTGAAAGATTGCTCAAATTGACTCAAAGGTTGAGTCAATAACCAGGGTTGAAAACACCCAGGTCAATCAAGAAAGAGGAGATGACACCTTGTCACCGGTTGCTCTTCTGGTTTATCATCAAAAACATCATCTCCTGGGGCCAAGGGCGTAACCTTGCAGATGCAATGGATCAATGCCTTACCGATATCCTGGACCCGGGAGAGCAGATCAACCTAACAGCCATCATGATCAGTCATATCTCCCGCATTGCAAACACAACCAGAGAACATGACCTGGGGTATGGATTTCTTCTGACTTCAGTCTTTGAGCACTTTGGGGTTTCTTTGCAGAAGAAGGTAGGAGTGCAAGTAATAGATGAGATAGGAAGCAGCACCCTGATCAGTTGTGGGTTTAAACTTGCAAAGGGTGAGCCTTCTGGTTCCAAACAGGGGCCTCAAACACCCTTCACCCCTGTTTCTGGTCCTTCCTCTAGTGAGCCTTTTGTTGATGCCTTGCTTCTAGATCAAAACCGGTTGAAGACCGAGCTCACTGAGGTTAAAGCTGCACTTGTCGAGGAGAAGGCTCTCAATGCCAAGCGCCATGAGGATCTGATGTCAATTCTCTCTGTCTTCACAGCCAAACTCTCTTCTCCTCCACCCTGATCCTACCCTGTTCTGCCTCTCTTGATCCTCCACCTTGTTCACAACAGCTGTTTCTAACTCTTTGGTTGTGCTTTGTGACTGATAATAGTTTATACTAATCTTGGTTGTGCCATGCTTGTCTTCTTGTTGCTATTTGTTTATGCGTGACTCGGATGGCCAATATCATTACCGTACCATATACTTGAGTGTATCGCAGGTTGTCTTTCCTCCATTACCCAAGAGGTGGTGACTGCAAACACCCTGCTTCTCTTGTTTGACCTAACCACCCTTTTTCGATGATGTCAAAAGGGGGAAGATGGGCATGACCAGGATCATTTCAGTTTGACCTAGCTTCAGTTGACTTCTCAAAACAAAAAGGGGGAAGATGGGCTTGACCATGAACGTTTTATCTTGAAACCTGCTTTTGCCTTTTATGTCAATATGGTCATTTGGTTTGTCATCATCAAAAAGGGGGAAATTGTTGGGAAATTGTTGACCCCATCATTATGTAATGTAAGGTTTTGATGATAACAAACACAAATGGAATATACACTTGAGTGTGTTGATCGAACAGGTTCCAAATACTGTTTGGAAAACTTTGAAATTGCTTGATTAACCATGGTCGAGAACAGGTCTTAAGAACAGGTCCTCAGAACAGCTAAATGGCAAAGAACTTAAAGCATATCAAAGACATGGAGTACTTCAGAAACAGCCTAGGGAACAGTTCGTAGCAACAGGTCTTAAGAACAGTTCCTCAGAACAGCTGAATAGAAAAGAACTTAAAGCACATGAAAGACATGAAGAACTCCAGGAACAGTTCAGGAAATAGTTCTGAGTAATACCACAGCATTGAAGTAACAAGTCAAGATCCTATAGATGTTATCCGGTGGATTCAACAAGAGTCTTGGTCTGTTATAGATTTTATTTTCTTAGATTCTTGTTAATATGCCACTTGGAAGAACTCGATTTAACATTACCTTGAATGATTTTTAAGAACACTATCTCAGATCAGTTCTGAGATCAGGGTTCAGACTGTTTTCAAGGCAAAACGATTTTTCACAGTTTTTTCCAAATCTTGGGCTGACGTTTTTGAAAATATTTGAGATAAATTTTCTGTTATCATTAAACTCAGGATAAGTTAATCTTTGGCTTTGAAAATATATTGTGGAGATTTTGAGTCTAGCTTTTAAAGGAAATCTTTTACAAAATAAATCAAACTCTTATTTTTGGAATATAAGATAGGAAATTTCAGGATTTGGCAACTGAAAATATTAGTCACTTTCCATAATCTTTTTAGGAGCAAAAAGATCTTATACTTGTGGATCAAGCACACAAAAAGATCTTGTTGCCCTCTACTATTTAAGGATCTTCTCCACCTCCTCATGGAACACACACACGGTTTTATACACGGCTTGCACACGATTTCATAAATTTTTGAGAAAGCTTTTTACACGGTTTTTAGGGATTTAACTTGCAAATCATATTTTCTGAAAAACCTTCAAAGTGTGTGTGAAAATTGAGTCATCTTCCTTGGCATACTAGGAGTAAAAATTGTACCTTACATTTGCTTAATTAGAAGCACAAAAGTAAGGTGTTTTTATTCTCTTCTTTCATCAAAGTGAGAGTTGAGTGTGTCCAAACCTAGGGAGACTTTGGACGTGTGTAATTCATCTTGGGGAGACGATTACGTGAGTGTGTCTAAGTCTGGGAGACAAGGACGTGGTGTGTAACTAGTCTAAGGGTAGACAGTTACGTGTGTTGCAATTGTAACAGAGAAGGTTACCTTTGTAATGTGTTTAGCCCGTTTAGTGGAAGTGTGTGAAAATCCTACAGGGATAGGTCGTGGTTTTCGCCTCGGTTGGGCGCGAGGTGTTTCCACGTAAAAATCTTGTGTTCTCACTTTTCAATTATTTTCGTTGTTTTACATCTTCTGTGCATGTTACAAACAGTCTGCCCAAACAAGTCCCAAGCCTGTTTTCAGAAATTGCGAAAATCTACCAACACAATTCACCCCCCTC